>NW_004624798.1:10943179-11427300 GCF_000247695.1 Heterocephalus glaber | reverse complement strand
CCCTGTCCTCCTGTAGGGTTGAACTCTGCAGAGTTGTATTGCAGGTTCCAGCTGCCCTTCCCCTGAAGATAGTCCTGGTCCTGAAGGGAGGTGACGATGACTCCAACTTACCCAGTACAGTGATGTGGTGGTCTGGTGTCCTCTGCGTCTTTGTAGCGTGGAACCAGGCGGCTGTACAGAGGAGCGGGGGTCGGGGGAGGGGGTGTCCTGTGGATTGCTGCCCAGGCGCCCGCTGATTGGGCTGATTCAGCGTGTTCCGCACAACTCGCGGCCTCGGTAGGGCGTCCGCAGACCTGCCTGTCTGCAGCGGGCTGATTCGGCGAGTTCTGCATGACTCCTGGCTGCCATTTGCTGTAGTCTCCTTTTCCTTCTTTCCTTCTTTGAACTGTTTCTTCCTTCCCTCTTCCTCGCTCCTCCCCCCACCCTCTGCATCCTCATCGCTTGTTTCACTGTCCTCCCAGCCACTGGAAAAAAGTGCAAACTTTTAAGGGAGTTTTACGTTTTACAACAGACCTGTGGTCAGCTCTGTGGATGCTGAAGTAACCCAAAAGCTGACCTCTTGGGCTCAGAAATAGAGAAAGTTTCAGGCAAAAACTCAAACCCAAATAGTTAAAAAGCTTGACAATACCAAAGAAGAATCAAATAAACAGTTGGATAGATGTTCAGTGACCTCAAAGAGGATGTAAATAATCAGATAAGAAATTTAATTAATAAATTGTTCAGGGCTAGGGATTTAGCTCAGTGGTGCTGCCTGCCTGAAAAGCACAAGGTCCCAAGTTCAATCCCCGGTACAAAAAAATTAAATTAAATTAAATTAAATTAAATGTTCAACCAGATCCCAGGGTGGTGGCACACACTTGGAGTTCCAGCACTCAGGAGGCTGAGGCAGGAGGATCACTATGAGTTTTAGGCCAAGCTGACTTACATAGTGAGTTCAAGGCCAGCCTGGACTACATAGCAAGACCCTAACAACAACAACAACAACAACAACAAAAACCCTAAATAAACAAATCATTCAACAAGCTTAAAGAAGAAACAAATGTTGACTGGATTAAAGAACACAATGCAAGATATGAATGTAGGGAACAGGAAGGGGAAGTTACCAGAACCCCTGCAGTGGGTCCTGGTCTCCTGTGAGCCACTACAACACAAAGCAAATTAAAGAATAAAGACAGGAAACGGGACTTAGAGAGAAGCTGAGCTTTGGGCCTGATCAGTGCTGCTCTTGGACAGTGAAGAGGAAGGCACCCCAAGCTTGCCACTATCTATTGGGTTCATAGGGAGTAACAGATGACTCAGAGGGGGCCGGTAATCCTAGGACCATGAGGATCTTGTGCTGATGAGGATCTCAGGTCGATGAGGAGCTTAAGTTGATGAGGATGGTGAGATGAGCAAAACATTCTTGCCACAGTAGGTGGATGAGTTAAGCTGATGAGGAATCTGTCCCCGCCAGGTGAGAGCTTTCTACTGGTTTTCAAAGACCCAGGATGTCTTCAGCTGATGTGACCTTGCCCTTGAGGGTCACAGCATCACAGGACAAAAAAGGTCTCAGCTGTGACCAGAGGTAAAAATGGAGTTATGTCTTCGCATGTCATAGCCAGCCTGTAGGCAAGAAGAGTAGGCCTAGTCATGGTTTAATTGTGAAATGATTTTTCCTCTAAATTATGTAGAATTGCTCCCAACATGTGGATGACTACTTTAGTAAAGAATTGCAGATTATGAAAAGGAATCAAGCAGAATCCTAGATATGAGGAATTTAATTGAAAATATGGGCAGCAGGAACAACCAATCCAAGGGGAGACTGGATTTGAAGACAAGATTGATGTATCAGATCACATGCTTAGTGCCACCCTACAAATGAGACACCATGAGAGCTAGATCCAACAGCACTAGCTGACTGGAAAAAGAAAAAAAGGACCCTAAAGATTATAGGCATTAATGAAACATTAAAATACAACGTCAAAGGTATAAAAATTCATTCACTGTAATCGCACCAGAAAAATTTTCCAAATTTAGGGAGAAAATTCAATATCCAGGTAAATGAGCCTCATAGAGGCCCAAATAACCCAACCCAAAAACAACCTCCCTGACACATCCTAGTCAGAACCCCAGAAATTCAGCACAAAGAGCACACTGTATTCAAAACTGTCAGAGAAGAACAAACAGCTTATAAAACCAAGACCATCAGTTTAACAGCAGATTTCTCAACACAAACCTGAAAGGCCTAGAGAGCTTGAAGCAAAGTTTTACAAGCCTCAAAAGGAAACAACTGCCAATCTAGATTACAATATCCAACAAAATTATGCTTCATAACTGACAGAGAAATGAAGACTCTCCACAACAAAGAGAATCTAAAGAAATTCATGACCACCAAACCAGCATTGCAGGCAACACTCGAAGGAATCCTAGTCAGGGACAGCTAGGCCAACATCACCAAGGAGCCCAAGGGAAAGAATGTATCCAGTTGGCACAGGGGTTAAACAAAAGAAAAAAAAAAGAATCAGCAATGGATAACAATTGAATGACAGGATTTAGTAAATTCCTTTCAAGGATAACATTTAAGGTAAATGGTCTGTACTCTTTAACCAAAAAACAGACTGGCAGATTGGATCAAAAATAGAACCCAACTATGTGCTGCCAGCAAGACACACCTGGTCCACACACAAACAACAGACTGAGAGCAAAAGGATGGAAGATGGCACTCCATGCAGCCGGAGCCTGAAAGCAAGCAGGAGCAGCTGTGCCATTTCCAGGCAAGGTGGGCTTCACCCCCAGGCTGATCAGAAGAGGTGAGGAAGCTCGTTACGTACCGGAAAAGGGAACAGTCCAGCAGGAAGAGATCCTAATTGTAAAACATTATGCACCCAATTTCATAAAGCAAAACCACTGGACATGACAGTCTACACTGTTGGTGGGAATCTAAACAAGTACAACCATTATAGAGATCAGAATGGAGGTTCCTTAAAAAACTAAAACTAGAAATTCCATTTGGCTCAGCTATTCCCCTTCTAGGTGTCTTCCCCAAAGAGTCAAAGACATCGTGCCACAGCGACACATTCATGCCTGTGTTTATAGCAGCACAACTCATAATAGCTAAATCCTGGAAGCAACCTATATGTCCACCAACAGACATATGGAAAAGAAAAAGTGGTATTTGGACACAATGGACACTACTCTGCCATAGGAAAATGGGTGGATCTTGAGACCCTAATGCTAAATGAAATAAATCAGACATGGGTGGTTACACATCACATCTCCCTTATGCA
Organism: Heterocephalus glaber; assembly: GCF_000247695.1. The sequence goes on along the minus strand of NW_004624798.1, from coordinate 11,424,034 downwards.
AGAAACTAAAAATATATATAACTTAGAGTGAAAAATAGAAGAGAGAGAGCGAGAAACAGAGGTGGGCTTCCTGTAGATGGAAAGGGGGCCAGGGGAGAGAAGGAAGTAAACCTGATGGAGGTGGGATGTGTCTATGCACCGACTCCAGGACAAATGTAACTTATGGATCAGAACATGTACTGCTGAAACAATTTAACACACAAACAGGGCTGGAGATGCAGCTCTGTACGGGCCTGGGTTCCATCCTCGGTGGTGGGGGCATTGGATGCAGGGAGGCACATGGGACAGCGAGACAAGTGATTCGCTGGCAGAAAACTGGCCCGTGACTCTGATTTGTCAGTGCCAGGTGAGTGATGAGAGGCCTGCCGAGGTCAGCACTGTCAGAAGAGGATGAGGCGGGAGTGAGGGCTAACACAGCTGCGTCCATGGCCTGGATACAGTGCTCCAGTCCAGGGCTCCCGGGAAGGGAGATGCCACTGGGGTTAGAGAAGGGGACCATGGAGCCACTGATTGTTTTGGCCAACAGGGTAGAGAGGAAAGGTCTGAAAAGTTTGGAAACATAGCCGACTGGCAGATATGAAGCCACTGACAACAGAAACCTTCAGTCAAACAAGAGAGGAACAGGAATAAACCTAACTTCGGCTGTGTTGAACAGTCGATGGCAACCAGCCAGCATCCGACCCAAGTTCTACCCTAGACAGGGCCAACCTTCGGAGGGAACAGGTTCAGAGTTTGGAGTAGAGCTCGATTGTGATGCTACTTTTCACCATGAGGCTGGCATTTCCCATCTATAACCAGCACAGGACGCACCTCCCCGGGCCCTGCTCCTCCCTGACCTGCGTCTTCTTCGAGGAAAGCGTGTGTTACAGCCACCAGCTGAGGGCCCCCACCCCGCAGGGAACACGGTGGAAGACTGGGCTGCCGACCTCGCTGAGGGGGCCGGCTCGGGCAGCGCCATCTGCTCTGCCATTTGGCTTGCTCCAGCTCGCCGGCTGCCTTCCTGTCATCAGCTTGGTGCTGTTTGGCCGCTGGCTGTTGAGAAGGGAGAGGTCCCTGGGTCACGCTGCGGGCCGGGGGTCAGCCACAGCTGGCTGCAACGTGAGCATGGTCCGCACGAAGCCACAAGGTCACTTAGAAAGCTGACATCGCTACCTCTTACTCACACCTGGCTTCCATAGCTGGACTGATTATTAATCCACTCTGAGTAATCCTCAGGTTCTCCATCCCACGCTTCCTTGACCAAGCCATGACCTCAATTTCTTTCAAAAAATTTGGGAAGTTTTCAAAAGACTGCATTGCGTTTTCAAACACTTTTAGCACCTTCCTAATGAAAACCCCTGCATGCACACTGGCCAGGTGAAAGACACAGAGGTCTTTCTCACCCATTTACATGGCCGGGGGTTGATGGAAAGCGCGCGGTTCTCTGTGAGCTCGGAGGAGGCTTTGGTAGCAAGGCCGGGCCAGCAAGAGGGCGCGGCTGCCTGATAGAACCGCACCTCACCGGAGCCACACCCTGTGGGCCAGAGAAGCCCGGGCTTTGCCAGATAGAGCATGCCTGAGCCGCAGGCTGGTCTCCAGCAGCACCTTCCTCCCCTCCTGGGCGTTCAGCCTCTGAATCTGAGGCAGTGGTACTCAAAACAATGAAAGCGCTTAGAGGGGACTCGGAGCCATGTGCAGGAAAGCGAACTCCAGCACAGAGCGTGTGCTCAGAACGGAAGCTGCTGAGGGTTACATGAGCAAAAGGAATAACGGCCTCACGCCATAGGAGACAATCTGCACAGTGGGTAGGAGGACACCGCAGTCAGTAATGAGTTCATGCCTGGTACCTGAGTGTGGGTGCGCAGGCCTGTGATCCCAGCACTCTGGGAGGCTGAGGCAGGAGGATCGCAAGTTCAAGATCACCTGGGCAATAGCGACTTACCAAGACGCTGTCTCAGAATTCAAAAAGGAAAATGTGGAAAGGGCTGGGGATATACCTCAGTGTGAATGTCCTGGATACTGCTAAAAAACAAAACAAAACAAAACAATATTCAAACCTGGTTTGTTTGACCTGGAATGGAATTTCCAACTCTCCTCACATAATAGCAGCAGCAGATAAAACCCCAAGGAATCAAAGAGCCACCGCATGCCAGGCTCCCAGGGGATCCTCGGAGCAGACCAGCAACCTGAGTTGGAAGACCGCCCGCCGGGCCACATTCTCCTGCGGCAGGACCCCGGCTCCCTTCCCTGGAGTCTGACCTAAGACCCTCCAGGGGCACAGCCCTCGACGGCCAGCCACCAGACCTGAGGCCAGCCCTGCCATGCTCCGGCACGGCTACAAGTGCTGACGCGCGCTCTCTCATGGTGCCTGGCCCTGGTGCCCCAGTGACAAGCCTCCATGCGGGACGGCATGGCCAGCGTCACCAGAGCTCAGGGTCCTCAGTGCACACGCGCCGCACTTCAACGGCAGGGAGACTCGAGCACACAGCCCCTCTGTCAGCTGGTGCTCTGAAGCCCTGGCTCTTGGGCCAGCGCCTGCTGGGGACTTGGTGCTCAGGCTGGGGCCTCTGGATTCTCCCAGGAGGGCGTCTCTTCCCAACCTCCTCCCAGCAGCCAGCTGACGCAACAAACAGGGCCCCCACCCCGCAACCCGAAGCCAGCGCGAAGTGTGAGATTCCCTGGCCTCATCTCCAGAAGCCCGGGATGGCAGGCAAAGGCCCTGCTTAGCTCAGAGCTGGAAGCTGGCTGAGGGGCCGAGCCCGGCAGACAGGAGACTCCTCCCAGCTCCTGATGTGAGTTCTTTCCTACCCCTGCCCAGAAGGAAAAACAGTAAAATATTCAGAAGAAAGGGGATCTCGAGGTGGGTTGATGTGAGCTAAGAAAGCCCAAGGTCACCCCCAAGGCCTTGTCATGTGTCCACTTGCGACGGAGCCAGTCACTGACCAGAGCCCCAGCGGGCCTCATAGACCCGGCCACGTCCTGGGCAGCACTGAGCTGGGCCCTGCAGGATGCGGCTGGGTCACATGGAAGAGAGCACAGCAGCCGGGTCTGGGTCCAAACTGGGGCCCCGGACACCTCCCAGCTGTCGCCCCAGCAGGCTCTGTCCCCTGTGTCAGGATGCCTGGCAGTGGGGACCACGGGGCGCCCCCCAGTGGCAGGGACACACGCATGAGCTCGGCCCTCTGCAGCCTGGGTTCTCCTCTGCTCCTGCAGACGGGAAGGCTGGGTCCAGCCATGTCTCGGCCCACGGCCCTTGTCTGGACCCACTGTGGCCTGTGGGCGGGCTGGCCACTCTCGGGCCTTCAGCCCTGTCTCCTCTTTCTGACCTCCCCTCTCGCTTTCCCATCCTTCTTCCTCCCTGGGCCTGGGCCTCCAGGTCCCTCAGTGACAGGTGCTGTGCATGCTGCTCAGGGCTGGCTCCCCACCGGGACACGGGTCCTCCAGCCAGGACACGCTGTGGGACTCCGGCCCAGGCCACACGGCAGCGCACACGGCGCAGACAGCCACGCCGGCCCTCAGCCCGAGGACGGGCAGTGGGCTGTGCAACATTCCGGGCCATCCGCTCCCTTTCTCGTTATTTCCCTGCCCTCTTTCCTGTGTCCCCACCCCAGCACTGTCACTTGGACGGTGCTGATGCAGGCCCACCGTCTGCCCGGCCCAGGCCAGCCCTCCCTGCCCTTCTGACGAACATGCCATGTCTTGTGAGAATGCAGCAGCCCACAGATGGAACCTGATTCTCCTGGGAGAGTCCAGGGCCAGGACACAGGACGGGGAGGGCACCCTGGGCCCAGGCACGGAGCGGGTCGCCCGGTGCGCTGAGCCCAGTGTGTTCCGCTTTTCCTGCTCTTCTCCCTCAGCCAAACAGCAACGACAAAGGGCCCAGGGCAGGTCCTCCGTGGCAGAATAATCCTGCGCCAGCCCCTCACTCTGCCAACGCATCGGAGACATCAGGTGGAACCAGGTTAGGGCCCAGGTGACCCGAGGTCCTGTCCAACAGCCCCTCCCCAGAGCATCCTGCCAGCGTCTCAACTTCCCCAGGAGCCCCGAGTCGACCTTCGAGCTCCAAACCAGTGCGGGGCTGAGTGTGGGTTCTGCCCCATCTGTGGGGTGCTTCCCGCAGGGGAACAGGGTACTCAGGCCAGTTCGAGACCACGACAGGCACGGCCTTCCTTGGCGGAGAGGACCTGCATTGAAAGGACCTGATTATTATTCTCTTTGCAGGGCTGGGATGTACCCCAGGCCCGTGTTACACAGCCCCAGTCACCCCTAGTCCACTTCCTACAAACTTCTTAACTGATACGAAAGACAAAGCAAATGACGCCCCGATGGCTTAGCGAGTGACGGGTAGGCCCATCGTGTCGGGTCTGCTTCAAGCTACGGGCATCTTCCTCCTCAGACCTGGTCCTTCCCCGAGGTCAGGCACTCAGCGTCCCCTCCCGACTCTGGGGTGCACGTACGTCACCATCACTGTATCCCGCACCGAGTCTCCCATCCCCAACCGACTGTGAGCAGCCCTGCCCTGTTCTCTGGCCGCCACCCCACGGCTGTGAGTGCGGCCGGTCGGCCCCACGTGTGCCAGTCAGCTTTCTGTTAGTGCAGCCAGGGCCTGAGGTGCTCAGCGTGGAGGAAGCGGCTGCCTGGCTTCCGGTCTGCAGGCTGTGGAGCAAGGCCGGGCTGAGGCACAAATCGGGCCCGGGAAGCTGCTCACCTCATGGCGGCCAGGAAGTGGGGACCACTCAAGGGGCCCAGGCCCTGTGCCCACTTCAAGAGCACACCCCAAGCAAGCAGAAGACCCTAACCAGGCCATGGGTCCACTGCCTGTGATCCCAGCACTCTGGGAGGCTGACACAGGAGGGTCTCACACGAGTCCAGCCGGGCAGCTTGGCCAGACCCCGTCTCAGAGTGTGAGAAACGTAAAAGTGCCGGGATGCAACTCAGCGAGAAGGTTAAAACCCGTGCTGTGCAGCGACGCGCCAGCTCCCCATGGTGAAGAACAGTTTAACACGGTCCCCTAGGAAGTCCAGACGGGAAGGTGCACAGAGCCCTGGGCCTCACAGGAGGGGCATCCTGACAGCCATGGGGACCTGGCCGGCAGGGCTGCCACGCTGCGTCTCAGGAAACCCCTCAGGGCCCTGCGGCCCTGAGGGCACAGCGACCGTGCCGTTGCCCTTAGCAAGCGTCAGGGAAGCTGAAGTCTGCAGGCTGACAGAGACCGGCTCTCTGCGGGAAGCCGGAAGACGCTCCCCAGGACCCACTTCCTCATCCTCCTTCACCACCCGGCTCTCCAGCGCGAGGACAGCAGCCAGGTCCCAGGGCTGGCATCCACAGGCTGGGGAGCTGCAGACCGGACCTGCCGGGCCTCCCTCCTGCGTGGAGGACGGAGCCATGGACAGGGCTTTCGAGGAGAAACCAGCATGGATGCTCTGGAAAAATTAGGAGTGGAGCCGGACGTGGTGGTCAGGCCTATGGGAGGCTGAGGCAGGGAGGTACCAAGCTCAAGTCCACCATGGACAATTCAGTGCCTTAGTGAGACTCTGTCTCAAAATTTAAGCAAGGGTTCATTGCGAAGGCCCCGGGTTCGATCCCAAGTACTGCACCTTACGCATCCAGATACAAATGCAAAGGAAGCGAAACCCAAGGCATGGGCACCTGCACTCCCATGATGGCCTTGGGCTCAGTACCACCCTGGTGAGCACAGCGGGGAATGGCACAGACTCGGCAGCTAAGCTGGGCTCCTGCTCTGAGGGCAGCCAGGCCGCAGCCTTGCGGGAACACGGGAGGAGCACCAGGAGCAGCACTGGGACGAGACCTTGCCCCTCCCAGCCCAGTGCAGAGCGCTTCCCTTGGGTGCCTTTGTCTGGGCGGGCGGCCAGTGCCCACATGCGGTGCCACCTTGGACTCTGGACTCTGGGAGCAGTCTCCTCACATTTGAGAAGCCCTCCCCGGGCGCAGTGTCTCCAGCACGGCCGCATCCACCCCGGTCCTCACGAGCCACAGCTGGGTGGGTGCACACCTGGGGTCCCCACGGCTCTGGCCACACCAAGCGCTGCCTGTCCAGACTGGGCCGCCTCTGCCTCTGCCAAGTGCTGAGGGCTGGGACAGCAGCATCTGTTGCCACCTCATCCTCACCTAAATCGCTACCGACCTGCCCCGGTGGTCCGCCCGCTGAAGCTCCGGTGAGGTCGCTGGACGTCACCACCCTCGTGAGGACCCCACTCACTGCTGACCACAGGTGCCCCCCCAGCCACCTGTCTGCCAACCGCCTTGGCCCCCGGCTCCCTGCTGCCTGTCTCCCCTGGCCCCACCAAGGCCGCCTGTCCCGCTGCGGTGAACCAGGCCACTCAGCCACGTCCCAAGGCATGACAAGAAGTGTCAGCTGGCACTGTAGCAGCCAGAGCATTTTAGCAGAGTGAAATGTTAATTAGGACAGGAATCTTGGAATGCAGCAGTGAGCAGAGCCAGCGGTCTGGGTTGTGGGAAATGTGTAGGCTTTACGCTGGAGTTACTTGGGACAAATGCAAAGTTAGATGCCTCAAACCAAAAAGAAAATGCATGGCTGCTGGCTTGACAAAGCCTGGGAGTTCAAAAGTTTTCTCTTGTTGTTGTTTGTGTTTGTTTATTTCTATATATTTTAATTGACCACCTCACACCCACGAAGAGGTAGCAGGAATGTGGTCTCAATCCTCTGAGTGTGGGGATGTTTGTTTTACAGCATCACCCAGCTGTGCCTGAGTGGTACATGCCTTGTCCCTGTGGATGTGTTCTTCTGCGTCTCCTCTCACTGCTGGATCCCACGTTCTTGGAAAGAAGTACCTATGTCTCGAGTATTCTGATTCTCCTTTTCCAGGCCGGTGCCTTGGGTGCTCAAGTACTCTGGGAGGGTTCACCCTGGGAGGGTGGTGGCTGTGACAGTGGTGACAGAGTCATTGTCAGCTGTACCTCGGTTTTGAAGGACCACTCTGGGCTCAGTGTTCTTGCTTGAAAAAATAACCAAATGGAAACAGCATCAAATTTGCTATGATTTTTGAACTCCTAAAACATGTACATTCTGATGGTATTTCCTCTGCACCCTTACAAGCCTGCTCTGGCTGTAGTTCACATGTAAAAGACTCTGAGGTCCTAGCCATCAGAATGCCCACATCCAACCTGATTATGAGATGCACGCCTTCACTGGGGTTGTGACCCAGAAGCCATAGCTTGCTAAGACCTGCTCTTGCCCTGTTGTCATCAGGCTTAAACATTTCCTTTTCATCCTGCTTTATAATGCTGGATATTTTCCCACTTCTGGGAGCCCCCAAGGCTGTCCCTGCTCCAGGGTCAATGATTGCCCTGTTAGGAAGCATACAGAGAAACCACAACCATGAGAGGTTTGGCCTTGGTGACCTGGTGGCTTGGTGTTGTCACAGGTACTGTTTCCCCTGGAAACGAAGAAGGGTTTCCCAGGTCAAGCTGTCGGTGTGTCCTTCGAGGGGGTCAGGGCAGCCTCTACTGCGTTTTCCTCGGAGAACCATCGGGGCCAAACCTAGCTTCCAACAGGGACTTCAAAGTAGCAGCTAGGTTGGGGCTTCTGGGGACCACTTCATGGTGGCAACGCGGGGCATTAAGACTGGCGTTTTGCAGTGAAGGAGGGCCAGCCGACCCTTCCGCACTCCCATCCCTGCACACACTGCCGCCTGGCCCCTGGGTCACTGGCTCTCCCGTCCTCCTCCCCGCAGCGCCTTCCTGCAGCCCAGGCCTGACCTTGCTCGCCCTCTGTCCTCTCTGCTTACAGTGCAGATCTTCAGCCTGACCCAAGCCGTCTCCGGTTCCCCATCCTGAGTGCCTTAGAGAGAGATGACAGGGCCATCGCTGTCTTCTGTGGACCGGGAGGCGGGGCTGGTGAGGAGCGGGGGCTGGTCCTTTCCACACAGCCTGGTGGTGGAGGCCAAGGTGAAATGCCTCGAAGTCACACAGAGAGGTGCTCACAGGAAGCTGGGGGAGGAAGCACAAGTCCGCTTCCGCCCAGCCCCGGGCCTCCAGACTCGAGGTTCGGCTCCCACGGTAGCGCCCTCTCACTGACAGGGCCCCGAACACCTGGGCACCCCACTGTAGTGTGCCCTGGGGAATCGCAGCCCTCAGCTCCGCCTCCACTCCTGCCCCGCCCAGGCAGCTGGAGAAGCTCTGTGCGGGGGAAGTGTTCCCCAGGTCCTCAGGTCCCCAGGCCAGGCGTCCTCGATGGCATGGTGACAAGAACAGAATTTCACTTCTCTCTCCTGTGAAGCAGAGGCGGCAGGTTGGCTCTGCCCCAGTATGTGGTCTCCAAAGTCCCCTCGAGTCCCCTGGAGCAGGGCAAAGGCAGTGTCCCGAGCAGATGGCACGGACGCAGACATTGCACACTTCACTTCCGCCCACCTCTGGTTGGCTCCGGGTGTGGCACATGGAGCCGCCGGACAGCCAGGAAGGAGTCTGGAGCTGTCACCCCGGCTTAGGAAAGACTCTAGGGTCTGACCGCCAAGCAGCAGGAGGACACAGCCCAGGGAGGGTCCCCAGCCTCTGCCGCACCCCTCCTCGGATTCAGGAGTCTGCTCAGTGCGCCCTTCCACCTCTGAAGATGCTCTCCCTGTGGCTCTGCCTCCTCTTGACCTTGGTTTCATTTTTGCTTTTGTTGTTGGCGGTGGTTTGGGGTTTGTTTTTTGTTTTTTGAGCCAGGGTCTTGCTGTGTACTTCAGGCTGCCCTTGAACTCACTATATACCCAGGCGGGCCTGGAACTCAAGGTGATCCTCCTGCCTGGGCCTCCTGAGTGCTTGCATGATAGGTGTGCACCACCACGCCCGGCTCACCCTTGTTTTTAGATCCTTTCTTCGCCAGCCTCCTCAGTCACTACACCTGCTCGTTCAGGGTTCTTTCCTCCAGGGTGTAAGGGGCTCCACCTCCTGCTCCGTCCCCCGTGCCTGGAGCAGCGCCTGCCACACAGAGGCCATTTAACACGTTTGTCATGTGGATGAATAAATTCCTGTTAAATCACATTTGGGATTCAATAAATATGCAGTGGGGTGGGGGAAGCAGGGTAATGTTGGCAGAACACCAACAAAAGCTCTCTGTCTCTGTAACACTTCCTTTCATTGGAAACAATTAGGAGAACGGAAATTTATTTATTGCAATATGGAGCAAAGCAGCACACACTGTTTTGTGGACAATGTAAGGTCATCTCTGGGCTGAGGAGATTGCACTCGAATGTTTCAGCATCCCAGTAAAAACTACGCACGCGTTTCATCATTAGGGATGTGGGGTTAAGGCAGATGGTTTTCCGCCATCGCTGATGTCACCCGGGTTGTGTTCCCTGATGCCACCGAGTCCCACAGGAGCAGGGCAGCCCAGCCCACGGACACAGGAGGTCCAGGTCATCCTGGCTCAGCGAGCCCACAGGGAGGAGAGGGCTGAGCTGGCCGCGTCTCCGGACCTCACCGCTGGGGACCGCGACGGGACCATCTGCGTGCGGGCTGCTCTCTCTGGGCGGCAGAGCCTGACCGAGCTTGGGCCTAAGGCGGCGATGATGACCCTTTCAGAGCTTTCATGATACAAACAGCCGGGGTAGCACGCGTGCCATGGGTTCCCGGCACCGGCCTGAGTCTTCTCGAGGGAGACGGCCTGGCCCGTGTGGTCTGAGCGGCCCAGGGAGGAGGAAGAGAGGGAAGGCGCCTCTGCGGGGCGGGGCCCGCTCGGAGCCAGTGCTGGTGCCGGTGCTGGAGGGGACCCGGCCCTTCATGTGGGACCTCTCGGAACTGCACCCGCGCGCTGGGCCTGAGTGTGGGTGCGGCCCTGCCTGCCGCTCCCCACGCCCGACGGCTGCTCGTCCCCACCACAGCGCGGTCGGACTGCACGTGACCGAGAACCGCGGCAGGCTGCAGGCACAGGCGCCAGAGCCGCTGGGGAGCCGGGTGCAGGGGCGCTGGCAGCCTCCAGGGCACCAGACGCTGGGAGTGCTCGGCAGCGCACCCCGCTCCCCGACGCGCACGCCTGCCACGCCCGCCCACACCGCAGGAGGTGTCCAGGGCGGGCCCCCGCGCTCCGGCGCAGTTTGGACGCTAGGTCGGTCGGCCCCGTGCTGGCGGGATCTGGGATCTGTGGGCACAGCGCACTGGGGATTCTAGGGCCAGCGCTGCCTGCCCGGCGCCCTCCAGCTGCCCTGTCCAGAAAGCCTCCTCTAGAAAGCGGCGTCCATGGCACCTGCTGGAGGACAGGAGGAGACTTCGGGGACCAGAGTGCGCGGCCTGGGCCCAAACCAAGCTAGCTCTGGGACGCAGGCTCCTCCTCCGCGTCCTAGCCCAGAGCTGCAGGCACCGTAGGGCAGCTCCACCTGCTGATGGGCCATGCCGGCCGCCCCGTGCGCGCTGGCCCCGCAGGGCTCCTCCACTCCGCCTCTGCTGCACTGGCCGATGTCTGCGCTCCGTCCGCTGTGCTCTTCACTAGAGGGCCGGTTCCTCCAGAGCAGGGCACGTCTCCATCCTTCCGCTGGTCACCGGGCCGAGGGCGCTGACAGGGATCAGGGACGCATTTTATGAGACCCGTGAAGAAAAGGCTGGGAATCTGCAGCTAATTCTACAACAAAGTGTCCTTCTTCCTCAGTCACATGAAAAGCTGGTCTTGGCTTTCTGGTGCCACCGTAACCAATTCCATGCGCCGTGACTGAGGAGGACAGAGGTTTGTTCCCTCACAGTTCCAGCGGTTGCAAATCTGCAGCCAGTTCCACCGGGCGGAGACGAAGGCGTCCGGGCCCAGGCCCTGCGGAGCTCCGGGCCACTCTGTTCCCTGCTCCTTCTGGCTTCTGTGGCCGCGGCATCCGTGGATGGGGCCATGTCACTCCCGCATCCGCCCCTGTGCTCATGCCGCCTGAGCCCGTCTGTGAGTCCCCCTCGGTCTCGCTTCTGCGGGGGCCCTATGGTCCTACTTAGGCCCTTCCTGGACACCCCGGGGACCTTCCCACCTCGGAGTCCCTACTGCACTCCCATCGCAGGAGCCTTTTTCCATTTAAGTTTCTAGGCATCCATCGGGGGGAGCTGTTATCTTTGGAGACCGGTACTCAGCCTGCTGTAAATTATAATCTAAATAACAGACCTGATTTCAGGGTAGATGAATATAGTACCAATGGACAAGACAATGTTGAGGTAGAAATGGCGAAATGTAGTACCCCAGTGAGGACTGTATGTGTGCGCCCAGACCACACACATACACAGCCCCACGATCGCGCTCACACGAATGGGCGTCAGCAGAAGTCCTTCTGATTTGTCTATGGAACAACATCTTATTTATAAATAACGAAGTAGAATTAAAATGTATTTCAAGGCACTCAATTGAGACTAACAAAATGATAAGAAGAAAGGTCGGGCTCTATGTAGAGAAGATTTGTTCCTAACTAAAGTGCTTTGAAGTGCTCAATAAAAATAGCTAAGGTCAATGTGCATTAAAGATTCATTTAACAGGTGGCTTGAAAGGTAGGACAAAACTGAATTTGCAAATATTTTCACCAAGTTATAACCTCACTGTGCTGCTTTCTTCCAAGCCCCACGAGGAATTATGAAGCAGCTGAGCTATCATGACCACAAAGCGCCCGTCATGCCACTGCTGGGGGAGTGGGTGGAGTGACATCATCTCCCTCAGCTTACAGATGAGTGAACTGTCAGACTGTCTGGGCTTGGGCTTCATACTTCTCGGATCACTGTACTTTTACATACACTAGCACTAAATTCAAGACAAGAATAGTCACGATTTTAATTGTTAATTAAGAAGCCTGTAAGCCGACATCTGAGGGACCAAGGATTCTTGGCTGAGGTGCCATTTGTCCTGCTGGGTCCTGGCAGCCACTCGCTCCGCCCATCTGGCTCCTCAGTGTTGTCTGGGTTACCCCTGCACTGGCCTCAGAGCTCATCAAGCGTAGGAGACTCCTGACACAGAAATCCTGGCAGCAAGACCAGCAATCTGGCTTTATTTGGGTTCTGTAGCTTGGTCTAATGAGCATGTCTCTGAACCTCACTTTCAGTTAATCGAACAGCATTAATGATCTTAAGCATGTGTAAGGTATTATCGTATCAGGTCCCTGGGGAACCTCAAAAGCATCCCTTAGCCATCCACTGCCCACCCATCCAGCCCCCTGAGAGGAGCTGATCACCTAAATGGCCAGACACCGGAGCCAGGCTGGAAACACTGTGGCTGCTACCACTGAGACAACCAGGCAGAGAAGGGTCATTCAGCCAGCAAACTGAGGCTCTGTGTGCAGTGTTCTCTGGGTCAGGACTGAACCTTGTAAGAACCAGGGAACTCTCGGATGGAGGAGGAGTAGGAGGGGTCGGAGGCCCCTAACCAAGACAGAGCCTGAAGAGCATGGGAGGACTCGCTGTGCTCTGCCCAGCAGGACCGAGGCGCCTGAAGCCAGGCGCACATCACACTGCACTGCGAGCCCTTCGTAAGCACAGAGACAGCGGCATCAGACCACGCCCTTGAGGCCCAGCTCCGCCAAAGTGGGAAGGAGCAGGGATCTGGTCTCTGAAACTCTACAAGCCCGTGTGAGTGGTGACCCAGGAGCATCAGAGACAACCACAGGGAGAAGAGGAAGCTGAAGAGAAACCCGGAGGCCCTTCTGAGGGGGCGAGAACTGTGATGCCCAGTGTCTTTATCTCCAGCCCAGCACCCCATGTTTTGTCCTGGGCCCTTCTCGGCAGCCCCCCTTCCTGATGATGGTTGCAGGGTGACACCAATGGGTGGGAGGGTCAGGACCACCGAGTGAGACTGTGTGTGTGTGTGTGTGTGTGTGTGTGTGTGTGTGTGTCTCCTGGTGCCTGATGTATGCCTACCTCCATAATCTATCCCTCTAGACATATAGGACTGCATTTGCAGAGCAAACAGTGGGACACAGGGTACAGGGAGTGAGGCCAGAGAGGCAGCAGGGTCAGCCCAGGAGCCTGGTACCCCATTTTTGTGGGTACCACGAACAGCACTGCCCAAAAGAAACAGATGGGAAACAGATATGTGTTTTCACATTTTGTAACAGGCACATTAAAAGCAGCAAGGAGAAACAGGAAACATTAATTGTAATAATGTATTGCAGTGACCTCACGTACCCAACAATTTACCCTTTCAGCACGCAGTCTGTATTAAAATAGGTAGTGAGCAGAGCCTCCCTAACAGGCAGCGTGCTCTGCAGCAGATCTCAGTGGCACCTCAGCAGAAGAGCGGGACCAGGGCTCTGCTGAAAACTCCACACCTGACCAGGCCCAGTCGGGGTGCAGATGGGCACACACCCAGTCAGCAGAGTATTCTGGGAGCAGCTTGTCCCAGGGCCCAGTGTGCGGCTGTGGTGGACAGAGGCCGTTCCTCTGGGTGGGATGCGTTCTTGGAGCAGAGCTCTCCAGCCTGCGCCCGCAGACCCACACGGGGCAGGGCAGGCTTTGCGTGCCTCTGCAGCACACTGCTCCCCTTCGCATCTGCGTCTTTCCAAACGCAGCCTGGGTTGACCTAGAAGACGCCACATGGGGAGAGTTTGTCTGTGATCGCTGGGCCGCAGGCCGGGGAGAGGCTCCTGCCTGGCAGATCCGGCAAAGACGGGGTCGGCCTGTGCCCCACACAGGCCCACGCACCCCAGCTCTCCAGGATGTGGCCGAAAGGCTCCTTCCTGCATGTCGTCAAGACACAGCCAGCCTCCGCGATTCAGCCTCCACCAGTCCCCACGTCGGAGCCAAGTCCTGAACTAGGACATCTAAAGGAGTGCAGGGGAACCGCCACTGGCAGACGTCTTGGGCGGGAGAAGCCGGGTGGCCCCTGAGCCTGCTGTCCGTGGCGCACAGCCACGGCCATGCGTATGGCTGGTAACATGAATGTCATTCAGAAACTCTTTCTGAAAATAACTTCGTTCAAACGCTCACTACATAAAGCAATAGAAAATGAGAGTTTGGGCTTTAAAACCCTACAGCTAACGCACGTTGTTTATGATTATGGAGCAGATGGAAAGCAGTCTGGGGAAAAGTCTGTTTAGTCCTGGATTGAACAAACACAGTGTGCATGCTGAAACATGAAGTGTCACGAAACTGAACAGAAGGAGGCCTGTGCGGGAGGAGAGAGGTGGGACACAGCCGCTGGGCTGCAGAGGCCTCCGGTCCTTTTCAGCACCGGCTGCAAAGGACACAGAGCTGGCTCTGCACAGTGAGCCAGGCGCTCAGTCCACGCTGCTGCCCAAGGCGCCCCGCCGCGTGTCTTCTGCAGAAAGCAAGGCTGGCAGGCTTCGCTGCCACTGACCGTTCATCCACTGCCCTCTTAACGGGAAGGGACCTCCAGAGACCTGCTGGGGTGTGAGTACCCGGCTGACACACCGGGGAGCTTTTGCCATTCTTCTGCAGCTTTGCAGGCCTGCGGTCCTGGTCAGAGAGCGACTTCTGCTGACTGTGCTGGGAGCGCGACAGCATCTACCAGGGAGTCACACCCGTGAGCACGGCGTGGCCGCACTCTGAGGAGGGCAGGGCGCATTTCCGGGCCGCTCCTTGCGTCTCAGGAGAGCCTGTGGGCACCTGCTCCGTGTGCTGCAGCCCCCACCAGGGAGGGTCGCGCTCAGAGCACAGGCCAGTGCGGCAGGAGAGCCTGCAAAGGCCACGGAGAGGACGTGCGAGGAACACAGATGCGTGTGCGCCGAACTCCCAGGAGGCGAGGGTGGACTACTGCACAGACCAAAGCTGCTCACCATGTCTGTCCTCCCCGTGGCCAGCTTCATTTACAATATAATATACCAGCGGTTTGCCTTTCCTCTTTAAAAAATCGTATTTTATTATCAAATTCACTTTTAATAAAGGTATTTTTATTTGAAAGGGGAAAAATATCCACTTTCTTGCCATGCCCATGTAACCATATTAAGTCTTATTATTTTTTAGCATTATTGTTTCCATTGGCATAGGTGCCAACTAGTTGTTATGAAAATATTAATAAGTTTATTCTGCTTCTCCACTTGATATTAGCTCCCTGATACGTTTCTAATGTTGCTGGAGAGTATTCTCAGTAACCATTTAAAATGACTTCGATATGCTACTGAGTGTATATATGTATGTGTACATATGTGTATACTTATGCCTTATAAATTGCTGTATATTTATATTACATAAACATTATATTTTAATTTATTTATTATACATAGAATGCAGGCATTATAGATTATGTGAATATATTATTCATATTTTATACATAATAATTTGTTATATAAATATACACACATATGTCCATGTGCACATAGTCTATAAGTAAATATAGAAAAATACGTATACAACAGTTTCTCTAACCATAACCCTATTGTTAAAATTTAGGTTGTTTCCTGGTGTTTTCTGCTATGAACAGTGCTGTAACATACCTCACCAACACGCTTTTCCATTTTCTGAATTATTTTTTCTGGGGAGACTTCCCGAATCAGAATTATAGATTCTTTTAAAGATTCTTTTATAGATTCTTTTAAATGCTCAGTTTAATCATAATTCAAAATCATGTATTTTTACATTAACATAGGTATTTCCACAAACTGAGAACACATGACTGAGGCACTACACATTTTTTTTTTTGGTACCGGGGATAGAACTCGGGTCCTTGAGCTTGCACAGCAGGCGGTGAAACTGCTGAGCTAAATCCCCAGCTAACTACACATTTTTTAATGGTTAACATAATTGAAAAGTTTTGACTATGAAATAATCAGGAGTGCTTTCCTTGCAGGTGCAAGGTCCTAAGTTCAATCCCCGGTACTGAAAAATAAATAAATAAGTAAATAAAATAAAATATTCATTACTATTTTTATTCACAATAAATTAAAATCCAGGCTTCCTGAAAAGCTGTACTATCTGATACCGCAGGGAGGACCAAGTGTCTGAGACTCACTCTGAAGGGCCGGCCTAACATAAAGAGATTGCTTTAAGAAACACCTTCCTTTTGCCTGTTTAGCACAAGGCCATGTTCTTTGTAGCGCTGTCATTTTACCATGAAGGGTAGACTAGAGGCAGGTGGATCCAATGGTCTCAGAGAATAGAACACGTCGAAACTTTTTCATTTTTATCAAAGGTTCGACACTGAAGAAGGCCGAGATGTCGGATTCTAGTCCTATACAGTAGCTGTGCATTTCCACGTAGGAGACCTGTGCTGTGGCACTGTGGGAAGCTGAGAACAGGTGTGAGAAATCTGGCCAAGTATGAGCCGCCCTGGCCACAAAGGTGGTGTAGATGGCGACAGCTCCTGGATGTCTGAGCGGCTCCCGAGGGAGGACAGTGGCTGCCTTCGCCAGATGGCCAATGAATGGTGAACACTCCGCGGTCACCAGCGAGACCGGAACAGCAAGTGGCCGGGAGAACAGCGCACTTCGGCCTCCTTCACGGCGGGCTGGAATCACTCTGTGGCTTGGGACCCATCAGGAAGCAGACACGCTCTCCAGAAGGGAGGCAGAGCACACTCACAGCTCAGGCAGAGCCATTGATGCGGCTGTGCACAAAGGGAGTGCGCTGGCGAAGCTGTTTCTCTCCCACCTGTGCTGCTGCCCACTCGGTTCCTGCGGCATTCGGAGGCAAGGGTTGAAATGCCAAGCCGCCTGGAGACTCCTGTGGCCTCCGAAGGGACACTCCTGCTGCTACCGCTGCTTCCGGCTGCTGCTGGGACCCACGCTGCTCCCACAGGTTTGTCCTGGTCCTCGCAGCCTCTGAAGAGTGAGAAACCTCTGGTGAGGCCTGAGGTGGCAGCTAGAGCAGAGTTGACAGAAGTCACCGAAACGTCGCCCTTGGGCTCAGATTTCTTCTGTTTCTTTTCTACTAGGGATTTTACCTGCACTCTTCTCTTTTCAATTTCATGAATTTTACTTTTTCTCCCATGAAATCTTCCTCATCAACATCAGAGCCACCCTCAGAACCCACAGCAGGTCACCGTCCCACCTTCCAAGAGCTCTTTCTCGGTGAAGCCGGCTTCACATCTGCTCCTCACTGCCCCGAACATGGTGACCATCACTGCCCCTGTCCTGTGCTCCTGTCCCACCTTGAGACTTCTGCAGAGCGCTGGTGACTGTTAGGGCGAGCAGATCCCAGCCACGTGCAGCCTTGTGGTCCAAGCCCACCTTTTCTAGGGTCTCCCTGCAGCAGGATGTCTTTTCCAGGCATGCTCCGGGCAGGTTTGGTTTGCCCTGTTTTAACGGCCCTGGTCTTCTGGATTTCATGTTTCGAGGCTCAGCTGCAGAAATGAAGTCAGCATGGTGATCAGCGTCCTCAAACTGTGAGCAGTGTCTGGTTCCCTGCTCCTCACAGGCCGTGCCGTGGCCCCTTCCAGAGTGGAAATCTGCCGCCTCGATGCCCCGCAGCAGTGGGTGTTGGGCATCGAGGGATTGACAGCATTTGCTTTAGTCATTTCACTACCAGGCATCGACTCTAATTAAAGTCATCTGCGCGACCCTGGCAGGAGCCTTTCACTAGGTTTCCTTTCTGTTCCCCTCACCCTGCTACCACCAACCAACACGACACTTAGAATAATCGTAGCAGAACGCTCCTCTCACGAAGGGCTCCCCGACACTACCACCAGAGCTTCTCTTTGAAGCACAAAGCTCGCTCTTCCCATTCGCAAGTATTTGCAATTTGCAAATCTGTATTTGCGAATTTGCCCTCAGGGCAGTTTGTTTGTCATCATCTGTGTTCAGAGTGCTCAGTCACTGCAGACACGGGGATGGCGCACACGGCAGTCAGTGCACAGCTGCGCTGGACTGCACAAGGCCACAGCGGCCTCGGCAGCATGCCCTCCTATACTGCACACAGAGCCCTTCTCCTGGCCCGTTTAATTTGACTTTTTTTTGCTCTTTACTGGTGATTTCTCGGTTTAAAATGATCCCCAAGCGCAGTGCTAAACTGCTGTCTCCTATTCCCACTGCAGGAAGGCTCTGATGTGCCCGAGGGAGAAGATGCGCCCTGAGGAGCGATGGTAACAGTGTCTGACGTTGAGTTGTCCTTACGCAGACACGTGATGCAAGAAGAGCATGTCCACGTCAAAGGACACGAACGCAACTAGAGCCTCCAGAACCCCAGCCCCGTGCAGGAGAAGGGCTCTGCTCATAACCAGTGTCTTCGCTGTCTTCACAGAACGTCCCTTCCACGCTGACAAGCATCAGCTACACTGCCTGCTGTCTGCAAGCCTCTGGCCCTCCGTCCGTCCCCAAAGCCTCGCTCGGCCTTAGGGTTTCTTGCCGGAAAGGTGCTGCCTGACTGAACTGAGCCGCTTGAATACACACCTCAGACACACCAGCACAGGCCTCTCTGGCAGACCAGCAAACCCTCGTTCAGGGTGAAAATCCCTGCAAATGTCCTCTGTGTCAGGCGCCTGGAAAAGGCGTGTACCTCCGTGCCTGCCAGCGGCCAGCTCTCGGGGCTGCTGTTTCTACAGAACTGTTTGGCTGTTGCCAGGGCTACACAGCTGCACAGCCCTACAGCCAAGTCAGGCTGTATTTACCCATCGGATACAAGCGCCTGGCTCCAGAGAGCAGGGTTCGCACCCTGCACCCTGAACTCTGAATTCTCTTAAAGAACACGCTGTTCTGCAGCCAGTGGAGCTGGAGGTGACCTCACGGCCCGGCCCGTGCGGGTGGCACAGGCATTTCCAGTCACTGGAGAGCAGGTTGCAGGACCGGAGCAGCATGCAGCCCCGGCGGCCCGATGTGACGCCATGGCACCGTGGCGCTGTGGTGCTGAGTGGCTCAAGGGCCGGGCTTCTGGCAGTGACGATGACAATGCAGAGGCGGGCGTCCCCTAGACATCCAGGGACAGGAAGGCCCTGGTGGGGAAGCCTGCACGGATGTCAGGCTCACAGACCCCCAGCCCACGCGACAGGCTCACTGGCCCCTCGGGCGCCCTGCAGGCAGGGAAAGTCGCAGGAGCTGTGAGTGCCCTGCACACGGAGGGGCAAAGGACACGGAGCCCGCGGGGCCTGTGGGAGCAGAGCTCTGCGGCAGGAGGCCAGGGCTCTGCGGGGGAAGGGACCCAGGGACAGGGCTCATCCGGGAGAGCCCGGGGCCTGAGGTGCTGCCCTGCTCTCGGGCTCTGCCACGCCCGCGCTCACCCGGCTTCCGCCTGGAAGAGAGGCCAGGAGAAAGAGAAAGCTAAGGCCGCAGCGCTCCCTCCTGCGCGAAGAACGAAGAGCGCCACGCCGCTGGGGCCCCGAGGCAGCGAAGGGCGGCGGCGGCCGGGAGCCTCCGGGGCTCTGACCTGCGTGCGTGGGATGACGCGAGGCTGGTCCGAGCAGAGCACCAGAGAGGCGGCTCTGGGCCGGGGACCCCTGGAAACCCACCTCCTGCCTGGTCTGCAGCCCCCTCTGTGAAGGCAGAGCCACACGCCCAGCCCTGGCCTGAGACAGCGCTCTTCCAGCTGCCCCCGCCGCACCCGGCAGAGGATTTGCCCCCCGGCTGCCCTTGCTGAGTGCAGAGGCGGCGTGTGCGTCCGTCCTGCGTGTGTACCGCAAGGCCGCCGCTTTCTGTTCTCTCTGAGCAGCAGGACCTCGGGCCAGAGCCACCCCGAGTCTGCAGGGAAGAGGCAGGGCGCCCACCAACTCGTGGGCGGCTAAAGAGGATGCGCTCCTCACACCCCTTGGCTGCTCCTGTGCCACAGGAATGGGAAAAAAGAGTCACTGCTGGAGAGGGGCGGCACCTGTGCCTGCAACGCTAAGCGAAACACATCAGACATACGGCCTAACTATCACAGGGCTTCTCTTACACGAGCAACCCGAAATACAAACAGAGGGCAAAATAAATGACGGGTAACAGGAAACAGGAAGGGAGGTCTTCTGAAAGAAGGGAAGGGGCAAGGGATGAAGGAAGTGGGGAGAGAGGGAGAGGAAAGAGGCACAGAAGGATGAAGGTAAAGGTGTGCCCGGCTCCCCAGGGTGAGTGTGGGCACTGCGTGCTGCAAACGTGTTCTGGAAATCACTTGTTAATGAAAGGAAGAAGTCCTACTGCCCACACTAAATATTTTGACTGGGAATCTGGCTTTGCCTTAACACGACGTCCTAACACGAAACATGTTTACCAGAAGGACTTCCCAGAGGCCACACGGTTGTTTCCAGGAAACCTGCAACTCCACACCTGTTTCCTGCTCCCTTAGGCTCTGTGTCTTTGGACACCTGCCGAGCGAGTCCTGGAAAAGGCAAGAGACTCCCGACACTGCAAGCACAGCTGCAGACTGGTTTGGCGACTGCTGCTCAAGACACAAGTGGCTTCAGGCTCCGGGTCTTCCTGCTTCCTGGGAGAAGCAGGGCCTGACCCAGAACTTGAGGGCAAGTGGCTCATCTGGGCCGTGCAGGAAACGCTCCGAGTGAAGGGCAGGGAGGAGCAGTTCGCTGGCCACAGAGGACATGTGACTGGGCCACTCCGGTGGGTGAATGAGCCTTTACCTCGCAGGGAGACTTGGGAGAGTGAAACAGAAAAACAAGCTTCAGAGTGTCCCACACAGGGGCCACCGAGCTGGGCAGCATTTAATGCCAGCTCTGCTCTCAAGGGCCCTGCTCCCCTGCTCCTGGGCATTCCCAGAACTCCCCCATGCTGGACGTGCTGGAAACGAAGTCTGCAGACCCAGAGATGCAGACGCTGTCCGCTGGAGGCCCCAGGAGAGTGGAGTGGGCTGGCACTGGCGTCCCAGTGTCTCGTTTTTCTCCTGGTATCCACCCACACCTGTGCTTCCTAGTTTCATTTCAGAGAAGACAGCACGAGACGGAGTCTGAATGACTGATAAGCTTGCATAGCTCTAGCCCTCGAGGGTGCAGGGCTGGTTGTCCAGGCTCTCAGGCCGGTGGTCAGCCTGACTGTCTTGGGATCGTGTCCACGGCCCTGCCCCCCAGGCTGAGTGAGGACAGACTCAAGTGACACAAACATGACTGTGCCTGAAGGTGGCATTCAGAGCTGGGAGCAGGACAGCATCGCGGGAGGATGCAGCACGGCACACATGCTGTTCCCACATGAAGATGAATGGCAGAGTCATTCTCGCCTCTGCCTGTTTTTGTGTTTGTGCATTCTCCTTGACAGAAGGAAGAGGCGAGGCTTAAAGTCAGTAGAGCACCTAAACCCAAGCTCTGGCTATTTCATTCAAATTTTCACCTCTGTAGCCCTTTCCCCGTAGAATTTAGCATTTCTTTTGGCTCCTCCTAACTTGAAACTTCCCTTGCACTTTACTCTCACAGTTACTCTCTTCCCACTTGACTATTTCCATGAGTGAAACCCAGTGTGTGTGTAGTAGGTTCTATTAGAGCGGAAGTGCCGCCATCTTGGTTTCCGGTGCGTGTTGTGTGAACATGGGGACACCATTCCCACGGAACTCCTCTATGTCTCTGTGCTCCCTGGAGAGCCTCCCAGGACCTTCTCCCTGCCGTTCTTGCTCTCTAGCTCTCGGCACTCCATACAACAGTATTTTATCATTTGTTTATTGTCAGTTTCCTGACTCATATGTGAGCTTCATGACAGAGTTCTCTGCATCCTAAAATGGCCCTGCCTGCAGGAAATGAGCCACTCCAGGGAGAACAAAGGCCTGCTTTTTCCCGCCTCACCCCGAGTCATAGCCAATCATCTGCCTCCACCACACTCCCTCAGCCCTGATAAACCTCACCCAGCCCCTGGTTGCTGTTCTCGCCGTTGTTCGAAGCAGCCTGGCAGCTCTGTCCTTAATAAAAGCCCTGCTTTGGGTGTTCATGTTTTGGCTCATCATATTTCTCTCACTTCATGAGGCAGATGCTGGGCAGAGGGGATCAAATTGACATCTTTGAATGAATTAGACACTAGAGCAAGGGGCTTTCTGGGCTTTTCTAGGGAAGGCTATGAGTCACTAACTGGTGTTGATCCCACAGCATCTGCTGCTTGGTCCCTGAGGTGACAAAGAATTTCTGGGGTGGGGACTGGCCTGGGTGGCCTGGAATCGGGCAAAACTGAAGCCAGGGTCAGGCTCACCCACTGGGGATGGAAAGCTCTTGGGAGCCACCAGGTGGCACTGATAGGTGAGGAGAAACCACACAGGAACTGCTAGCAGCAGACATGGCAGGAAGGGCGGCTGATCGGCCAGAGGGAGGCAGGACCTGCCTCGTGGGCGAGCAGAGTCCTGAATCAGTGGAGTCCTCACGGTACAGGGTCCCCATGCACATGAAGCTCTGTTTCAGGAGCCTGGACTTGTTGTAACCACCAGCAATCAGCGCTGACACATGCCTTTATCTGGTCTTCCTTTCGCTTCTGATTTTGGAAATTCATGGTGGAAGAAAAAAATTTTAATAGATAAATAAGCATAACTTTGGTATTTTCCATCCTGACTTCCCTGGATCCAAACATGCTAAAGGAAAATACCCAGTGGCACTTAGTGTTCATGTCCTTAAAGAGAGAGTCTGGAGAAATGGAATAAATGAGAACAGTGTGCCCTGGAAGTTGCTCGTGAAAACTGAGACTGCTGTAAATCGAGAGCTGTGTAAGCAGGAGCTGATGATCCTCAGGTGTGACAACAACGCGTGAGGTGGAGTTGCAGAAAGACAGGGCAGTTGATGGGCTTCACAGCCCTGTGCAGCACATCGCCAGCCTGGTCCCGCATGGGTGCATGTCGGAGAGGAACGGGGCTTCTGTGTAGAGCAGGGAAGAGCTGGTCAGCAGCTTCAGCGGGAAAGGGATTCCCGCTGAAGGAGGGCATGTGTGTCGGAAGGAGTAACTGGGTAGACACTCACGGTGCTGGGTCCAGATTTGCAGAAGGGTCACCCTGACTCACTGAATGAAGAACGAGCCCAGGGAAGAGGGCTCAAAGCAGAGGGGCTGCAGAGCATTTTCTAAGACTCCCAAGAGTGGCCTCTCTGGTAGGTGCCTGCTGACAAATCCCCCTTGGTCCTTTGGTGCCTGTTACTGTTTTTATTCAAACCGACAGCCATGGCATGTCCTGAGGCGAGCTCCTGTGTGTTAAAGCTAGAGGGACATGATCCACCACAGAAAGGCGAGGCGCCTCCTCCTCTTCCCGAGGTCACTGCTCAGGCGAGACCGGCTCTGCAGCCACCTGCAGGTAGGTGCTGTCGGGCACTCGGGCTTGGCCCACAGGCTTGTGCGCTGGGAGCTTCCCATCTGCCCACTCACTCACTCTGCCCTTGCCTGCGCCATGCGGCCCTGTCCTCACATCCGTGAGCAATGCCAAGGCTGGGCTGCTTCTTAACAGCGGGCAAGAAGAGAAGCCTGCTTGTGAGAGGAGGTGTGGACAGGTGCGTGACGGGGAGAGAGCCAGTGAGGACTGGGCCTGGCAGTCAGGCCTTGGCGAGGAGGAGGAGCAGGCGAAGAGGGCAGGGGAGGCGGGCGGCGAGGGCAGAGCAGGCAGGGCCGGCGGGCCCTGGGGGCCGCCTCCTGCACTCTGCTCTCGAAGCCTGGGGCCCGGGGTCCCATCCGCCACTCACTGCGGCGAATCTGCCTGCATCAACAGGGCCCGGGTCCCGTCCCTTCCACCCGGAGCCCTGGCTCCCCAACGTGTCCTCCAGAGGCTCCTCGTGAGCCTGGCCCCCGGCGCCCCTCTGAAGGGCACCGTCCTGTTAGTGCTCATCTCCGCAACCTGCTCCAAGCTGAGTCCTCCTCCGGGACCTCCAAGTGCTCTCCCGTTCTGAAGTCCTGCGGTTAGGGCTTCCAAACAGGGATTCTTGTTTTGTTTTGTGAGATGTGGTCCAGGCTGGCTCTGAGCTCTGCCACGTCCTCAGCCTCCCACCGAGGGCTGGGACTGCCGGTGTGCGTCCCCACGGCCAGCGCAACACTTGAATTGTGAGGAGAGGGGAGCTGGCGCACAGCTGTGCTGTCCGTGGCCTGCTGCCCGTGCCTGCCAGGACACACCTGTCACAGCACTTGTTCTGGATCCCTGGGAGGCACAGTGCAGACACCCGAGAGGAAGGAACAAGCGAACGTGACACAGAGACAAGGATCTGAGCCGGAGAGAGGCGGCTTCGCCGGATTTCAGGCTGAGATTCCTGGGGACGGCTCTCCTTCCTCACAGCCGCTGAGGCTTGGGGCCTGAGGAAGGAGCAGCTGAAGGGAGAGAGAGGAAACGGAGGTCAGGGATGTAGCTCAGTGGTGCCGCCGCCTGCCTCACAAGCACAAGGACCCGAGTTCGATCCCGGTACCAAAAAAACCCAAAATACAAATGGTGCTGATGAATACCCCAGCATCTCGAGTACCAGAAACGCCAGAACTTGGTCACCCTCGCCGGCTCTGGCCACAGCGCTGGCTGGGACAGAGGACCTGCACGGCGAGGCTGGTCCCGGCCCCCAGCACGGGCCGCGGGCGGCTCTGCCATCTGTGTGTTTGAAGCTTTCTTTCCTTCTTCCTAACACAGGAGTCAGCTGTTCTGTGGTTGCCTAGGTTGGGGATTATACACACAGTACTTGTGTACACACACGAGCGTGCACGCATGTGTGCACAACACAGAAAGAGACACCAAGGCCGCAGTACTCCAAGGCATCTCCTAACCCCGTATCCAAGGAAAAGACGAGCCCAGTCACAGCGCGTTCAGAGGAGGGGCGAGGGGAGGCTGTGCCCTCTGGGTGCAGGAGACTGATGAAACCTGCGCAGACAGCAAAGGAAAGCGGGAGGGCAGGGCGGGCTGGCTAAACACACGGAGGCAAACATCTAGATAAACAGCCCACTGAGTCTCAGCAGGGAGAGGACTTTATCTGAGGAACACAGTGATTGATCCACCACATGGAGACGTTAAAGGAGAAAGATAGCAATGTCATCTGAAGAGACAGGAAATATTACTGAATACAATTAAAGGCTGGTTTATATAAAATGGTTAGTATTGGAATAAAAAACCCTTCCTTATCCATGTTGAAATGTACCCACCCAAACCTACAGATGTCTTACTTATAAGGAAACCTCAGAAGCGTTCTTTAAAGTAGAAAGGAAGGATGCCAATAAGCTCAACAACCACAGTAAATGACAACTAGATAGTGAAATGGACCAAGAAAAAGTAAAAAATATTCAAATTTAACCAGTTTTTTCATACTTTAACATTTCTAACATTCAGTCCCTGGTAACAAACTATCTTACATTTGGTGAACTACAGTGGAAGAATGGAAAAGGAAGGGAAAGCCATTATTTGTAGGCAGGAGAATCTACGAATAAACAGGGTGAGTTGAAAAATTTGACACGGACAGTGGATACATAAGGCAAGCACGTCAAATTCAAATGCATTCTTCCTCGCTGTTGGGAACAAACAAAATTGTTAAAAAGATGCCTCTTATAATATCAATAAAGTACGATACAAAGAAAAAAACAAAGAAGATATGTATAAGACATTTGTGAAAAAATTATAGAGCTGTATTTAAAAGGATTAAAGAAGACTCATATAAATGGAGAAGTTTGTATTCAAGACTGAAAGACCTGATATTATAAAGTTAGAAATTCTTTTCAATTAACCTAATGTCCAATAGAGTTCCAATAAAAATCTCAAGAGATTTCTGACAGTATCTTTTAAAACTCCCACGAAAGAACAGAAACAAAGAATCGGAAGAACTTCTGAGGAAGGAGGAGCGTGTGGGGCCCCTGTCTCGAGCAGCATGAGCCTCTGCGTCCCTGCCCGTGAGGAGCCGGAAGTCCTCCCTGGCACCAGCCCTGTGCACACCGGCACTCACAGCCCGGGTCACAGACCTGTGACGCTGTGTCGGGGAGACAGCAGACAGGAGAGCCCAGGAGGTCTCTAGCTCTGTATGCTGCAAGGTTCCTGGACACAGCCTCGGCAAAGTCGTCAATCCACACAACCCCAATTGGGCCACGAAAACATTTCCCCCAGTGTTCTTATTTCTGTAACCTAATTTTTCGAAGGCAGACGCAGACTGTAATATCTTCATTCTATACTCAAAAACAGCCTGACTGCAAAATCATAAACCATTCCCTGTTCAGACAGCAAATCAGGGGAATTCACTTCATTGAGAAAGCCAGGAGACAGGAGAAAGAACCACATGAGCTCCACATCACAGGGCTCACAAGTCTTATATGTAATTAATAGTTCGCTTTTACTAGGAGATTTTTCCCAGTGTCTTCAAAATAACATTTCTTACAAAGAATTCAAAGTGAAAGCTGAAAAACCGTTTAAGACTCCTGTGCTAAACAATTCTGTTGAAAGGAGTTAGTACGGTAAACTGGGAATTCTTCCCAGGATATGTTTTATCTTACTGACTTTTCTGCAGCGTCCTGGACTGCACTCAGGGAACTCTGTGCTACAACCTCAGTCCTTTTGCTTTTAAATTTTGAAATCTTACTAAGTTGCCCAGGCTGACCTCAAACTTGCAATCCTCCTGCCTCAGCCTCCTGAGTAGCTGGGGATACAGGCATGTGCCACCAGTCTGCCCAGGAATCCACCTTTTTCTTTCCACAGTAGAACTGTGCGCTCCACTGGGCTACAACCCAACCCTTAATTACATTTACAGTAGAGTCGCACATATTCAAGTCATAGTTAAGGCTCATGAATGTGCCTGAGGTGAGTGACTGGTGAGAAATCAGAAGAAACGAGCCTGTTACATAAGCAATGCCTGCAGCTGCAGATGTGGCTCGAACTCAGCACAGCAGCTTCAGCTAGTGGCGTGGAAGGCTGTGTGGACTGCATCGAGTTCCTCCCTCCAAGACTCCTCCCGCTCCGCGGAGTCCCGGCCTGTGTGCGGCTGCTGGCTCTGGCAGTGGCTGGCTGGGCCCTGAGGGCTTCGGTACAGGCCTCCCTTCGCCTGCAGCCTCGCTCCGGAGGCTCCAGGGGTCCATTGCAGTCCTGCAACAGCAGATGAGAGATTCCAGCAGGAAGCCGCTCACACACCTGGAGCCTCACTGATCGCCTCCTGAACAGGGTGATGGAAGCCCCTGCCCAGCACATCCTCGCTGCTGCACTGCCCTCCACCAGGTCGACTGTGGCCACTGTCTTCACATCGTCTTATTCCGCTCAGTAACAGTGCCCAAGTGTGAGCGCAGCCATGCTGGCAGTTCAGAGGCACTGAGGAGGAGCTGAGGCACCCCTCTCCCAGGAGGGAAGGACCGGTGTATTGTTACACTGTATCAGCAGACATGGTCTTCATCACAGTGTATTGTTACACTGTGTCAGCGGACATCACTGTATCAGTGAACATCCAGTGCAGGTCTTCATTACAGTGTATTGCTGCACTGTATCAGTGGTCATCCTTCGTGGCAGGTGTATATAAAATTCCATGTGCAGGGCTTGGGTCTCTGGTCTCCAGCATGCACTGGGCTCTTGGGCCGCACCTCTGGTGGCCGGGAGCACTGCACACTGCACACACCGCTGTGGCCTGGGACCTGCGTGGACGGCCGGGACTGATGTGTGGGTGTCACTGGGCTCAGGACTTAGCACAGTGGGACGTGTTCTGAGTGGAGCACAGTTTTCATCTTTGACTGTGGATCTGTTGTTCTACACACTCCAACATCAAATTGTTCTATTATGGCTTTAAATGACGTTTACATTTTCTGAAAAATGAACCCATTACTTTAGGGTTTCACACCTAAACTAGCCCTTTTTTTCTATCGTAGTTTGCTCAGATAAATACTCCTGTCTCTGCAATTTTAAAAATTGTTCCTGGAGTCTGGAAATAACTTGTGGCACCTCTGTTAAAATGAATGTTGGCTGGAAATAGATGATTACATAAGGAAACAGAAACCGCCGCGATGGTGCATTTGTGTTGCACACCCGGCGTGGGTCCGCTGTGGGAGGGGTGTCCTGCTCGGAGCCTGGAGGGGCAGGCGTGGGGCAAAACTCCAGGTGCTGCAGGCGCCAACGGTGAGGACTCTGGCTTCCTGTAGAGACTGCAGGAGCCCGGGAGTAGCTGAGCCAGGGCAGAGAGAGAAGCTGGGCAGATTTTGCATCTGGATGTTTCCTGTCGTCTATAAGGCAGATCACAACTTCTGTACTTCCATGTCCTTTTCTATTTGGAGCCAGCTGTGGCGGCATGCACCGGTACTCCAGGCAGTCAGGGAGGCTGAGGCAGGACAACGCCAAGTTTGAGCGCAACCTGGGCAACTTAGCAGACCCTGTCTCAAAATTAAAAGAAAAAGTAAAATGTCTGGGAAGGTACCTCAGTGAGAAGGCTGTAGGTCCAGTCCTCATTAGCACAAAAAATAAAGACTAAATAAAATCCAGATGTGCCGCCTGCCTCACAAGTGTAAGGACCCGAGTTCAATCCCTGGTACCAAAAAAAAAATCCAACTTGTATTGGCTGGCCTCCATTGTAGTCAATTTTCCTTTCTGTTTGGATAAAACACGTATTAGTCTTCTGATTCTGTGAAGGATGACCAGTCATTCAGTGGCTTAAAAGGACACGCATTTATTATTTTAGAGTCAGGAGCTCAGAAGGCCACAAGCGTCACCAGGCTGCCCCTCTGCAGGCTTCAGGGGAGACTCCTTCCCGCTCTCTGCCCTCCTTCCTGTCGTCAGTTTACCCTCGGTTTCTGTCGCTGCTGTGTGGGGCCCTCTGATTCCGGGGCCACCCGCACTGTCTGGCACGACCTGTCGCAGACTCTAAGGGCATCTGCAGAGTCCCTGGCAGACTCTGGTCCCGGGACCCGGGTGTGGACGTCTCTGGGGACTGCTGTTCGCCACCACGCCCTGCACCATGGGCTGTGGGGAGTCCCGGCCGGCCAGGTGGGCAGTGGGGGTGGGCCAGGGCCGATCACCCTGCGTGGGAGCAGAAAGGGAGGTGTGGCGTGGGGGGACGCAGGGAGTCGGAGCTGATGGAGGAACCGCTCGGAGAGGGGCCGCTGCGGCCTGTGCCGCACGGTGTCCACGCTGTGTGTCCACGCTGGCCTCCGGTTAGACGTTCCTGACATGTTTTAAAGAGGGAACCTCGGAGAGATGCCACACAGCCCTGCAGGGTCCCAGTGGGGATGTCCTGCCCCATCAGGAAGGCAACAGAAGGGCGAACGCCCTGTGTTAGGCAAATGAGAAGCGAGTTTTCAAGTAATCAAGAGCTAATGGAAAGGTCAGGAAGCAGAGCAAAGAAATCAAGGGCACCCATGGGCGGTGCTGTGGGAAGAGGACCCTGGCCACCCAAGGTCCCCAACTGGTTTCAGCTACGCTTTGGGCACTCACTATGCTGCACTGTGGTCTCCGGTGGGTCTGAGCTTCCCTGCTGTAATTTTTCCTTTGACTGGAACATGTTTGCAGCGCATCGTAATTACACTCATCTTGGGGTGCTGGCACAGGCACATGACATACATTAACTTCTTTATGTGCCTTCCCTTTTGCAAAAGTTCCATCTCCCTGATTCTGATCATCTGTCTTTTATTGTGCTCTTTGGTCACACTGTGGGTTTCTCGTGTAAGAGAAACTGTGATGTTCACGTGTGTGTGTCGGGTAGATTTCACTTCACATTACAGCTCCGTCCCTGACATTTTCCATTTTCCACTGTCTCCCCTGCTGCCCAGCGATTGGCCTCCCGGGCCCTGACTCTGGCTGACGCAGCCTCCACTGCTCCCCCACGTGGGAAAGAGGACGGGCAGGGGCTGGCGTGGAGTAGAGGAGGACTCTGATGGTGATCGGACACACGCGGGGCAGGGCCGGAGAAAGATCCCAAAGAGCGGCCAAGAGTCTGAGGGAGGGAGGTTGGTAAGGGAGGGCCTGGAGCCACAGCCTGGGCTCACAAGAAGCCACCCAGCACCAGCCCGGGGTAGCAGCAGCTCTGACCCACACAGGCACCTCCATTCCCATCTCGCCCCAGTGAGGAGCTGGGCCCTGAACACTGGAGCTTTTGGAAGAAGCAAGCCAACGGGTGGCTCAGGTGCCAGTGATGAGAGCCAGGCACTTCCTGACTGGGCTTCTGTGGCCCGCTTTCTCCTCCTTCAAAGGGGAGCCTCGCTGCCCTACTGAGTCCTGCTGTCAGCATGCGCCTGTCTCCTCCTGCCCTTGGTAAGCAGAGAGCAGGAAGCAGAGCCCTGGCCGTGGCCTGTCCGGGCCAATTTCTCCTGTCTGCACTGGACAGTCAGCCCGCTCGGTCCACTTCTCCTCCCGCCCTTCAATCTCCTCGAAACAAAACACTTGTGCTGCATGGTTTCCCCATGAAATGTACTTGGAGTTTTTAAGCAGCACCTGGGACATTTCAGTCACCCGTGTACTGGTCAGGGTTTGTGCCATGGGACCAGAAGTGACACCACCCTGCAAGGAGAGGGTTCTTGTGCTCACAGTTTCAGAGGGTCCCGTCCACAGCCCACTGGCTCCAGCGCAGTCTTCACGGTGGCAGGGCCCGGTGGAGCAGAGCTGCAGGTGGGGGAAGCCTCGGGCGCCCTGCATGGCCTGCTGACCACTTAGCACATTCAGCTGTGAACACAGTGATTAACCTTCGTGTTAGGGTGTTTGAAAAAATCGCAGAACACAGGCTTTCCTTAGTCATTAGTTGACAGCTACCTAATAATCATGTTCATTTCACATAATTACCTCCATTCTTTTCTCCTAGTGGTCACATGAGTATTCATTTTAAGGTAAAAATTAAATTTACAAGTTGGGTGTGGTGGCACACACCTGAACCCCGCCCTCTGGGAGGCTGAGGCAGGAGGATCCCAAGTTCAAACCCAGCCTGGGCAACTTAGCAACTCTGTAAGACCCTGTCTCGAAGTAAAAAATAAAGGGCTGGAGACGCAGCTCAGTGTGAGGCCCTTACTTCAACCCTCAGTGCGGAAAAAACATTGTGTGTGTGTGTGTGTGTGTGTGTGTGTGTGTGTGTGTGTGTGTGTGTGATTCCCTCTTGGTTTAAATTTGGAAGAGAAGACTGAGACATAACTTCAAATTTGCAAACATTTTATCGAGTGTAAAGAAAAGCTCC
Organism: Heterocephalus glaber; assembly: GCF_000247695.1. The sequence continues at coordinate 11,393,253 of NW_004624798.1, read as the reverse complement.
TGTCCTGAATTACAGACTCCAGGTCACTGGAGTCGCCTCTCCTGGAGAAAACACAAATGCTTGCGCAAGAGCCTCTTCCTGCTCCGTGGAACTCGTGTCAATGGGTCGCCACATGTTCGCTGGCCTGCATCTGGGCCCGAATGTCTGCTGTCCGCTGGTTCCTGTCAGTGCAAAGAGTGTGTGAGCAAAGCCTACAAGCCGTGCGACATATCTGTGTCCCTTCCACAATGCTCCTTGGGGCTGTGATGTGTGTCGGGAGCCACTGGAGAGACGCGCAGGCTGGGGCGGAGGAAGATGCAGGCTCTCGAAGGCCCGGAGCCTTCCCAGAGTGAAGGGCGGTGGGTGAGAAGAGTCGCCGCTCGCCCTGTGCACTGATTCAGTTTCCTGTCTTTTTTTAAAGCAGACTTGGGGACACAGCAGCTAACAGGCCATGAGTTCATGGGACGCCTCCTAATAGCTTCAGCCTCCGGCAGATTGACTAATAGAAACCAGTTTCTCCTCTATAAAATACAGATAAGAAATGTGCATCTCATAGAGTTCTTACAAGAATTAAATCAGGATAGCTTAATCCAGTGGAGCCCTCGAGGTCAGGCTGCTCGGATTAAACTTCTGGCTCCAGCACTCATTTCCTGTGTGATTCCAGGCAAGCTGCTTAAAGCCCTTAAAGCAAAGTTTTCTCAGTGTAAATAGCATTCATGAACCGACTCTTACCTGCTAGGGTTGCCTGAGAACAAGGGAGTCTGTCCATAGAAAGGATCCAGCACAGCGCTAGACCCACTGTAAATGTTGGCTGTGGAGACAGAAAGCACCGTCCACAGCCCGTGTGGCTTCCGGCGCTTAACTAGGTTGCAGATTAATTTGTGACGTTTGTGATCCAAGTGCACAAAGGCGAACTCTTCTCTTTACAAAGACTTTCTTTCTCTTTTCTTTTTTCCTCCTTTGAAGAATGTTGTGGTGCACATTAACAGGATGCCTTGGGCAGTTTAGGATGTCTTTAAGTGCACGTATTTCTCCTGGACCGAAGCCCTGTGCTTTCAGGAGAAGCAGGTCCCGGAAAGAGGTGGGCTGCCAAGTGCCCACTGGCAGAGCAGCAAGGAGAGAGCTGGGGTCCAAGTGAAAACAGGTCCTTGTCGCCCTGGGAGTCCTCAGCAGCTGAGCTCTTCCGTGTGCTCTGCAGTACTATCCATGGTTGTCCAAAGACTGACTTTCACGCCAAGGCCACGAAGTGTGGTGACAGTTCCGGCTGTAGACCAATGTCCTTTCAGTGGCGTCTTCATTTATTTTCTTTGTGTCAACCAAAATTCACCAAAGAGAAGCTCAATAGAGAAGACAAGGCTTTATATGGAAAGGAAGGAAAGAAAGGCAAAGTGCAGAGTCACAGCCTCTGAGACGCCAGGGCAGCGGGCCCTAAAGGGACAGACAGAGACCGGCCCAGGGCCCACGCCCGCCCGCCTCTGCCAGGGAGGAGCGGTCCTGGCTTCCTGGAGGTCTCGGTCACCGGCCAGGGCAGAGCAAACCAGGCTTCCACAGGCTTCGTCTCGGTGTTGAAGGAAGAGCGTTCCCGGGCCATGGGCTCGGTCCACAGAGAACTTGTGTGGCCCTGCTTAGCAAATGGCTACCAGACGCCATTGTGGATCTGGGGTTAACCAGCTTTCTGGGAAGTTCACGGCTGCTGACACAGAATATCCAAGATGGATGGTATGAAGGAGAGAAGCTCCTTTTGGTTCACAGTCTTGGAGGGTGGGAAGGCCAAGACTGGCAGACCAGGTTTGGTGAGGGCCTCAGCTGCTTCCCTCCTGGCAGAAAGGGAAGGAAACAGGCACAGGAGGGAGAGAGATGGACTGCACCGGCAGGGGCAACCTCGGTCTCACAAGGGAACATCCGTCCCTCTCGAGGCCCGGCCTCCAGGACCCAGTCACCTCCCTGGAGGGCCCTGCCCACTCCACACTGAGGAGCTCGGGACCAACAGACAGGCGTGCGGAAGCACATTCAAACCACGCGGTGGTCATGGGCCAGGGCTCTGGAAGTGTTCGGGCTCAGGTGGCGACTGACACGCAGGACTTGTGGAGAGCAGGGCTCCACCACCCCTGAGCCCTCGGCCTGCGCCTGCGCCTTCCTGAGCCCCTGAGCCCTCGGCCTCCGCACTCTGCGGGGTTGCACTCCCCTGGGCTGCAGCGCCCTCCTGCTCAGCAGACCCTCCCGCAGTTAGGCGTCCTGTCTACCTGGAGTGAGTGCGTCCAGCCCGAGGCCATTCCGATGCCCGAATGTTAGCAGACAGGCTCAGACTTTCACTGTAAGGATTCTCACAGTTTTGCCATTTTCCAGATAACAGTGATACAGGGGGAACAGATGTAACCCCCAAACCTGTTAGACATCCGAAGCACGAGTTCGTGTTCTCTAAAACTGAAGAATGAATTCTGGGAACAACGGAGGTTAACAGTAGGAAAAAATGGACTGAGAGAAAAGTGGGTGACCCACTCACCTTGCTTCTCAAAGGTGTTTTAAGCCATGAGGTGAGGCAGATTCAAGGTGGGACAAAACTGTAGTCAACTACTAAGTTTCCAAGTACAGTCACTTAGGTGATATTGATTAAATGGGGATCCAGTGGGGACGCAAGTCACGTGAAAGCGTACAAGGAATGAGCAAGGATTCTCAGGGATCTTTCTTGGAATATCTTGGCCACCCATCTAGGGGATTGATACCTATTTAGAAGATCAATCACTGCTATCCATCCTTAGGGGAAGCACAAGGGTGTGTAGTTTCTCTCCTTTTACAATGCTGGCCTTCAGTGAGTGTGTCATCACTGTCCTCCATGTTGGCTCTTCGTGGGCTGGCCCTGTCTAACGGCCTACCAGAGATCTAATGAACTTACCTATCTGCAATACTCACAGGTACAGAGCATCTGCGGGGGTGGTGGAAACGTCCCCCACACAGATAACAGTGGTGGTTACACACACCGCAAACATCCTTACGTAGTATCCACACATTGCACACTTAAAATGGCCCAAATAGTAACATTTATGTCATATATATATTTTTCATACAATAAAAAGTTATACTTAGACACAGCCTCATCAGTGTACATAGACAGGATATTTCTAGTCAGAAAGTAGCAGGTACCCCGTCTTAACTGCCTGCCATTTGGGGATGGAAACCAGTAGCAAAAATGCAGCTTCTGGAGTTTCGGGACCTTACCACAGGACTGCAGCGCTGCGCTGTTCCACCAGCCTCGGACTGATTGCATAGCGTGAGCCCTTTGCAAAGTACTTGGAGGTTTGCTGTTTCTGGGAGCTTCCAATGCCATCTGATCTGTTCACAAATCCCATGTGTGGCCCAGCTCTGGTGCATTTGGTCATGTGATGTACACATCACAGGGGCACAAACCAGTGTCTCCCAGCCAAGCAGTCAGGGTGCTGGGGCCAGGAGGCCCAGTGAGAGGGAGGACCGGACCCACAGCCCTCTGAGGGCTCCTGCCCTGTGACTCCTAAAGGCTCTGCCACCCTGAGCAGTGGCACGCTGGGTGCCAGGCCTCTCTGGACATCCTGATGCACGCTGTGGCACTGCGCTGTCACCAGGTAATTCTGAGGAGCAAATGCTAGAGGTAGCTAATGTAATTCAAAAACCCGTTTCCATCCCCTCTCCCTCAAAGGACTGATTTGGTCAGTTGAAATGCAAAAGGTGAGCCAAATCTCCTTAGGGTTTGATGGGCTTCCCTCAGTCACGGTGCACTGTTGCAGCCAAAGCACCACGCCAGCTCCTTAGGTCAGCGTTCTCTCTCCTACTAAGGAGATGCTCCTCTGAGACACCTGAAAAGAAGCTTTTATACGCACCAAGACTGGATTCTACTTTTGTTCTCCATTGCTGTCTGCAGCTGCCCAGAAAGGAGAAGTACTGAAGAACCTGACCCTCAAATTCTCTTCCTTGAGATGCTCAGTGGTGAATGGCAAAAGCCGATTCCTAAGTGGATCTTCGGGGTGCCCTCCGGTGGCTGAGGAGAGTTAGGACCAAAGCCCAGTACCGGACTGTAGGGTCCCCAGGGGGCCCTGCAGGCTGCTGACCTCTGTGTGTTCAAGTGGCCATCACCGCATTTTCCACACACACTGAACGTGCATCCAGACCAGCCATGCAGGAAGCAGCAGAAGGAGTCTGGAGTCATGAGGCCTGGGCCTGAGTCAGAGCTGAGTCAGAGCCCCAGGCTGGGTCTGGGATGCTCCCTAGATAGGAGGCAGTGCCAACACCACAGGGCTCTGGAGTCTACCGGCGATGGCTACAGGAAAGGCAACTCCATCCAGTCGGGAGGCAGAGGCGGTAGGTGGCCTGCAATGAGGATGAATGGAAAATGCACAGGATTTAGGGTAATGAAAATGCTCTAAAACAGAATTGTAGTGACTGTTGCACAACTCAGTGATTTTCTAAAGTCACTGCATCGACAGTTGTAACATGGGTGAACTTTATGGTATGTAAATTACAACTCAATAAAGTTGCTTTAAAAAACCCTAGAGATGTCCCGAGAGGACAGGAGAGGGGGAGGGAGCAGCCAGGGCCCTGCATAGGTGCTGAGCTTCAGGATGGTGCAGTCTGTCCTCCATGTGTGTCCCAGGCCAGCGGGCCAGGGGCTGGCAGAGCTTGGCCACCAGAGCAGCCTCCCCGCCGGATGGAGCCCGGGCTTCCATTCCTGCCGGGGGGCTCCGGCTTCTCAGGTGCAGTCCTGATGGACCAAGGCTGCCTAGGCAGCCAGCCTGGCGTAGCTGCACCAAAATGATCATCTTGAAATACACAAACTGTGTGTCCCTCAATACCTCTCTCAGTAACAAGTAATTCAGCACAGCTTGGGACTTGGAGGAAACTCAAGGGAGGGCAGAAGAGAACGTCTATTTTTTACACAACTTACTAAGTTATGTCAACTTGAAAATGAGGATTTGTAAAAGTACCCAAAGAAAACTCAAGTGAAAATCTCTATGTAGTTAGGGTAGAGAGAAATTGGTTAGGAATAATACCTAACCAGCAACTACCGCAGAGATAATAGATGAGTAGGAGAAATTTAAACCACAAGTGACTTGTTAGGCTATAATACTGTATTTTATATATGACAGACATTTATGATCCTCAATATAACAGTCACTTATAAGACAGAGGAAAATGGGCAACAGATGGCTAATTCACAAAAGGAAAAATAAAGTAAGGAAATGCAACCTGTTAACATCAGAAATAGCACTTAACCTGGTTACTAATTAATAAACGTTAAGAAAACAATGAGGTATTTCTCTCCTCTGAGATTGGCAGATTACAAAGACAGCCTAGTTTATTCCCAGAACTCAGGGAAATGAGCACTGTCTCCTGGGAGATAATTTGGCCCTATTCCTCAAAATGCAAATATTCACATCTTTTAACCCAGCAAGTTCATTTGGGGGATGATTTCAGGGTACTAATCAAGTGTGGAAAGATACATGCACGAGGCTATTTGTCAGAGCAAAAAAGTAGGAAGACTCTCAAATGCCTTTCAACAGGGATTCAAGTGTTGCACATCTATTCAACAGAATATCTGCATTAATTAAAAATGATTGTGATCTATGTCTTGGGTCACGGGGGAAATGTTTACACTATATTGCTAAGTTAAAAAAGTCTCAAAAGCACAGATAACATAACCACATGCTTGTTTAAAAATAATCAGAGAGAGAACGAAGGGATCACCTCCCTCCAGGAAGGACCTGCTCGGCAGCTGTCCCTTGCATTTCATCTGGGCCTCATTTCCATCTCTACCCAGCTCTGCTCCCTCCCCTCCTCACAGAGGTGTCCACCCCAGGACAATTCCTCGAAGAAGCTTGCTGCCCAGCGGTATCTTCTGCTCGGTCTCCTTAGCTCTAGCCTTGAACTGTGTGGCAAACCCATAGCAGCCTGCCCCAGAAGAACCTGCCTTGGGATCCGCCGTGTCTCCTCGTCTCTCTGAGCCTGGGCTGCATCCGTGTTCATATGCTGGGAGGCAGGGAAAGTATACTGAGGGCTAAAGCCAGGGTGCTTGTTTGTTCGTGCCAACACGGTCTCAGGAAATGCTGAATTAGTTTTCAACTGTAGTGAAGACTGGAAGGCTATGAACTGTTCCCCAACCTCCCTTCTTCATTTAGTAAATCACACAGAACCCAAGCCTTCCTGGGACATGGCAGTGCAGCTGAAGACCACGTTTTCCAGCTGTGCTCACGGCTAGGTGCGATTAGAGGAGCAGTTTCCAGGAGCAGAATCACAGCTCTAGGTCATCTCTGCAAGGAGACAGCCTTCCCTGCTCCCCGCAGCAGATGAGGCTGAGGTATGTGACTGACACTCGCCTGTCCCAAAGAGCCACAGTACCCTCCTGACTGCCCACACCTGCATTCTTCCATAAGATGGAAGCAAGCTTCTTTCTTGTTCAACCCACTGAATTTTGGAGTGGAGAAATGTACATGTGATCACTGTTTTCATACTGCAGCCTTATGGCTTGATGGTGTGGGAAACCATGTAGTTTTTTACTCCCAGGCCTGCCTCTGCAGAACATTTCTTTCTTTCTGGGCTATTGGCCTGCAGGAGGCTTCCATGGTGTCTTCAGAACATGGGAGTTGCTGCATGGTGGGGAAGGAAACCGGGAAAATAAATGCAAACTTCAGCCTCACGACTGCAGGTGACTGACTGGTCTCTAGGCTTGTCCAGCCTGGGTGGACACCCAGGGTCTCATCCACAAGGCAGAGGACTATTTCAGGTCCAAGCTTTCCCAAATCTCCCACAGGAGAGAACCCTGGTGTTTCTTCCACAGCATTTGGGGCCACTTCTTCCTGATCACAGCTCACAGCCACAGTGGAGGTCTGGCTAATGAGACCACTGAAAGGGAGGTTTGTGTCCCAGCCAGCAAGGAAGGGAGGCAAGCAGAGAGGCTGGGTGTGAGGCCTGGCATCTAGATGTCCTCCCAAAGCCTCCGACATTCAGATGGGGCTTGAGGGAGCTGGATCACGGGTGTGTGGTGCTACATTAGTCCACTGCCTGGCTCACCATAGTTCTGAGTGTGGATAATGGGAAGGCCTATTTTGGGTATCATCCAAAATGGGTGTAACCAGGAAGGAATAAAGGGAGATGCAGGCTTGCTGCCTGCTGCCTTCTGCCTGCCTTGCCATGAACTGTTTCTCCTCCGCCACACCACCCTGCCTTAGAGCCAGTGGGCTACGGGCTGAAACCTCTACAAGCTGTGAGCCAAATAAGCCTTTCCCTCCGTAACTGTGGGTGTCAGGTATTTTGCCTCAGCAATGAGAAAAGCAACTAGGACACTAGGGAAGCAACTGAAAGTGGAGGCTGGGAACGCAGGGATTGGAAACAGATTAGAAACCACATTCCCTTCTGACTGTCACCTGAGAGACACTGAAGATGAGAACGAAGCTGCTTCTGGGTGCTGGTCTGTGTGCAAGGGAAAGTGCGGCCCACAATGGCTGTGCCACGGTTCAGCTGTGTGGGGTGGACGTTAAGTCCAAGTCACAGGATTTCTGCACAGCTGCACCTCGGTGGTCTCTGTGAGTGACAGGTGTAACCAAGGTTGGTCCCGGCCTGTGGCCACCGTTGCATATTTTGGTGGAGATGCAGAGCCTGTGAGGGCTGCTGGGAGACTGAGCAGCCGAGGACTGCGAGGAGCTGGGCCCGCTCGGGGCCTGAGGACACCCGCAAGTGCACACTGCTGAGCTCCGTGGCTGAAACTGAAGCCTGGTCAGACATTTCCGCGGCTCTGGGTCTTCCTCAGGCTGCCCGGATCTCAGGTGAACCCCCGCAGTCTAAACTGGCTCCCCTGACAGCGACACTGCAGAAGAGCACGGGCCAGGGGGCCGCACAGGCGTAGCTGGGCTCACTGGCTGCTAGCCTACCTCTCTGGGAAAGAATCCCACCTGGTTCCTGATTCAAAATGACTTCTCAGCGTCCCGGATGCTCTTTCCTTTGTGGTGAACTCAGACCCTCGCTGGGCTCAGAAAGCCCAGGAAGGCAGCCCGGCCTCCCCACTGCCACCGGTGTCCAGGACAGCATGGGGTCCGTGCACCCTAGTCCATTACACGTAGTTTCTAGAATCTCCCCTGTGCCAGGGTGACACTGTGGTCCTCACAGAAGCATGAGGCCTGTTCTCTCCACCCAGCACTGGCTGTGCCTCGACTTCCCTTCTGCACCTGGCCCCTCCCTCACAGAGCCCAGACGGAGCCTACTGCAGGGGCGCAGGCTTCTTCTTCAGAAGGGGCAGACTGCAGATGCATCCGGCTTCACAGGCCAGGTGCTGTCTCTACTGCATATGAGGGCAGCAAGCCATCTTCCGCCCCATCTCTCCAAGTGGTGCTGGGAACTGGCACCCTCAGCAAAGTCCTTCTCATCTTAACTTTTCTCCTACATATATATAAGATTTAAAATAAAATATTTGGAGCTGGGTGAGGTGGTGCATGGCTATAACCCCAGCACTTGTAGGGTGAGGCAGGAGGGTCCTGAGTAGGGAGACTCCGTCTCAAAAGCAAAAGCAAACACTTCTCCTATCCTTGTCAGCCAAAAAAGCATCATTCTTAGGTTCAAACCGCCCGCACCGTCTAGTTCAGTCAAATGAAGATGGAGGAAGGCAGCCCAGGACCCGTCAGCCCCACAAAGGTGGACTGAACAACACAGCGTGACAGTGTGGACGCCAGGTCGGAGGCAATGCTAGGGCTGACAAACCTACTCTGGGAGTCTGAACGATGGAGGCACAGTGTGGAGACACCGCCTTGCCCTGTCTCTGAGCCTTGCCGGACACCATAGCTATGTAACTGAGCTGGAAACTGGCAGCCACTCGATTGACACATGAAGATGCAGGAGATGGAGCTGATTCTAACAGAACTACTGACCTGCAGCCACATGGTGTCCTCCACTTCCTTGCTTGATGGCAACAGCCTGCTGTGAATGTGGAAGGTGGTGACATCGAGAGACCCGGCCCTCGGCCAGCCCTGCAGAGCGGCTTCTGCCATCGAGGGAAACCCTTGCCCGGCTGCTGCCCTGGGGGTGGGGGTGCTGGCGGAGGCATCTGCATCTGCATGGAGGAGCAGAACTCAGAGGCCAGAGGCCAGATGAGAATCACTGGTTCAGGAGGTGTTCCACACGGGGCACCACGCTGGGGATTGATCTAGAACATCTCAGCAGAGTGGATGCATCTGCACACCTCCAGGAAAGATCAGGACATTTTTGACAGCTGTCCTTCATAGCTCTGGCACTGCAGGCATGGCTGCAGAAATGGGAAATGAACACACACCCACACACCAGTGCTCTATTGGAATGGAAACAGAAGTCAGGTGTCTGTAATGAAAGGATATATTTGCTAATCTTTTAGTTATCTGAAAGCCAATGTAAGCTCTGAAAACACGGTTCATCTAGAAAGCCACCCCTGGCTGCCCAAGGCAAGCCCAGGTCTCGGTGTCATTGTCCACGCATCAGTACTTCGGCTCCTGCTCTGCAGGGACAGAGCCCTCCTTGTCCCGCCGGCAGATTCCATGCAGCTGTGGGGAGCACAGCTCCCAGGGATCGGAGTGGGTTCGGGGAGGAGACTCAGCTGGCAGAGCTGTGGCCTGCTGGAGGAGGCCTGGCCCGGCCCGGCCCGGGGAGAGAGCCCACTGCCCACCACTGGTCCCCGCCTGTCCTGCACAGAGATTCCGTGCTCGGGGCTCCCCTTGAATGGGCCAGAGGAGAGAGACACACGAGCTCCAGGCCCGTGGAGGGAAGGGTCGTGCCCTGTGTGCCACTGCTGGTGGCGGTGGCCTGAGGGGAGTGGGAGGCTGAGGGTGTGCTGAGGAGCACTGTGGATTCCCAGCTTCCATCTCACAGGATGTGAGGATGACCACTGTTTCGGGAGGATCGTCTGTATGCCAAAAAGAAATCAAGAGGGGACATCAGGCCGACACAAGCCACACTTAGAGATCTGACAGCACTGTGACCATTGGTTAGGCAGGGACGGTAGGAGCCGAAGCCGGGCTCAGGACTGCTAGTCTGGCAGCTGTGGGGCTCGCGCCTCGTCTGGGGTGCAGAGACGCGGGTTCTGCCTCAGCGTCGGCTCTGCCGCTGACTCCCAGACCAGGCAGCCCGGAACCCGCACTGTGACAGTCACCGCCCTGTGCCTGCACAGAAGGAAGACACTTCCACTGCCTGGTGTGGGATACAGAGGCCCCCGGCAGCCCAATGCACACCGGCCTGTGTCTCCGGGGATGGCACAGCCTTGAAACGGCTCTGCCTGGCGGGGTGCTCCAGGCAGAGGTGCTGTGTGTCCACCCTGCTCTCAGGCCAGCGAGACTTGGTCAGCTCGGGATGAAGAGGTGGCCCGGAGCAGCCAGGGCCCCCAGTCCCCCGAGACGCCAGAAGGATCTGCTCCCCAAGCCATCCAGCCCCACGAAACCCGAGGAAAGTCAGGAGAGCAGAGCTCCCGATGCCTTTCTTTCTTGTTAACTAAGAAAAAACTGCTGACCCTTTTCTTTCTTTCTCTGTTCTCTCACTTTGTTTCATCTGGATTTTTTGTTTTGTTCTAGAAAACTGGGGATTGCACCCAGGGCCTCTGCACTGAGCTACATCCCAAGCCCTTAATGAATTAAATTTTTGAAACAGGGTTTCATTAGACTGCTGTTGCCCAGCACATCCTCCTGCTTCAGCCTCCCAGAGGGTGGGAACTACAGGTGTGTGCCACCAGAGCAGCCTGTTCCCTTCAGCTGAAGCTCCCTTTCCAGGCTCACAGACGCCGCGTGAAGAACGCATCCCCGGAGGCTGCTCAGCAGCAGTGGGAGCAGGAAGAGCCTTATCCCATGAGTCCAGGTACAGCAGCACTGCCAAGCCAGGTGCAGCAGAGCCGTCTTCCCGCCTGCGGCCTCTGGCAGCTGCAGGGCCCGCGCCGCTGTGGGGATGAGCTGAGCGCAGGCCTGCAGCCGCCCCTCAGGCCAGTCTTCCCGGACACTGCCCTGCTGCATCCTCCTCACTGGCGTGGGAGCAGTCGCCCTGGGTGTCCTCGGGTCCCGGGACAGCTGCTGTCCTGGGCCATCTTCGGAGCAGAGCCTCCTCAGGGGCACTGGTTTCCCAGCAAGGAGGACGAGATGGGGCCTCTGCAACACCAGACTGGGTGGGGTCGAGAGCTCTGGACCCTCAGCAGTATGAGCCTTGGAGCACACGGCACCGGCCGCGCCCACTGTGCCACCCCGCCGGGTTGGCCTCAAGAGCAAACTCGGAGGAGAGTGCGCGCCTGCCGCTGTGTGGGGAGGAAGGCCGTGCTCCGTCTCCGCCCCGGCCCAGCGCTGCCTGCCTTCCCCCAGACGAGTGCCAAGCGCTTTCACCAGGGCAGAAATCTCAGGCCCTTCCAGTTCTTCAATCACCGTCTTATCCTTTCTAGGGGTCATTGTGTAACCAGGATTGCAAAAGAGAACTTTTAGAAGTTAGCTATTTTTCCTTTTGGAGATAAGGGACTTCTCCAAACTTCCTGTTGCTGAGAACAACACTTCCTCCCTTCAGCCCCAAAGCAGTGACTGAATATGCAGACGCTGGCCCAAGGGCCCTCCGTTCCCACAGGAAAGGGGGGAGGGGCGAGGCAAGGGTGGAGCTCGGCCTCGGCCATCTGTGCCCCCCTGCCACACAGAGCCTTGCTCACCCGTGCACAGGATTCCAGGGAGGATTTGAGCCAGCTTTGGTTAGATCCTTTTTACAAAAGCAAACAGCCGCCTTGTGGTCAGTGGCGAGCACTGCACAGCCGACGCTGTCTCTACAGGAGCCTTCAGCTCCGACCCCAGGGAGGGAGGACAATGACCACGGGTCGCGCAGCACAGTAAAGTCCGTGGCTGAAGTCAGGCTGATGCCGCCTCCTCGAGGCCTGCAGCAGGCAGGTCATCTGCCCTCTCCTCCTGCCCACTGAGGTCCACATCAGGCCCGTGCTGCAGCTGCAGCCAAGTGATTGTCGATGCTGCTCCTCCACGCACGATAGCTCCATGTATCAGGCCCTCCTCCATGCACGCTCGGTTCCTGGAGCAGTTTTCAGTTTGGGATTAGCCCTGACCTGGAGCCTGGGGCTAAAGTCACCCAACATCACGGAGCTGAGCAGCAGACACAGGACCCCAGAGAACTTATTTTGCTGCCGAGGTCACGTTCTCTCCACCCAGCCCACGCTCCTCAGCTCTCTGAGGTTCCGGGAAAGCATTAGTAGTGATATCGGCCATTTGTTTCACCTCCTCTTCCCAAAGGACCATGCCCATCCCATTTCCTGAGTTGCCGCCCTATTTTATTTGACCTCGTTTATGGCCAATCCACAGTTGTTCTTCAGCCCTTCCCCATTAGCATCTTTTCTAAACACTGAAATATCAACAGTACGTTTTCACAGCTGACTAGAACTGTGTGTGAGGAAATGAGGCACTGGGCTATGCATGATGTCAGTGAAGAATGACAGGAAGTATAAAATGCACTGACCCCGGACAGCAATGAGAAAGCAACTGATGACCTCAGCTTCCTGTCCATGGGTTTGAGACGCACCACCGGAAACCTGCTTGGAGCTGCTCTCCACGACTCCTCAGGGGGACTCAGGGGAGAGATGGCTGCTGTCCAGCCTGGATTCCAGAAAACGAGGCGCAATTCCTTGCTGTGTTCCCTACAAGGAAGGGACGAAACTTGAGATTCCTAAACGGGGAAGAGCAGTTGAAGGAAAGTTTTAAGGGAAAAGAGAAAAATCACAACTCACTTTTGCTTGCCGTCGTGCGGCACCGGCTGCCACCCATGTGCTGGCTGTGAAATTCCTGTGGCCTGAGAGCAGGAGGCAGGACGCACTCTGAGTGAGCCACTGGCCTCCACACTTCCAAGCTTCCATTTTCCTGAAATTCCTCAAACTCCTGGGCTCTGGGATGCCTTAGGACACGGAAGATTTGAGGGACACAAGTGGTTCACAAATTCCCCCTCACTGTCAGAGGAAATAACACTGTGTTTTTGCCGCAAAACTTTCACCTGTTGCTGCTTTCAGAACAACACCAAAGGTGGAAACACTGTAAACCATAGCAGAACCCAGCAGCTCAGTAAACCATGTGGAGAGGCTGGAGACGGAAGGGGAGGACAGGGAAGGCAGGGAGACAGCTCCGAAGGACAGGCTGCAAGCTCTGCCGCACGGGCGACTGACACGTCCAAGGCCCTTCGGTCAGTCGGGAAGCCCAGGGAGGGCAGGAAAGTTGAAAGCCCTCTTAGCTCAGCTGCCTCTTTCTGTTCAGCCTCTGAGCTGTCCCGTGTGCGCTTCAGAGCAGCCCAGACCAGAGGAGGGCGGGCCCGGCTCCAGGGCACACAGGGAGGCGACCTGCAGCCTCGAGGACACTGCACACGGCCACTCGGAGGGCTTTACTGGCAGAACAGCCGAGCCCCAGAGCAGCAGGAGGCCTGTGGCAAGGCTGCTTCCTGTTGACGAAGTTCTGCTCTTGTCTTGGGGTGGGAAATGGGATGCAGCTTTGAAGGGGCAGAATGTCCCGGATGCTGGGGGCGTGAGACTGCCTCTGCTGCTCCTAAGACAGACAGACAGCTCCTCTTTCTCCACTGTGCTCCTTACGTCACTGCTCTTGCAAGTTCATCTCTCTCCGTCCTCCCTTTTCACTGCTTTCTCCCCAACCGTTCCCCTCTTTTCCCCCCGTTCATCTACTCAACGTTGGATTGAGTGCCAAGCACTGTATCTCTAAAGCATAAACCTCTGCCCTCCCAAGCGGAACTGAGTGGCTTAGTCACCCGGATACTCTGTGGCCTGGTCCCTGTCAGTGAGGCCTGGTCCCCAAGGGTGAGGCCTGGTCCTGAGGGTGAGTCCTGGTCCCCGAGGGTGAGGCCTGGTCCCCGAGGGTGAGGCCTGGTCCTGAGGGTGAGGCCTGGTCCTGAGGGTGAGGCCTGGTCCTGAGGGTGAGGCCTGGTCCCCGAGGGTGAGTCCTGGTCCCTGAGGGTGAGGCCTGGTCCTGAGGGTGAGGCCTGGTCCTGAGGGTGAGGCCTGGTCCTGAGGGTGGGGCCTGGTCCTGAGGGTGAGGCCTGGTCCTGAGGGTGCGGCCTGGTCCTGAGGGTGAGGCCTCTCACCCGGGCAGTGGCCTCATCAGGGTGGTTGCCGTGCTCGCCTGGGCTGGGTCCCTACAGTGACGTGCCCTCCACAGCCACCAAGAAGCCAGCTGGAAATGAGTGGGGGCTGCTGGGTGTGGAGAGAAAGGAGACAGTAATTTCTGTAAAAAGGAAAGGTGTCACCAAGCTCCCTGACTTTAAGCTTTTGCAAACATGAGACATATGGCTCTGCAAAGCTCGGAGAACTGCAAACGTGAAAGCTGATTAGCGTTTGCTCTTCCTTCAGATCTACTAACAAGGCATGTGACTCTTCACCCGATCTGACCTGCGGCTGGAGTGCTCTGAACTTCCTTTCTCCTTAAACACCCGAATCTGCCTCCGAGGCCTCAGGCTGCCAAACTTCGCACGCGGAGAACCTCAAAGGCTCAGAGCCCGCCCGCCTCTCCTGTCGGCCCAGCCGAGCAGCCCGGGAAACAGCAGCAGGCCAGGCCGGACCCGGCTTCCCCGGAAGTCAGTGCCACACTCTGCAAGGCCCTGTCCGTGGCTGAGCCCGCCGGAAGCCTCCGGCCTCACACCGTGAATTCCAGTGCCGGAGGGAGGCCAAGGCCACGGGGAAACATGGCTCGGTGCTGATGCCGGTGCCGCCTGCTCAGGAACCGGTGCGCTCCGCGTTCAGCCCCACTGTGCCCCACGATGGCCCAGCCTCTGAGCGCTCGGGGCCACCCCTGGCAGGCAGCGTGACGGGGGAGGGCAGCCGGTGCGCACGCGTGCTCCGCCCTGGCGTGCTGTGCAGGGCACGGCTCCGCGGGCTCTGCTGCACGGAAGCGGGCCTTCTGCCTTCCCTGCTCTGCCGCAGGACTGAAGGGCCTCCTTCAAAGCACGAGCCATCAGGCTTCTCTGCGTCACACGGCCGGCTGTTCACCCAGGCGGGATCGCTTACCTTTGGCTTCCTCTGCCTGCGGCTTGGCTTCTCGTCTAAGGTTTGGGCGTGCGTGGTCGGCGAGGGTGGCCACAGGGGCGCACAGAACAGCAACGCACGCTCCGCAGGCCTGGGCCCGCGTCGGCATCCGCTTGGGGCTCGCTTGGTTCCCTGCCAGGGCAGGAGGCCAGGCCTCTCGCGCGCGGGCTGCAGGCGACACCTCCTCTGCGCGTCCTCACGGGCCCTCTGCAGTGCGAGGCCTGGGCCCTCTCCGAGAGCCCTCTGTGCAGACGGGTCTCCAGGACGGTCACAGCGAGGCGCTGGGCCAGGACCTGGACGCCCGGAGTTTAGAAAGGCGGCACGTTTGGGATCCACAGCGGCCCCAGAGCCTCACCGCGCAGGCGACTGGACTGAGGACGCTGTGGCTGGCCGGCTCCTGCAGTAGGGCCTGGCTGGCCTGGGAGGCTGTGCGCTCTTGCCTCCTCGAGGCGCGCAGCTGTGGTCGGCGGGACGCAGCACCGCGGCACGGCCTCGCCAGCCAGAGCTTCGGGCCCGGAGCAGCGGCCACAGCTCCCCTTGCCTGTCGCTAGGGGGCTGAGCTCCCCGTGGCCCGGAGCCCTGTGTGTGCCCTGCCGAGCGGCGAGGACACACCGAGGGCCCTGGACGGAATCGGGGGTGCTTGCGTGCGCGGGTGCGTGCGCCGCACTCCCGAGGGACGCGGTTTCATCCTGTGCCCTGAGCCCTCAGCTGCAAGAAACCAAACTTCTCTGCGTGGATTTAAGGACAAAAGGGCTTTTGCAGAAAGGGATCGGGCAGCTCGTTGAATCGGCGGGAATGCCAGACAAGTGGACTTGAGAATAGGCCCGGAAAAGGGAGCAGCAGCCAGGGCTACAGCCAAGCCCGCCCTGGGGCCAGGCGGCCCGATATCCTGGGCGCACTGCCTTTCTGGGCGCTGCCAGCGCTGCGGGGCGCAAAGGCCTCCCGGGGTGCACGCCCCTCCCCGCTCCTGGCCTCGCTCTGGCTCTGGCTCTGGCTCTGGCTCTGGCTCTGGGTCAGACCAGGGCGTTCACATGCGACGGGCCGCCCCGCTCTCCCACTCTGAACCCACGGGGCGCGCACAGGGGAGCAACCCGGCCGGGGCAATGGGACAAGCCCTCTGCCGCTGGGCTGAGAAGGACTGGCCGGCACGGCCTGGCCAACAGACAAGTGAGGGCCCACTTTGCCGGGCGGGGCCAGGAAACCACGCTTTGCGAGGCGAGGCGGGAAGACGAGGAGGGTTAGGCTGCGGTGTAACGCCCCCCTCCCGACGCTGCAGGGGCCCCGCCCGCCCGCACGCGGCCTTCTCTGGGCGGCCAGGCTTCTCCTGCTCCGCGGCGGCCGCCGGCTGCGGATGGAGCCGATCTCCCGCGCCCAGAGGCGCAGAGGCGGAGGCCGGCTGCCTGCCCGCCCCTCCAGGGGGCGACCCGCCGGCCGCGAGCAGGCTGCGGAAAACCGAGCGCCCCCGGGCTCCCAGAAGTCGGCTTCGGCTGGCTGAGCGCCTCCCCCGGCCTGCAGCGGGGCGAACAGACTGGCGGCCCGGGGCTTTGGCCGCTGGTCCCGCGCTCTTTTGCGGGGGGGGGGGGGGGGACTCGTGTTTTATTTTCCATCAGCCTCATTTCCATTTTGCTTAGGTGTCTGCAGAGCGAACAGCTCAAGACCACTCAGTGCTGGTTCCTACCCGCTCAGTGGTCTGAGCAGTGGGGCTGCAGACCCGTCTTCCGAGGGGAACTGCCGCATGGGCACAGAGGGCACCTGCACACCCTCAGACCAGTCTGCAACCTCAGGCTGAGCAGCAGTGAACTCTGGAGCCCGTGCAGTCCATTCGCCCTGCAATTCCTCCTCGGTCACAGCCTTTTCAGCAGCAGCCTGCTCTTCCTTTTCAGTCTCTTCAGGATTGCTGTAGAAGTGGAGATCAGGCGTGACCTCCCACGGGTGTTCAGGGAGATGGTGCCATGCACGCGCAGCCCTTCCCGGGCCAGCACCCACATCAGACCCACTGAGTGAGCCCCCTTGTTGCATGGCATGGCGATGTCCACATAGCGCAGAGGAGAATCTGTTACACGGAGCAGTGGGCGGCACATTGACGTAAGACACCCCCGTGAGGGGCTGGTGGTCAGCCCTGGGATCCGTCACCACCGGAAGACGCGGCTCTCGGAGGGCTGCCTGGATCCGGTCAGTGAAGGTCCCGGGAGTGAAGCAGCCCGCGATAGGAGCAGCTCCAGTGGCAGCGGCAACTCCGGCACAGCCCGATGGTGGTGTTCCTAGAGGCTATGACGCTGGCACCAGCAGGGTTTTCAGTGGCGACCATGGCTCATGCAGCAGCGGGAGTTTTTCCAGGTGCGCTTCAGATTTATGATGTAGGTTCCATCACTTTCCTTCTGTAAATGAACTGTTCCATCTGGAAATCCAGGTCGGTGCCACCGAAGTGGGCTCCTGCGGCGAGGAATTTGAGGACCTCCTCCTCCTCCATTTGCAGGACATCAAGGACTCCGGACGTTGTGAAAGTTTCCCTTTAAGTTACGATGGGAATCACGAACAACGCCATCCGGACCCCTGCCTTGTCCTGACATGGACGTTTCTCTCGCAGGTGCCCTGGCAGAGTCCCCAGAGCACAGCTTTATAATCAAGCAGCTTCAGCTCCACCACGACCCATTTGTTAGCTGCGCGACCTTCACAACTAACGCAGCGCCGGCACCCTGTCCTCATCTGGGAAGCAGGTTAATGACTGCTGTGGGGACCAAATAACCCTCTGCCTGTGCTTTAGATGCACACAGAATGCCGAGCACGCAGCAAGCCCGCTTCTCGTTCCTCCACACCGTCCCCATTCTCTGTCCCCGGGGCAGCAGCCCTCATGCACTCGAGCAGGACCCCATCTGCCCCTGCATCTCCGTGTGCAGCTCTTGCGAGGCCAGACGGCCACACACGGATCATCCTTCTGCCCGGAGGAGGATTCTCAGGTCCACACTTTTTCTTGGCAGGTCTTGTTTTTGTTTTGCTTTGCTTTGTAAATGAACTGGCTTTCTGATCACTGGGACTTCCATCCTCAGTGGGACACAAGATCACCTGATCCAGAAGCTCCCAGTTCCCTCAAGTGGCCAAAGCAGGTAGGGAGTGGCAACGGCAGACCACACGGCAGGGGGGGACCCCAGGCCAGTGACCAGCTTCTGCCCCAGCCAGGTTTTGGAGCTGGAGGAGCAGCCCTGCCTTGGGAGGAGCTGCCCCGTACCCTGCCAAGTCTACACAGTGACTCACAGGTATTACTGTACCAGGAAAGGGTGGAGAGCAGCACCCAGAACTGTGGGCAGTGAGCGGACAGTGACCCCACATGATGCGGAAACCTAGGCTCCACTCCAGGGCCTCAGGTGGTCCAGGGACCACCCTGGTCTCTGAATGTACAAATGAAATGGGATATGGATTAAAGTCAGATCCAGACTCTGGTCTCCTGGAAGCTGGAGGTCATCACAGGCTCACGCTGCGTCCTCGGGTGTGGGCAAAGGCCAGAACCGTTGGACGAACACACCAGTTGTCCCCACAGGCCCCTGGGCCAGATGCCAGTTACAGACATCCCAGGGAAGAATAGCCAGACCGAGTTCCACCATGAGAGTCCTACAGGAAGCGGAGAGCTGATCCTTGGAGCTGCCCTTATGTGTCAGTCTGGCCCGAAAAGAGCAGGTGGATCCTGGGAGACGTCACAGCGCAGCGCCAGGGGCAGCTGTGTGCCAGGCACAGTGCAGCCCTCGCCGCACACAGCCACTGACCTGCAGGAGTAGTGACACTCGCCTTTCTTCCTCTCATCCAGACGGCCCTCACCTTGGTCAGCATCTGGGACACAGACGGTAAGAGGAGTGAGCGCATTTTATTGTATGTAAGATGACGAAACGCAGTGGATCGGAACACTGTCCAGGGCAGGAATGTTGTGCAGTTTCGAATAGGTCAGGGTTGGCGTCACTGAGAGATGGCGTTTCTTGCAAAGTCTTGATGAGGATGATGGTGTGGGTCCCTGATAATTTAGGGGAAGAACACTGCACAAGATGAACATCTGGTTAAAAGGCCCTGAGCTGGCCTGTATCGCTCCAGGCTTCTGGGAGAACAAGGAGGTTAGTGTAGGGTGCAGAGGCAAAAGAGGGCCCGACAGGGGGCCTTGGACAGCCTTCAGGGAAGGACAGGAGGGGCCGGCACAAGTGCTGACGCGAGAGCAGCATGACCTGAATGCAGCTATGAGCAGGATGGCTCTGACCCGTGTGCTGGGAAGGTGGGTGGAATTTGGGAGAACGACACTTGCAATGGGGTGTTGGCAGCAAATGTGGGGACCAACCAGACTGGAGGTATCTTTAGCAGATATCCCGGAGGATCTGCTAGCAGACTGCATGTGAGTACGAGAGAAGTTTCCAGTCTGAGCACCTGGAGGATGCAGTCTCCATTTACTTTACAGAGATGCTAGGTGTGGAACAGGAGCGTGTTCTGGGACAGGACTGTGATCTGGATGAAGGTAAGGCTGCAACGTCCCGCAGAGACCGGAATAGGAATGCTGGGGAGAAGCTGGAAGCAGGCGCTTGCAGTCAGGAGAGGAGCCACCTGCCCCTCCATGGGGATCAAGAGCCCAAGGTCCAAGTGCTGAGGGAAGGGCAGACAGAAGAGGCCCTGGGTCCCTGCACAGTAAAGGTCCAGGAGGTGAGGAGGAACCAGGCAGAGCGGAGGTGCCGGGGCGCTGAGGAGGCTACTGAGGAGAGCACAGACACGGCCGTGCCCTAAGAGCAGCAGAGGACATCAGGAGAGAGGGCATTTGTGTATAATCAGTGAGCTAAGGCCGGAGAGCCGGGTGACCCTGAGGGGCCAAACCTCAACTGGCCTGGGCTCAGAAGCAAAGAGGGCATGAAAACTGCAGACGGGGAGCAGGAAATTCACTCCAGAAGCTTTCCCAGAAGGGAGGGTGGGATGGAGGTGGGAAGTCATCAGTTAGAGCCCCTGGGCAGCCCACCTGCCTGCAGGGAAAGGGTGCAGAGACGGACTCGGGTGCAGGGCAGGGCGGGGTGGGGGGAGCAGGTGAGGGCTTTGCGTGGTGCTGCCCTTCTCTCTGGTTCAGGAACTGACTGAGCCATCCTATCGCCCACTAGTGAGGTGACTCAGGCCAAGCTGTTCAGCATCTCCAGGTGCGGCTGCCTGACTGTAGCATGGAGACAGTAACATGACCTGTTACAGACTGTCGGGGGCATTACGTGAGCCAATACTTGAAAATGCTGAGAATAACCAGCACAGCAAGCAACTAAAACAGGTAACTTTTAACCTGTATCATAGATCCTGCTTTTAATGGAGCAATAAGAGGAAAGGAGTTGGGAAACACGTTTCAGAACCTAGTCTTTATTTAAATAAAGTATGTCTGTTCTTTAAAAAGCCACTTCTATGTTGGGGCTTTCCTCCTGCCTGTAAAGTACAGTGTAACATGGATTATGGGTGTTACTAGTTGCTGTGAACACCAGGTGTTGCCACGTACTAAATATGCCTTGAGAACTTTCTCTTTTTTTTTCAGGCAGGGTCTTGCTGTGTAGTTCAGGCTGGTCTTGAACTTGCTATGTAGCCCACCCTGGCTTCAAACTCGTGATCCTCCTGCCTCAGCGTCCTGAGTGCTGATAACAGGTGTGCGCCACCACGCCTGGCTAAGTCTTCATATTATGAAGGTTGATATTACTGTTCTGTTGTCATTAGAACTTCATGGGGACAATTAGTACTTAAAATCAATTTTAAAACATTTCATTTATTGTGAATTCAGTGTGGGCTCAAAGCTTCTTGAAAAGTCAGTGTGTTTTAGCCTTTTTGGAGAAAGCGAGCATGATATCCACACACGTGCCTGTACTGACATTGCACTGCTTCTGTGACCTTCGTGAGGAGCAGTGGCCTGGCAGAGAACCCCCACACATCCAGGGCAGGAGCGCAGGGCCCAGACTCTACTTCTCCGCCTGTGTTGGACAGAGGACCAGGTCTGCACAGGGCAGCATCTCCTGCGTCCCCCTCCGCTTCCCACGAGGACCCTGCAGGCAGGAAATCCAGTCTGAAAATCCGGTGTGCTAGATCCCTCGACAGTTTTAGGTCCCCATCGTTAAAATGAGTTTAATTTCACATGGCATGGTGGTGCAGGCCTATAATCCGAGGATTCTGGGAGGCTGAGGCAGGAGGATTATAAATTCTTGGCAACTTAGCAAGACCTTGTCTCAAAATAAAAAATGGACTGGGGATGTATCTCAGTGTGAAGGCCCTGGGTTCAATCCCCAGTAGCAAAAAAATCAAAAGCCAAACAAGAGCTTAATTTCCCAAAAGTGATAAAATAGATCATTAGAGATCAAAATTGAATTACTTCTCAGTTTAAAATTATCTGGTCTATTACTGCTCTGTAATTCCGAACAGGATGAGAGAGGCCTACGGCACTTAACACATTTGCTTCTCAAGCTGGATCTAGTCCCTGCTTGGCTGACAATTGTGAAGTTAAACATCTGGAAAACAGTAAAATGTGCCAGAGCCGAGGAGGGCTTTCCTACATGTATCTCAGGGTGACCCCTCCACACCGTCCCAAGTGACCTGGCTTTCACCTGTTTCTGGGAGCCCTGAGGTTCTTATGAGGAGCAGCGCCCGCACAGCAGAGCGGAAGCCTGACAGCCAGCAGCACAGCAGATGAGGTGAGAAGACAGCGTGCTGTCAACTCAGAATCTATAAGGCTGCAGGACACAGGGTTGTGGTCGGCGACCGGCCAGCCGGGCTGCAGCATCTGGGCCAGGTAGTCGCCGGCAGCCCAGCCCCCACCACGTCATGAGCCGAGGTGAACAGATGGGGCCTGGATCAGTGAGATGCAGGTCCATGCTCACCTGGGAAGGGCAGAGAGAGGAACCTGGGACCAGACCCCAACACAAATCCACAGCCGCAGGGACCTGAAGTGGGAGAGTCTTGCAGACAGGAAGCGGGGCCGTCACTCACTGCAAAGTGATGACAAGGACCCGGAGGACCTGCAGAGGCCACAGGAAGCGCTCTTGGACTGGGGTGCTCTCCTGTGGTGACGAGGCTCCGTGGCACCCCGACAGCAGGCCCACCTTCACCACTGGCCTCTTGAGCTTCCACTTCGTGTGCTGCAAGCACACAGGGCTCAGACATGCTGGCCCTCCGCATGTGTGCATGAGATTCTGATGCCTGCCGGGCGGCTGCGGGCCGGCCTAAAACCCAGCTCACCTGATTGCTGACTTTTCTGCAGCACGTGGCTCCCATCCGTGTCAGCAGGCACTGCAAAAGTTACATCCGAAGTCCTATGCAATATCTCAACACTGGTTTGGCTCACCTTGAAAACCCTAAGTTAAACCAAGTTTGTCCTCACATTAAAATGCACGTGATACAAATGCTTCCTTTCTGGTCATTCAACTCTGCAATAGCATTAAGGGTCCAACCAAAAGTAAAGAGTGAACTGAAGATAATTTGCAAGCACAAGATAGCGTGCTCCCCGTTTCTTGGTGAGATTGGCCCACTGTGTGTAACCTACTTCCTTCCTAGGAGCCCAGCATCTACACAGACACACCAGCAATGCTATTAATCTAGTTCACCTCTTGCTACTTGTACAAATGCTTCCTTAGATGCACCGTTAAGCCTCCAGGGAGGAGGGGTGACAGCTTATCTGGTGTACGGACGGCTCGGGTGTGTCCTGTGGATGGCGAGCGACAGTGAGGAGGCCACTGTCCCTGGCTATGCCACAAGCCCGATGGGACGCTGAAAGCAGCCCCATGGAGCGAGCGCCTCTGCCCTCCTCCATGCTGCAGTGTGGACAGCAGGCTCGGAGGGTGTCCTGAGCACTGAGGGACACGTGCAGCCTGGCCCCCCCACCACGCCTGCAGAGGACGGCTCACTGGTCCCGCCCGTCCCCAGGGGCCTCGACTCCAGGTGGGCAGGCTCTGCACTCCTGCGTGTGCTCGGCCTCCCCCGGGGCTGACCTGGATTTTCTCTGGCCCTGGTCTTCCAGGGTTTCGCCCTGAGGCAGGTGGGTCAGCACATGGGAGGAGACAGAAATCAAGGGCACACAGAGGACATTAGACTTGTTAGGGTGAAAGTCTAAAATTTGGTTGAATTATGCAGAAGACTTAAAGATATTAAAATAATATGCTGTTTTGCCTATATTTCTATAATTCTAAAAATTCCAACAATGAAGTCCCTCATAAATTTTATATACCACATAAATATACACTGAAGATTAATCTTTTACAGTGTCAGGTAATTCATTTATTTTACATAGTGATAATAAAACTTCGACTGTTTCCTCTCACAAGGAAAATTAAGAATAGCTTTTATTATGTTTAAACAACTTACATTTTAAAATTATTTCAAGGAGTCCACTGGAGTGAGATAAATTCTGATAAGCTGATTCAGAAGTAAAGGTTACTTCTAACACCTTTCTTTATTGCCTAGAAATAGGATCTTTCTGACCGCACAACTCCCCTTGCTCATGCGCTTCCTGGACACACACATCAAAGACCGTGTCAGAGAAAGCTGCAGTTTCGACCCTCAAGATAATAAACCGTTTCTCAGTTCTGAAGCCACAGCAGCGGAGGAGCCTGCACCACTAGCGACTCTCCCGAGTTGCCCGGACCACGGACCAAGTCTGCGGCTGAGGGTGGGGAGGACCAGAGGGTTCGGGAAGCCCCCACGATTCCAGACAGTGTGCTGCTGCCGGAAGTAGCAGGTGCTAGGAGCACATCAGCATCAACGTGAAGGGACGCGGCACAGACCAAGCAAGACTGCGGACACAGATATGGCCACAGCAAGGCTGCCCACACACAGAAGCAAGCTGTGATAGAAGTTTAATTTTTTTTTTATGAAGAAGGGAAGTGTTTACACTGAGAACTTCATTCCACTAAGGATTATGTCTGTTTACAAAATCGAGATGTGTACTTATTTCTAGCTGGGTAAGGGCCCAAGCATAAACACATGGCAATTCTAATTTGGCCCAATGACCCTGGAAGTACTACGACTGAACGTAGGAGGGTTGGTCAGCATAAATAGCAGGACCTGACAGGCACAGACACTGGTACGGAGTAGAGGGTGCCCAGGCGGTCATACAAGAACCAGGGAAGAGAGACAAGCACACACTGCATGTTAGAATGCGGATTACTCGATGTCCCCAAGAGATGCATTACGTACAAAAATGAAATCTCTCACTAAAAATGAGACTTCTAGAATCAAAACTCACAGTAAAGAATACAAATACTATAAACAATGATAATAGAATGGATCAAACCTAATAGGTTAGGTACTTCCGGCATGGAAAACCTAACACATCATTTCTACAAAAGATACCAAGTTTCAAAGACAAAAATTCATAAGAAAGGGACTTAAAAGTTTGCCATCAAAAATATCAGTCTCACACTGTGGCTCAGTTTTGAAATATACTCATCTACATAATCAGACATATCCAGACCAAAAGTCAACTAGTCAAAAACTCACATCCTTTCTTTTTCCTTTAGTTATAGTAAGAATACCAAAACTTGGGAAAGAAAGAATACTGAAAGAATAGGAATTATTTCGAATCATACTGTACTGGGAAATTCTTAAACTTAACCATAGAAATAATAAATTAATTAAACCAGAGACTTGATGTTTTAGAATAAGCTTAACTGAATATGCAATAAAAATTTTATAATCACTGCTTATGTTTGTCAGCTGCTTAAGATGCTTCAAAACTTTAGAAGGCTCATGCATACTAAATTCATAGTTTAAAATTTTCCAGAAAATTTACTCAGCCAATTTTGAAATTAATGTTTCCATGCTCAAGAAAAATTAGGTTCCTAAATTTTGTTTTTTCTGCATTTAATGAAGTGAACATTAAGCAAAGTATGTGTAGTTTGAAGTAATCTTCATGTCCTTCAAAAGTCCTTAAGACAATTAAGGAATTGTTACAAATGCATAATTCAGAAGAGAAAAATCTGTAACAATGGACTCCTGATGACTTCTGCTAGAATCCAAAGGAAGAAGTGATTTTAAAAGCACACAGAAAGACAGGGCTTGTGTTACCTATTCCTTCCAAACCCAGTAATTTGCCTGCTTTTGAAGACAAGCGAATCATGGCTGAGCAGGGATCACATTTCCATGTTAACCACCTGGGTGGTGGCACACGACACATGATTGGCTGGCACATTCTTTCCGACCACAGTTACCGCTGTGCTGGAGGCATGTCCCCAAGAGGCACGAAGGGTTGGCTCAAGGACACAGGAAAATTCAAAGGTCAGTGCTTCAGAAAAGCTGCCCTATGACCAATCACCCAGTATCCAGGAATACCATGGAAGTGTAAAGAAGCCTCTCCAAGGATAGGGTAAAAGCAGCAGTCAGTATCTCCTGCGTGAGGGTAAACACACAAGTGATAGCAGAAAAGTCACAAGTTTGGCAAACCATCCCAAATGATAACAAATATTCAGCATACTCACCACAGCCAGGGTGCAGATACAAGAAGAAAGGAAAAGAGTTCATCTGCCTTGTTAAGATTTAAAGACTACTACCTTCCTGGCATTTGCTTCTGGATGAAGGGAAGAAGGGATTTAGGAAAGAACCTCTCTTTCATTAAAAAAAAAAAAAAAAGATGAAAAAGCAGAAACATCTCTGAAATGTCAAGTACTCTCCTTGCAAGATGAAGCTTCGCATTAGCCCACTGTCGCAAGTGCTGGCCGTGCAGTGCGAAGGTAACCTGGCACTGGGAACCGCGCGAGCCCGAGGACTCTGCTCTGAGCTGGGAGGGCTGTGCATAGTCACGGCTTCTTCCTCATCTCTTCATCCCAGTCAAAATCCAATACTTCGTCATCTAGCTCTGGTAAAGTGAAGAGAGAGTTTTTAGAGAGAGTTGGTTTCTCGGCAGAGGCCTGCAGCTGGAAGGACTTCCGTTTGCTGCCAAGCCCTGGCGCTGAGGGAGCGTGCGCCCGGCCTGGGGGCTCCGCCTGGGACTCGGCCGGGGGAGTGAAGGAGAACCTAGCCAGGGCGGCCAGGGTGCCCGAGTGCACCTTACTGCCTTTGCTGCTGCAGGGAGCCTCCTCCCTCCGGGCTCGCTCCCTGCACAGACGCGCGGGGCCTGCCTGGTTCGTGGGCTCCGGTTCAGGGCCAGGGCCAGGGCTCCTCTCCTCTCGGCACGCGTCTTCCGGGCAGGGCTGCTGTGGCCGCTGCTCCAGCTCACCCTGGGGCTGCTGGCAGCCTCTGCCTGCCGAGGTGGGCGCTGGCTCCTTGGGACTCTTCACAGCTCGTCTCCCAGACCCCTGCTGGGGGGCTGCCCACCTGGGACCTGGCACTTCACTGGTGCCGGGCGGCCCAGGGCTGTGGGTCAGTCTTGACTTCTGCTTGAAAGTGAACTTCGCTAGCTTGACCTCGGGGCGGCCTGGGCTCTCGGCACCCGCGGCGGGCAGATCCAAGGTACCTTTGGGGCCATGTGCAGGGGCAGAATGCAGAAGGCCAGGGCCCTGGGGCTGGGCTGGAGCCTGGCTGGGGAGCCTTCCCAGCCGCCGGGCGCCCTCCTGCAGCCTCCTGGGTGGCCTGCCAGGGACAGCAGGAGCCAAGTCCAGCTCCTCCCCTTGGCCCGCTGCCGCCTCAGACCCGGAAGCACCCCTTTTTGTCTCTTTACCCTCAGCACTGGCGGCTTCGGGTGATGGGAGCTGAGCAGCTGCCGACGGGCTCCGGAGGCCTGGCCAGCTCACTCCCTTAACCCGAGATCTGCTGTCAGGAATTTCCAAAGCTGTGTCTCCCTCAGCTGCCCGGGAACCAGGCGACACAAGAGCAGTGTTTCTAGGTGCTGTCCGCTGAGCAGCCACAGGGTCTCCCCAGTCCCGGCTGTCATCTCTTGGGCCTCTGTGCCCACCTGAGGACCCACTGGGCCCCGGGTCAGCCAGGGCGTCCAGAACTGGGCTTCCCCAGGGCCTTCCTCCAGGCAGGGCCCACCGGCTACAGCTCAGCTCCTGCTGTGTCGAAGTCCTCAACTTCAGGCTGTCCTCCGGGTCATCTCCGGAGGACCCTGGAGGGGTCTCCACCTCCACCTCCACCTCCGCCTCCGCCTCAAGAGGCTGGGACGGATGCAAACCCTCATTCTGCAACCTGGAACAGACAGGGAAGGAAAACTCGAGTGAGGGGAGCAGAATCTGCCACGACCTTTCCATCTCCTTGGTGCCCAAGACGCCCCCTGCAAGATTTAAGCCCAACATCAGCCCAAGAGAGTATCAGGAAGAGGTTCCTGGAGCAACAGAGGGGACTCCCCTTAAAACATCACTACAGGAGACCGCTCTGACACGCATCCTGAACCTGGAGGGAGCTGGAGGGATCACCCCGGGATCTGCAGACTGAAGGTCAGTGTGGACAGGCCTCGGCTCAGTGTTGCTGAGCAGCTGTGTCGCTGGTTGTTAGCAGCTAAGCATGCAGACTGGAACCGAGGTGGGACTGGAGTTAGGACCAGCATCCCTGCCCAGCAGGCACGGGACTCGGGTACCCGAGTCACTTCCTCTGGAGCGCAGTTGGCGTTCAGTCTGGGGGGCTCCCAGGCAGCGGGGACACCTCTCCTGCAGAGCCCGGTCACTCTGACACAGCCAAAACCTCTTTCCTCGCTGCGTGAGGAATCTGTTCAGCAACACTCATTCTGAATGCACTGGAGGAACACTGCGACTGTGCTCCACCGGGCGGGAGCAGCCTGCAGCAGGGCCCCTCAGAAAGCCCTCTGTCACCCACAAGTGGCCTCCCGTGGCCCTGACTGCCCGTGCTAAACCTGGGGAAAATCACACCCAGAGCAGACAAGAAACTCATGCACAACTCCCCGGTACCTGTTTAGGGGTACTGGGGATTGCCTGCAGGGCTTCACGCCGAGCCACATGCCGAGCCCTCTGTGTGCATGCGTGAATTTTACCCTGGGCCGGCCAGGCTGCCCAGTCTCCAGCTCTGAGAGCTGGCCTCACAGCATCCACCACATCTGGCTGGCTCTGTTATTTGAATCAATTCTCCCCAGAAATCGAGTTCTTCCCACACAAGTGTCTGGAGTTGCACCCCAGCTTCCTCCACGACAGGCTCTGGCCTCCACTCTGAGGTGAGCTGGCCACTACCGGGGGCAGGCTGTCACTGGTAACACATTCTCCACAAGCAGTCGGATAAAATACCAGTGATTTTATTATAACTTCATGACCTCTTCAAGAAACACAGAACTCTTTCCTACAGAGTGAAAACCCATACACAAGTTGGCTTTTTCTCCCTTGCCAAGATTAACATTAGACTGGGTCTAGTGCATAGCATCTGGTTGTTACTGTGAGGTTCAAAGCCAGAACACTACAAAGAAATACCCCCGACAAAGGACACAGTAAGGCAGAGCCCTGCCTTCCAGACAGCCGGACTCCCTTCCTCCTCCTCCTCTTCCTCCTCCTCCTCCTCCTCCGGGACAGCTGTGTTTGAATTTGAGATGTTCACTGCCACCTGTCTAAGGCATAGCACCGACCGACTCACATTTGCTCCTTTTCTCAACCCACTGTCCTGCAGTTTCTGTCACCCGGGCACAGGGAGGGAGCAGCCCTCCGCAGGCAAAGGCGAGGGGCTGCAAAGGGTCAGCGGCACCAAGACATCCGTGACTCAGCGTGGCACCGCACTCTGGGCCACAAGAGAGGCGGCTGGTTCCAAACAAGCGCAGGCTCATTGCCGCCCACACCCAGGCCCACAGGACGGACTCAGCCCCGCTTCCCCAGCCAGTGGCCGAGCTCCGGGTGGAAACAAGAAAGAGGGTGCTGCAGGAGTAGAGAGGAAGCATGCGGACAGAGGGCAGGAGCGGCGAGGCTTCCACGCTGGTGCGGTCCCCGCTCCTTCCACAGCGCCCTCCACGCACGCTCCCAGCCCCAGGCCCCGGCTGGAGGTGCCCAAGGGCCAGCCACTCCCCGGTCACGAACGTGTCTGCGTGGACAGCCTCGCCATTCCTCAGCCCACTGCTCAGGGACAGACCCGCGCACGCAGGTCTGAGCAGCGGCGTCCAGGCCGGATTTCGGTAGTGATCTATAACGAATCTGTCTTGTGACAACTCCCGAGGCACGTGCCTTCCCACTGTCCACACTGTCACGACTCACAGGAAGGCTGAGTGTGAAACTGTCACTCGTAGGCGTGGCCCCAGTGACCTGTGTGGAGCAGAGACAAGCCCTCTCCTGAGCCTGGCTGCATCTCTGACACCCACAGAGCGAGTGTTCATTAGGGTGTTTAAGAAGCCACTGGGTCTTAGAGTGTTTATTACACATCAAGAAATAACCAGTACGGGACAGGTAGATTTTCACTCAACTTACACTCCGAGGGCTCTCAACTGCTGGAAGGATTTCCATTATCTCCCTCTCTTGGTTTTCTTTCCTTACCTTTCCAGTCTTTGAAGCTCTTCGCTCAAGAGGCCCTGCAGCTCCAGCCTCTGGAGAATGAGCTCGCACTGCTGCCGGTACTGCGCCCGAGGGTCTTCAGGAAAGGCAGTGTGGAGAGCGTTCACCCCTCCTAGCAGCGCACCTCCCTGCAGGGGAGAGGGCAGCAGAGTCGCAGGGCAGCCGCACCTCCGGGAACCACTTACCCTGGGGCGCTGCCACTGCCCTCCACCCCACCAGTGGATCCCTGGGACCCCTTCTCTGCCCAGAAGCTCTGGGCAGCGGTGACTGCTCCAGGGTGCCCAGACCCACTGCTTTACCCCAGCACTCAGCGACAAGGGCAGTGAGGGCCCGCTGCGTGTTCTAGCACTTGCTAGGTCCAAACGCGATCATGTGGGTAGCTCCAGACAGACAACTCAGGCAGAGCTCCCAACAGGGTAGATGTTCAGTGCACAAAGCACCCTCACCTGCATGGAGGACTCCATCACTGACACTACTGTGATGGCGTCTTCCAGAGTCACAGTGTCACGAAACATCAGGCGGGCATGAGCTGCAAAATGAAGTGCATCTGATTTTAGGAGTATCTGAGGGGATAAATGGAACCCTGTACCTGACTCCCCTCTTCCAAAACTGTATTTTAGGAATGAGACATTCATAATAAATTAATCTTGCCAGATGAAGTACAAAGTCCACATTCAACTGACTTTACAGTTTTTGTTAGTAATGGACCTAAATGTTCCACATAGCCCATGCAATGTTAACTATTTAGATGAAAAAGTACTTTGGATTCTAGAAAATAAAGGGTCTGTATAAACATATATTTAATATTCAGCAACTTTTAATGCTTGCTTTTTAATCTATTGTAGAAACATACAAAATTAAAACCCATTTTTCATCTCTGGCACTTCTTTTTGTCTATGGTTTATGAGCTTCTAAAAGCTACCACATGAACAAGCCTGAATTTTGGCTATATCTTGCCTTAATATTAGCTATAAATCCTTGAAAAAATGAGGTCCTTTTGTTTACCATACCTTTACTAAGCTCATGTGATTTCATCACATGATGCACTCAGTTCGCGTGAATGTTTAAAGAATGATTTGAATAAGGCTGAAGTGTAAAGCCAGTGTTAGAAGGCATCGGGGCGCGTGTCAGTTACTGTCCACGTCAGTCCCGCGCCGAGGGTGGCCCAGGGCACCACCTTGTTCCCTTGTTGCTGTAACAGTGGGAGGGGCCAAGTGGCTGATAAGGAGCAAGAACCCCACGATGCCAACAAGAACCTCCCCAGTTCGGATGCGCAGCAGAGGCGAGGCCGTCTAGAGGGAAGGTCCTTATGTGGCGGGCAGTCCTGACAGGGCACCGAGGACACTGCTTCTGCCCAGAGCCCCTTCCTGGGCTGGAGCAGCAAGGTCCAGGGCTGGGGCCTTCGCTGACACTGACACGGGCGCCCTAGGCAAGGACGGCTGCCCGGAGCCCAGGGAGCCACTCGGTGACTGGCACCCACCTTCTGCTAAGCGGATCAAGCTCTCCAGCAGGCGGATGGTCGTGCGGGCCGCGTTTCGGGCGTCGCTCCGCCTCTGCATCTGGTAGTAGCGCAGGAGAACCTGGTTGCCCGCCTCCGACAGCCTAGGCTGCAGCGTCCTGATGAGGCAGAAGTAGGTCTTCATCTTCTCCATGTTCCACAGCTTCTCAGGCTTGCTCGGGTAACCTGTGTCACCAGTGAATTTAACCACACGAGTGTCACTGAGAAGGGTTTCCAC
This sequence comes from Heterocephalus glaber, assembly GCF_000247695.1. The sequence continues at coordinate 11,362,144 of NW_004624798.1, read as the reverse complement.
TCTCCCACTCACCTGAAAAGATGGCCCAGCTCTGCGTCGTCCAGGACGAGCAGGCCTGGGATCTGACCGATAAAGCGCACCTTGGGGTTCATCATTCCACACTCTGGGCTGCTGGCTAGCAAGCAGAGTGCGTGAGGAAACCTGCTCACACAGAGACTCGCATCTAGCGATTTCCACTCACAATCCATCCAGTGTGTGTGGCAAGAGCCCACTGGCACCATGGAGTCATGATGTCGCCTCCTGCCCTCACAGCACTCAGGTCAGCCTGCAGTAATCTCACCCGGCAGGAGGCGAGGCCCTGCCCTTCCGCTCACCTCCCCTCACTCCTGCCTCCCGGCTACGCAGCCCTCCCTCCGTTGTCTGCAAAAAGGGTATCTCGGGTGTTTCATTTTTTTCAAGGAGAATTTCCTTCCTTTAGACCTACACTTTCCCTGTCAGCCTGAGTGGTTTTCTTTGCACACCTTTATTCTCCAGGATGAAGGAGGAAATGACGCGATCCCAGTCTTCGTTCTTGGTATCGAGCAAGACTAGGATCAGGTCGAATCGACTGAGGAGCGGGCTGCCCAGGGCGATATTCACTGCCACGGACTCCTGGGGGTCGTACTGGCCTTTGGGGTTGGTGGCGGCCAGGATGGTGGTCCTTGTGTTCAGCTTGCACACGAGGCTGCAGGAGAGAGGGCAGGTTCACAGCTCTGAGATCAACCTTGTTCATAAAATACAGCTGCACTCGCTCCTTGGAATGCAGAGCAACTCCTATGAAAGAAAATGTGGAATTGTACAAGGATATCTCTATCCCAAATACTAAGTTCACCAAGAAAGCACCCTGAAACCAGCTTGTCTTGAAGAGAATAACTCATAATTGTTCAGTGAACACTTTTTTATGCACTGGGGAAGGAAGCTAGGGCCTGGCATAGGGAAGGCAAGTGTCCGCCAATGTGCTATATTCCCCACCTTTTATTTTTGTACTTTGAGAGAGGGTCTTGCTAAGTTGCCTAGGCTGGTCTTGAAAGTGTGATTCTCCTGCTTCAGCCTCCTGAGTAGGTGGGATTACAGAGCCTGGCTCAGTTAACACTTTTTATGCTCCTACCATGAGCAGATCCCTCTGCTAAGTGACAAGAGGCACAGAACACTAAGCCAAACACGAACAGTGTCCTTAAGGAGCCCATGATCCACTGGCTCCAGAAAAACTCAGGGAAGCACACACCAGGTTCTGTAAGCACGCAGTCCCTGGAACTCAGGACGGTATGTGTTTGTGATGGAAAAGGCAGGCAGAGAAGCGCCAGGAAGCAGCTTCTGAACGGCAACCTCGCGGTGTCTGGACGCATCAAAGCTGAGGGAGGCACGTCCTTGTGGATGGGACGGTTGTGGGGATGGTGAGCAGTAACACAGAAGCCTTCCGTCTATCACTCCTTGTCTCGGTTTCTCTGATCAGGAAGACTAAGCGCTGCTTTAGCATGGAGCTTGGGCAGCCTGGGGGCCAGCGTGGGGGGCTGGCACCCACGAGAGGGCGGAGGCCAGGGCAGTACAGGGTCGCAGGGACACTCGGTGACTTAGCACTCACTCTTCAACTAATCAGTGTCTGGCAAGTCTTCAACGTGGCGAGCTCGCCACAGTAGCAGAGGTGAGGTTCACGTGTGAAGTGTCCTGGTTTTGGTGAGGGGCAGCCTGCCTCGCAGGGGCCGCAGGCCTGCAACCTCAGCACTCCTATGCTACATCTGCTAAAGCCTGATGTCTCCAGCTGCCTCCAGCCCAAGGCTGAAGGAGTCTAAAAATCTTTGTGGCAAACGGCACAAAAAGACACTCACTGAACACGAGAAAAACAAGTAAGTGATTTTATGGAAAAGTAAATCCTTTTAAAAACAATCAATGAGGAACAAATTTTCAAAGAAGCACATCTAACAATTAATGTACCAAGGTAAAGGCCGCGGTTCAGGACTTCGAGCCCCACTTGCATAAGAACAGTGTAATAAATGGAACCTTTGCAGACTGCCCATGTGCATTGGACCCACATGCAGCTGAGATGACTTGCATGTATAAAGAAGGAACATTTCTGCAATACTGCCACTGAAATAAAACATAGCTGCACAGGAAATGATTTTTAAAATTTATTGTCAATACTGGTACATTTAATTGGCTGTTCTTCCTCTCTCTGATTAACAGATACTTATAGGGCACCTCCTGTGCGTAAAGTAAAGAAGGGTATTGGAAATTCAGGAAGGCCAGTCAGTGTGCAGTGGAACCACTGGGGAACCAGTTGAGGGGCTCAGCAGAGCAACGTCAGAGAGCAGGTGGGCAGGGACCAGCAGGGAGAGGCTCCCGTGGAGCACCAGGATGACCATGGGGGACATCATCTGAACCTTAAAAGGAAAATAAATGTGCGAAGACAGAAGGGAGGTGGCCTATTATTTCTGAGGTGATTTGGGGAAAAAGGAATTGAGCTTAAGGAAAAGGACTAAGGAAGATTTGCATGCAGAGAGAACAGGTTGCCTGCATGGAGCCATCAGAACGGCTGGGGCAGAGGTGACTGGGGGGAAGCAGGCAGGTCCCTGGGCACAGGCAGGAGGGATGGGGATGCTGACAGGGCTCCGGGCAGCAAAGAGGGGAAGGCTGAGTAGACGTGGAGCCTGCATTCAGCTGTCTCTGCTAAACACTGAGCAGGGCTCCAGAAAGCAGCCCCACACACAGGTGCACTCCGAACTCCAGGCAGCGAGCGCAGGAGGCGCAGCGCTCACGCTCAGTAGGAAGCAGCTCATTTTCCCACCCAATCTGAACTCCACTCGCTTCAATTATAGTAATAAAAATAACCACCGTGTTGTGGTAGGGTTATACAGGCCATCCTGGGTCACCACAGAAGCCTGAGAGTAGTGTCATTTCCACAAACTCGGGAACAAGGACGTTGTGCTCAGACTCACTTCCCTAGGGCACACGCATCCCCTGCCGCAGGGCCGTCATTTACCAGCACCCTTTGCTGCGTCAGACGCGTAGCTCCTCGATCTGAAGATTCATCTGACACCTTTAGTATCTACCTACTAGCCTCATCTTTGCTGCTAGATTGGATCCTTTTGAGGGACTTATTGCTCACACTGTCTGGCACCTATTAAACACTCAGTAAACATATGCTAAATGAAAGATAAAGTTATTTAACTCAGTACATGTTTCTAAAATTCCGAGGCTTCCAAACTCATAACTCGATGATGCTGAAACACATTTTTTCCTGCCTTAACTTTGAGTGGAAACACTGTGGTTTCTGGAAAAGCGACTTTCCATTTATCTAAGCCACATGTTTAAACCTTCCTACAAACACTGTAGTAATTGTTCTAAACATCATAACACTGGGTTGCACAAATTGATTTGAGGGCCTGCTACCCACGCCGCACCTCTAGGCGGCCCCATCTTGGCTCCTGCACCACCCCCCTTCTGATGCTTCCAACTCAGCTCCGGCAGGGCAGTGGCTGCTACAGGGCTCTCCACACCTTGTGCCTTTCCCCCAGGGAGAGAGCAAGATCGCATTCCCACGCCTTCACAGTTAAGGAGGGCAGCACTGTCCAGTCTGACAACTGTATGAGGCAAAGAAACTCTGCCCTCCGGATCCCTCCCATGGCTTCCAGTGCACCCTCTGCCTCTCTCTGTCTTTCAGCAGAGTGGAGAAGAAGTGGCCCTGGAAGGAGAAAGCCCATGCGGGAGGGAGCCTGAGCCCGGGATGATCGTGAGGAGCAGGGTTCCCTGTGACACAGCAGGAGAAATTTCCTCTGCTTAAGTATCCGAGGGAGAGCTGAGCACAGGAAACAGCTGCCACTGATTCCAAGGGGGAAACGTTTCTAGCCCCGGACGGTAAAAGAAGAATGAGAGGCCAGGGTATCAGAGGGCCCGTGAGTGTTCTCAGCTGCAAAGGGCCGTGGGCACAGTCTCCTGCTGGAAGGAACCTCAAGACAGCCATGCCGAAGCAGGGGAGGCCACAGCCGGGTCTCCAGCAGCCCTGGACACAGAGACCCCAAGTGTACGGGACAAAGGGGTGGAGAATGTGGTCAGTATGTGACGTGAAAATTAGCCTTAAAAAGAAAGGATGAACCTTGAGGACGACGTGCTAAGTGACAGAAACCAGACACCGAAAGACAAATATTGCATGATTCCACATACATGATAAACAGGGATCAAGTTCGTGGAAATGGAAAGCAGAAGGGTGGGCGCCAAGCCTGGGGAAGGGGACACATGGAGCTGTTTAATGGGGACGAGTTTCTGATGTAGAGAGGAGTTCTGAACACAGCTGGACAATGACGTGACTATACTCAACACAAACGAACCACACACTTCAAATAACCGAGAAGGTAGATTTTACGTTTTGCATCTTTACCACACGGGGCAAACAAATAAAAGCTACTGGGGCTGGGGATTTAGCTCAGTGGTTCCGCTGCATGCCTTGAAAGTGCAAGGTCCAGAGTTTGATCCCCAGTACCAAAAAAAAAAAAAAAAAGAACAAGAAATAAAAGCGTTTATGGTGGTGTCCACCCCCTCTCCCATTCACAGGCTAAAGCTCTTAACACCCACTGTGATGCAGAGGGGAGGCAGGACTGCTGGGCAGAGCCCCTCACGTGGGCTTCGAGGCTGACACACACCTAAAGGAGAAATGACCTTTTACTGTGTTGAGCTGCTGTTCCACAGCAGTCTGCCCACCTGACTATGACGCAGCAAAGTCTCCACAGGAAGCACCAGCCTTCTGGCTACAGCAAACCCAACAATGGCTGTGTGGTCTCCTCAGCAAAGGAACTAGGCGTGTGTGATGCAAGCTTCCCATGTCACAGACATTTCCCATTTCTATATCAATAGGGCCTCAGTCAAAACAACACAAAAACTGCTTAAAAGCATCGAGAAACGGTAACAAATATCCTACAAACTATATACAATAAAAAGTCGTTAGTGGTATTTCTAACGTATATTTTTTGATAATCTTAAATGCTAGCAACATAACTCTCCCACGGATTTTGCTGTTGTTTGTTTCTGTGATGCTGGGGACTGAAGCGAGAGCCTCCCCCATTTCCCACTCTTAACCCGAGGAGGGACTGAAAATTGCCTTTAACGTCAACACTGCCTCAGTGGTTCCTGAGCAGCGGGGTGGAGAAGGGGCAGGGTGAGTGTAGAGGCAGACCCAGCTGGAAGGAACAGAATCCCCAGCGTGCAGCCCTCACACCCTGGCTTCCTTGGACTGGCAGCACGCTGTTAGACTGGAGCGAGGGCTGGTGCTCCCCAGAGGTCCTGTTTAGCCCCCAGAACTGCCCACGGGCCCCGTCAGGCAGCGGGTGCAGCAGGCGTGGATGCAGGCCCAGCAGTGACCCCTGCTCTGGACCCTCTGGGTGCCGCTGCCCTCCGCAGGCCCTCATTCAGGTCCGTGAGGGTCCTCTCTCACCGGTGACCAAACGAGTTTGACACGCATGTGCGGGCTGCCATGGCTTCCCTCACACTCATCCCGGTGCTGTTCCTCCTGCACTGCACTCAAGGCCCACATCCCCTCACCGCCTACTCTCGCCTGTTTGTGATGGAGCATGCTGGATGGCACACCAGGAGCCCGGGACGCTGGGAGTGACCAGCAGCCGGATCTGGTGACACTCAAGGTGGCCTGCAGCAGAGAATGACAGAGCGAAAAGGACAGCCAGGAGCCCCATCTCCATGGCCGGGGCAGGTCCTGAGGTCCACTGTGCGCCAGCACTGAAGAGCTGACAGCACCGCATCAAAGTCTAAGCTGCAGGGCTGACAGCATGTGGTTCCTAACAATCAATCAAGATCCCTCAGCTGGTCGGTAAAGCTCAAGCAGAAGAGCACAGACTTGCTGATGGTCATCAGCAGGGGCAAGAACCAGCCCTCACCTGACTTCTAGCCTTAGTGGCAGTCAAGGGCCCATGCTAGCTGGGGACGGTGGCCACCGCTGAGCAGCACTGCTCAACCCAGACCAGCATGGTGGTCACCCTGGGGCAGTGCCTCTCAGCGGGGCTGCCTGGAACGACGCACCCCTCTCCTCCCTCACCTGCCTCACCTTGCCCTGTACCCAGGGCTTCCCACACCCCTGGGTGCAGAGGACTCTGACCCTGCAGCAGGAGCTCCCGGGCCACATGCATCGAGGGGACCCACTTAGGGTCACAATACAGTGCCTTGCCTCAGACTCACTGGGCCAGGACGCAGCTGAGGGCAGGTCCTGGGATCTCCTGCCTTGCTGAGACACTAGTGTGCTGAGCTGGAGAAGAACCTTGAAAAGAGCGAGCCATCAGTGTCCCCAAATCAATGCCTGGTGTCCTGCAGCCTCGGCAATCATCGTCACATGAAGTTCTTTCGGATGAGGGTTGCAGCTGTGAGGCACCGTGCTGCCATTCTCGAGACACAGCTCTGATGTGTGCAGCCCGCACTAGACAACCCAAAGGCTGACACCCTTAAAGCTCTACTGTGCCATCTGCCTCTTAGTTTCTTCTGTTTCATTAAGCAGTTAGGTCAAAATGTAAGTAAGCTTTCAAGCTTTAAAAAGGCTTGCAGAGCTGGGAGTGGTGGCGCAGGCCTATGGTCCAAGCTACTTGGGAGACCAGGGCTGGTGGACTGTTTGAGCCCAGGGTTCGAGGCCAGCCTGGGCAACACAGCTGAACCCCATCTCAAAACCAAAAACCAGCTTCCAGATTTATGTAACATGAGGAAAGTTGTTGGTCTTCTCAAACATGAACTGACTTAGGGAGACCTATATTTGGGTCACTGACACTAGGATTTACATTTAGAAGACCAAGCATTCGGAATGTTTTACCTTTTTTCCTATTCTGAGTACAGTAAACTTCACAGTGCAGAAATCACACTGGTCCCTTCCAGTGGATCGACCGCTTGATTGGTGGCTTTTGGCTATGCAGGTGTATGGCCACCAGGGAAAACGCCAGATAAAGTTTAACCTCGACCCAAAAACCGATTTAGGGGATCTGAACAATTAAACGAAACCATTAAGTGCTGCTCCAATTTTTGAAAAGACTTGAAAAGAATCTCTAAAATCTGCAGTGTATTACAATGGCACATTAAAAAATATAATAACCTCTGAGAAATTCCAGCAGCTCCAGAGGCTAGCAGGTGTTCTGACCCAGTGGCTCACAAGGACAGCCTACGGGAGATTATAACTCCAATCAAAACTGTACCACTCAGCTAGCTTCTGGTCTCGGGGCAAAAGACCTGACCTGCACAACTTAAAGGGGTTGTGGCTTCAGAGATTCCAGACCACGGTCAGCTGGGCCCAGCGCCGAAATAGAAAGGCAGACAGCTGCTCACAGGCAGCAGGCAGCAGAAAGGGCTAGGAAGCAGCAGAGGGAGAGGCAGAGCGTGGGGACAGGGCGCAGCCTCCACGTACGCCCCAGGCCCCTCCGCCAGCGCCTTGCCTCCGCTCTGAACTAATCAATGCATCAATCCTGAGGAGGCCCGTGCCAGTGGTCCAGTCACCTTCCCGAAGCGGCACCTTTCCCAGGGACATTTTCATCTAAATCACAGCAGTCCTTTCACACATCAGTGACTTTAGTCACCTGAGACAGGAGAGACAGTAAGCAAAAGCAGACATCTTCCAGAGTTCCTGAAAGGTATGTCAAGGAGAGAACGAAGCGTACCAAAGGAAAATCTGTAGGGATCTAAGAGACTGGGGCCAGAGTAGATTCAAAGCTTTGCATTGCTGGCCAAAGGGAGAAGTCTTTCAACCGGGGAATAAGGAGGAGGTAAGTTTTCCTGAAGGTAAAATTCAGAGTATGCTGGATCTTTATTTTATTTTGATACAATTCATGATGCAGTGCTCCTTTTTCACACTTAACCCTATCTGTTGCTAATTAACATGTTATGCTGCAAGTCTCTAGGGACATTTTCATCAGAGCTTTGCATTTGGCAATTTACTACATACTTTACATTAGGAAGATTCACAGGCCTAACTGGGGGCAATGAACTTAAGATTCTGGAAGCTGTCAGCCCAAGTGAGATAAGTTACTACTGGAAGCAGATCCAGTTTTTTCCATACACAGCAGATTAACACAGAATAAATGGTATGAAAGGTGAACACTGAGCCAGAGCAGGATGCTGATGAGCACGTCCAGTGTTCTCAATACCAGGCAGATGACAGGTATGCACCCGGACTGGGTACACTTAACTGCTAAAACAACACGGGGTTGCCCTGCTTTTCTGTAAATGACATTTCTAAATAAAAGTTACAATGTTTCAAAGACAGTCTAGATGGAGGAGAAAATCATAACACTGGCAGTAGGTATAATCTAGGGAGGAACTGTAAGAGCTACTACAGAGCCATACTGTGCAAATCAACCAAGAGTCTACATCTCATGAGTACACATGCTGAGCACAGTCTAGACACCCTTCCATCCTCCCTGTCTCTTTGAAACTCACTGAGCTCAGGGGCCCTCCTACAAAGACTGGTTCATGAGTGTAGTGGCTCATTTACAACCACAGCTCAAAGTGCTGGCAGGAGATGGTCACTGGGGTGCTCCTGGAGGGCCCGTCTCTCACTGATGCCCTTCCCTTGTACCTGCTTCTTGGTCACCATGGGGGAGCAGCTTTGGTCTACCATGCCCTTCCATTACGATGTTTCTGTGTTGAAGCTAGCTGACCATGGACTGCCACCTTGGGAACCATCAGCCAAATTAACCTTTCACCCTTTAATTTGCAGGTATCAGGCATTTTCCCCCAGCAACAGGAAAGGTAACACACTTGTTCTCTGGCATATTCCTTAAGTGATTTCTTTGTCCTCATTATAGCTCTGGACAGGCCAAACAGTGGAATCCTTACCAAGCACATGGACCCCATGATTCCTTCTGAGTAAACTTCCATTTAGGGATAACTGACCAGATCAGAGCCTGGCACCCGACCCATGGACAGTCAATCCATAGCCAGGGGTCAGGGAGCTGTTTCCTGCACAAGTCTTTTAGTATGTATGATAGTATCTCTCTGGGCCTCTCTTGAAGGCATCTGAACAGGAGAGACAGCTGAATGAGGCTAAAAGACCTAGACACAAAACGTCAGCAACAAGTTATCTGAGTCACAACAATGGAAGGACAGGACTGAAGACGAATAAACTTCTGAAGCCACAGCGGCAATGAGATAATGACAATGCATTCATATATACTTTGAACAAACTCCCATTCTACCACATCCTGTTCCAACAGGCAATAGTTACGGTAGTACAGTGAAGTGCAGTAGTGTGCCCAGCAAGTGGAGCTGCTACCTCAGCACAGCTGGGCTGGCCCTGAACTCTCTGCTCTTAATTATGCTCATTCTGCCCATGTCTAGTGCACTCTGTGGTCAGTAAAAAAGTTCTTGATGCTGTTTCTTGAACTTGTACCATGTCTAGCACAGATCATGTCCTACATTCCACAGTTCTGTACATATTCTGCAGTAAACTGACCAGCAGCTGAATTGGCCGCAACTGAGAAGCTGGGTCAGCTGAGAAGCTGTCACTTCACATATAACAGGCAATAACTTGTGGCACCTCAAGGTAACACCTTAAAGATGACCTGTTTACTCATTAGATGCCTGAATTTCTCACATACATGTTTTTTCCTATTTTAAACTTGAAGATCTCCACAATCTTATAGGCAACCTACCTAATCTTTAGGCAGCTCCATCCATGGGAAAGACTTCCTTGTATTGATTTTAAATATGCTCCTGGTTATAGATACAAAAGGACACAGAACAAGTCTAATTGCATTTCTTTATTTGAGCTCTTTGAAATAAATATAATCTCTCCAATTATGTTTTACCTAGTATTGTTCAGAAATATGAATAATATATTAAAATGTATAGCAAAAGTAAGCATTATCAGTTAAACAATAAGAAAGAATAATTTAAAAAATAAAATGTCGATTTCCAGGTTCTCATAGGATAAGAGCAGCTGCTTATATCCAAATGTCTCCAAACATCTGTCAAAGATATTTGAGATAAACAAGGACAGTAAATAAACACATACAGAAAGCTGATGAAACTTAAAAAAGTAACTAAGAAAGGCGATGACTATGAACCTCAATCTACACATAAAGACTTGAGAGACTGATCAAGCTAAATCTGGAGCCCAGGCTGGAGAGGAAAAACAAGTAGAGCTGGGTGAGCACAGGAAAGTGCAATGAAAACCTCACGAGGGCAGCTTGCAGGTAAAATCAGCCATAGGAAGAGCCTCCACGCAGACTGGGGTGTTGAGAGATCAGGGTCAAGACCTCAGGAATCAAAGCTGTTGGCTCCTGAGGAAGACAGGGAGGGGCTTCAAGTCTCTGGGGCCAGAGAAGGCAGGCTCAGGAAGTATTATTCTGAAGCAGGGAAAGGTGACCTGCAAGGGGCAGAAGTGCCTTGGAGTCTTGAAAATCAGGGGAGAAAGGAGCCAGGTAGTGGATAGTGAAGATCCTACAGGAACAAACAGAATCAGAAAATCATGTGCATATCAACAATCCTCCTTGGTAGTAGAAACACTATGTAAGGCTCCTCTGAACTAAAAATTAGTGCACTTTCCAAACCTCTCACCATCACCGTAACAGCATACCTTTTACAACTTAGGAAAAGGTAATTCAAGATGAATGGAGATAACATGCAAAGTGCACATGAAACCACTACAAGAATCAAAATATCTCAATGATAAAACTCCACCCTATCTCTCCCCCCAAGTTTCACAAACCAAAGGAAATTTATAATATAAGACTCTGGCTTGAATTTAATATCCTTAAACAAATATTTGTATATATTATCAGAAATTGAAAACTCGTTAACATGAAAGTACAAGAGAAAGAAGATATATACACTGATATGCATATATATCTGAAAAATTACAAAATGAAGAACAGAACTAACATGTCATACTATGAGTGAAGAAAATTTTCTAGAAATAAAAGAATCTTCTACATTTTAAAGGCTCATCATATCTAGGAAAATTGACCAGGGATAATTAACTGAGACACAGTCCTATAATAATATTATTACAAGACAATAATATTACTTCAGAGCTAAAGGAAAACACCTGCTGAGCCCCCAGGCAAGAAAACCAAATCATCTGCAAGCAAAGGCAGAGTGAGTGGCATCAGGTTCGCCCACAGTGACACACGAAGCGCGACTGCACGAGCGGAAGCACAAGCAGCTGTCTGCATTTGGTCAGGCCACCCCACATGTGTCAAGGCCATGAAAACTGAGACACGCCCAAGCTCAGTTCAGGACTCAGATGCCCTTCGTTAGGAATCGTTACAGGATAAGCTTCAGTCAGCCAAGAGACAGCAGGGATAGCAGCAGCCGGACCAGCAGGGAAGCCCTGCTGATTCAATCTCAGAAGCAAAACCTAAGTAAAGGAAGGCAGAGAGGTGGAAGAACGGCATGTAAATGTCACTTGTTCTGACAAAATATAGACAATATAACTGTTTTCTTTTAAAGTGAAAAGGGGGAAGTAGAGTAAGTTCACTGCTTTGTATCTGGGCAATAAACTGGAGTCATAGGAGAATATTTAAAGTCTCCAAGTGAGAAAGGGAGCTGCAGGTATTGTAAGAGATTTTGTTTGCTTTTGCAATGCCGGGACCTAGACTGCAGGCGAGCACCCCACGGTGGGCAGCCTCACCGGCCCTGTCGCAGGCGTCCTGAGAGGTTAGCCTTAGAAGGTGGCTCCAAACTAGGGCCACAGGCCAAGTCCAGCCCCAACGGTTACCGTATGTGAGCAGAGTTTTACTGGGATACAGCCTCAGCGGCTGTTCCACTGTCCACTTCACACACACCTGATCTCTGTGATACTTTCTGCCACAGCACAGTAAGCGCAGTGCCCACACAGCCCAAACCCTTTATTATCTGGACATTCATAGAAAAAGTTTGTCAATTTCTAACCTGCAACAAAAACATAAATCTTCCTAAATGCCAAACACATAGAAAAAGGAAATTCAATAAGTTTATTTTAAAAACTAAAGCAGTTGATGCCACACATACTGGTCAGACCAATAATTTGTGCTTAACTAAAATATGAGAAGATACTTGGATTGTTCATGAAGCTACGCCCAGCTCTATGCTGTATACAAGAGAACACACTGCAGTCAAAAGGCCACACACAAAGGAGCGAGCAAAGACATATTAGGCAAATGCAAATACTATGAAGCCAAGAGTTATGATTCTGATAAAGGTAAGATAAAATTCAGGCCAGGAAGCATGACGACAAAGAAATACAAACACTTAACGGCTACAATAACCACCTCCACAAAGCAGAAGCTGTAGCAGGTACACAAAGAAACGGAAACTCAGTAGTCAGAGACTTTCATATGCCACTCGCCACTCGGTCTAAAACACACCTAGCAGACAAAGCTAAGTGAGGGGCTAGAGAAGACCCAAGCGATGCCTCGATAAGGAATAAGAATATAAGCATAGCTTATGTTCATATGCGCATGGGTGTGAGCTGCACCCTGCTCAGAGAGTAAAATTTCTCTGAAGCATTCAAAGGCCAGTAATGAAATTAGCCTTATATTAGGCCATAAAGGAAAAAACTCATTAAGTTCCTTACAAGAAATAATGCAAACAATATTCTCTGAGCACAATGCAGTAAAACTAGAAATTAATAACAACAATAAATAAATACATAATGTTCCTTCTATCTGGAGATTAAATTATTTAAACAACTCTTGGGAGAAAGGGTATATACAAACAAAAATGCATAATTTCTAGGAAAAAACCCTCCATATCCTAATTTATAGGGTACCACTGAAGCAGCGCCAAAGAATGTGTTTTATACTATCATTGGATAAGGAAGAAAGGAGATACATTCATGGCACACACTTCCTCTATGTGTGTTGCTTATTTTTGCAAACAAAAACAAACAAACAAACATTGGAAGGATAAATCAGAAGTTAATGAAAGAATATCTATAAGGAAAAGCAGAGAACAGAACCAAAGGGGTAGGGGTGGGAGATTGATTTCTTTTTATATAGTGTTGACTTTTAAATCATGTTTTATAAATTCAGAAATAAAATTCAACTGAAAAAAATTGAACAAAGCAAACTGTAAAAGTGAACACAAACAGAAGTTTAAAAACATTTCCTTAACAGTATATCAAATCAATAATATAACAAAGAATAAAAATATAACAAGGAAAAAATATAAATTAGTTTTGAACATGCACGCTGACAGTATTTAAACTTAGCAAAATAAATTTCAAGTCCAAAAAACAACTGCAAAGAAAGCTTGAATTTTAGTTTTTGGGTGGTTATTGGCAATGATGTTGGTGCAATAATTCTGAAACTGTTTTGGAGGCGCAACTGAGTTCAGAAATATAGGGAATCCTATTCCTTCATGTATATAAGAGGTTACATATAAATATATACAAAATATTTTATTTCACATATATAGAGAGTATTAAGTATCTTCTTACTCGGTCTTTTTTTTTTGGTACTGGGGATCGAGCTCGGGTCCCTGCACTTACGAGGCAGGCAGCAGCACCACTGAGCTAAGTCCCTGGCCCCTCTTCTTACCCAGTTTTAAGGGGATATTGGCTCTTAACAACAGTACACATAATTTTTAAACCGTGCACAACAATTTGGACTTAGCACTACTGAACTGTGCATGCAGAGATGGTGAAGAAGGGAGCTTTACCTCACGTGTGTTTGATCATGAATGGAAATTAAACAGGGCACTACACCCCCCGTCTGCCGAGTGCACGGCAGTGCTGAGCCAGAGGAAGGCTATGGTTATTTTCCTTTCACAGATGAGTGGGCAGAGGCTCAGGATGATAGCGATTTACCATGAAGTCTGAAAAGCACCGGGGCAGGGTTCGAGTGATGCTGGGTCTCTCTGACCCGGGAGCTTCTGCTCTCTCACCGCAGCCAGGCTGACTTTTCCACAAAAACATTAGCAGTCTAGCTAAGCTTTAGTTTAAATATGGGGTGTCCAGTGCTGTCGTTACTGTTGGATATTTGTTTTTTACAAGCGATGATGTAGAATCATTATGGAGATTTCTCAAAAGCTAAACCTGGAAATTCCATTTGACCCAGCTATTTCTCTTTTGGTTATCTTCTTGAAAGAGTTCACCACTGAACAGTTTACCCCGAGCGTCACTTGGGCAGGTGTCATTTCAACCAGGTGTCTTACATTGAATAAATTTGATAAAACTGTCATTTATATTCTTATAAAAATTAACAAAAACAATACACAATTTTTGGTCATCCTGTATTTAAATAATTGGACTGGTAAGTGGTTAAGGACATCATATTACAGTGACACATGCATATTTATGTTTATGTATATCTTTTTTTCTCTTTTGGTACCAGGGATCGAACCCAGGTCCTTGCATTTGTGCAGCAGCCAACAAAACCACTGAGCTAAATCCCTGGCCCTATATTTATGTTTATAGCAACACAACTCACAGTAGCCAAATCTTGGAACCAGCTGATATATGCATCGACAGATGAATGACTAAAGAAAATGTGACATTTATATACAATGGAGTACTGCTCTGCCATAAAGAAGGATAAACTTGAGGCATTTGTAGGTAAATTGGTGCACCTTGAGATCATAATGCTTACTGAAATAAATCAAACCCACAGGCTTAAACATCGCATGGTTTCTCTTATATGAGAAACCCCAAATACAAATAATTTAAAGAACAAAATAAGAGATAGATGTAGGAACCAGTGAGCTACACTTTGTGGAGATGGAATGGGGAACAGGGGATGTGAGGAGAGGGGCAGGGGAAGCACAAATACGATGTGATGTGCACAACTACCAGTTCCCCAAGATGATGTGCTTATTATGTGACATAAACATGCACTAATTTAAAAAAGAAAGTCGCAAGTAACTTCCACTCTTCGAGGCAGCTCTCATCTCAGGCCGTACCCTTGGCATGGAAACATGGATCCTCGTAATCCAAGGTACAAGATTCAGATCCAGGCTGCATAACTGCTCTGTTTTTACATAAACTGTAATCTGTAATCTGTTCAGACTGAGAAGCACTCAGTCTAGTCGGGATTTCCTGCCGGTGCAGTTCGCACCATTACGCAGGGAATGCAAGCAGCCACTACGAGGCGCCTGTCTGCACGTGTGCGCTGACCTCCTGGGGCGTCGATGGAGTTCAGCCAGCTCAGAGCGGCACCCGCCTCCAACGTGTCTAAAAAGTACCTCACTAAATTGATCAAGAAAAAGAAATCTTTCCAAGATGGAGAAATAAAAGGTCCAAGCTTCTTTAGAGGATTAATAAATTACACAGTATGTAATGTTTAGAAAGTCTTTAAAAATGTGTAATAACAAAATAGTATAAATGTCTTTCTGAGTCCAGAAACAGTTATGTGGGGGAAGAAGAAATCAGAATGCCACCCAAATCCACACCTGACACCCAGTGAGGAAGATCTATTTAACTAGAGTAACCAGAGAAGCACAAAGATCTCATCATCCTTTAATGCACTAAATTACAGTAATCTTTACATGAAATAAATATGCTAAAATAGTTTGCAAAGCAAAAAATTTTAAAGAAATGTAAAGAAATTGGAAGGCTAAAATACTAGTTGTGATCCATGTCTCAATTCAGAAGGTATTGCACTCTGGATAGAAGCTAAGACAAAACAGAAATATCAGGAGGATTTTATCTTGAAACCATAATAATACAAATGTTTAGCAGAGTAACCATAACAACAATCCTCACCACGGTGTGGTGGTCCAAAAAGGAAGCCCCAGAGAAAAACAGGTCAAGTCAAAGTCCCCAGAGTGCTGCTCTGGCAAACTCCCTAATACATACTTGTATGTCTGGCAGATGGTTTAAAGAAGAAACTGAAAAACCAAGTAGCAACATAATTAAAGCTCAAATCTCTTGCCTCCAAGCTGAGTCCTTTTCTTTCCAGCAGACTAAAGAAATCCGATTTATAAATTATTCTTAAAATTATTTCTTTTGGGGCTGGGGATGTAGCTCAGTGTAGAATACTTGCTTGCTATGTGTGAGGTCCTGGGTTCAATCCCCAGCACCACCATAAAAAAGTGTCACTCCAGCTAAAAAGGACGCTGCTCTTACTGTCCTTTCCCTTGTTCTCCATTCTCATGTGGGCTCTGTCTGCAGCTCCACCAGCAGGGCTCACGCTTAAGCTGTGAATGTCAACTGTTCTCACACCGTCACCATCAGATGAGGACGGAGACCGTTAGAACTTTCAGTAGCAATTTGACAGTGTGCCTTCACGTCGGTTGAGTCTAAAAGTAAATATACGGTTTATCTACTTCTAGAATTCAGGGGTCCCGTGGTACAAGTCACACAACTCCAAGATTTACCTTGAGGTGTGCTCCATAATCACCACCACCCCCAACCTCTAGCAACCACTGCTCTTTCTCTCCTCAGTCTTGGCTTTTCTAGAATTTCATATGAATGAAACCAGAAACTACACAGCTTCGCAGGCCTGCATCTTTTCCTTTGCAAAATCCTTTAAGATGTGTCCGCATTGGTGCACGTACAGGTTTGTTCCTTTATGTTGCTAACAGTATCCCACTACATAGATGTATCAAGATGCATTTATCTATTCACTGCTTGATGTGTTTCTGAGCTGTTTTCAATTTTGGGTGATGGTGCACAGATAAAACTGCTATAAACACAGTGCAAGGTAACTTTTACTTTCTGCTCTTAGATATCCATGTGTTTGAGCATCTTTTTTTTTTCAAATTAGACACGTGGGTTTTATTTAATTTTTTAAAATTTTGTTAGTACATTTCTGCAGCATATAATGATTAATGATTACATTTGTCATGAGGAGTTTTTCCATTACATAAAATATCTTAAGTATATTTCCTCTTGCTCTGCTCTCCTTCCATCTTTTGGGCCCCTTATCATTTGCAAAAATACTTCCTATTACTTATTTTATTTTGCTCTTTATTTGTAGTTTGTGTTCCTCATATAATAATATTTCAGCATGCATGTCTGATATATTTCACTTAATGTTATAGTTTCAAGGTATATCCATTTTCCTACAAATGACTTAAATGTATCCTTCTTTATGGCAGAGTAATACTCCATTGTGTATAATTACCACATTTTTGTTATCCATTCATTTGGGTTGTTCACCCTATATTGTCTGTATTTTATCAAGTTATTTAAACAAAAAAGTAAACATACTACCTGAGGATACCTGGATCTTGAGTTACAAATTTCTCAAACACACATAAATGTACCAGATTATTCATAGTCACAAAGAGTGAAAAGCCATCATTTGAGAAGGAAACTGATACAATATTTTGTAAAGTTATAGTTATTTTGGGAGATATGTCCTCAGATTTTTAAAAAATGCCATCTCTGAGAGATCAGAAAATTCATTCTCAAGAATTCAGTGCATAAGGCAGGTGCTATGTGGAATACCAAATAAATATTGGTGGTGGTAATAATCAGTCTTCTATTTCAATAAACCAGTGGTATTGCACTGGAAATGGAAGAAGGAAGAGGAATTTCAGTGCTAAATGATCATTTTGCATCTGAGGGTCAGCGTATCCCCAAATGTAGCTGCTTTAACCTTCTGTCTTTCTGGGAGGATTTATTTAAAGTTCACAATTCTGCTGATCTCCAACACAGATGGACCTAGGCAATGAGTGTGAGTTTGGAAAACTTCCTTTTATCATCTGCTCAATGTGGACAATAAACCCTTTCCTAGCTTACGCATTAATTAGGGAAGAGTTGACAAAAAATTCATTTGAGTAGAAGCCACTTTCCTCTCCTCGTTATTATGAAACATGCAAGTACAGCATAGATAACAAAATGCAATGTTTTACACCTTTAATTAAAAGATGTTTTTGTGCCCATTTGCACTTCGACAGTCCTGACTGCATTCAGATCTAAGCATGAGGATATATTTACCACAGCATTAGTCACATAAATCATCACCAAAAAAATCAAGATAACAACATTTCCAGAGAATAATCGTGACCACCCAAAAAGTTCATCTTGGCTAATTATATTTTAGTGATGGAAAGCTATTTGACAATCCACATATCCAAATATACTGCTGGTCTGTAATAAACAAATAGCATCATGTGAAATTGTCCAGGGGTTTGACAAATAAAACAGGCAAGATATCACAGAGTTCTGAAGCTTGGAATTATAAGTGGTGTCTTAGTTGCCTTTTCTCATTGCAGAGACAAAATAGCCAACACCCAAAATTAAAACGGGAAAGGTTTATTTAGCTCACAGTTTGTAGTTTTTTTCAGTGCATAGTCAGTTGGCTCCAAGGAAGGGGGGCACATGGTAGAGGAGCAACAGTCCATAGTGGACTGAAGGTAACAAAGGAACAAGGGAGCTTAGCAGTTTCTTTCTGCTCCTTTTATCTTATCCAGACTACTTAGGGCAGGCAGTACTCACACCCTTAATCCTAGTGCCCTTGAGCCTAATGTTTCACCATGAATCAATCCCAGCATCACACACTCTAGATCCAGCCACCTCTGAAAAAGCCCCATCTATGACTGCATGAGGCTTTGTGGGGACATCTAAACACGAGCTGTAACAAGTAATCTACTTCAATAAACAAGCACTGAGAATATGGTCTTCTTCCATACAAAACCATGTTTAAAATGAAGGTGAATTAATACAATTCAAAGTTTGTGACGATTAAAATTGGTAAATGGAGAACTTTGAATTATACCTATTGACAAACACCATTACATGCATCAATTTTTGTATCCTATATCTTTAGAGCAATAATTAAATGCCAACATAATTACAATGTTGAACTCCAGGATTGTTAATGGTGGTGTTTCTGGTGAAAGACAGACAATTATTTCTCACCAAAGTGTGGGAACACCTAGAAGATGCTGATTTTCCCCTTTCAGAGTCATCACACAGACTCTGACTTACTGATACAGGATGCAAAAATCTAGCCCGTTTGTCTCCAAGTGGAACTCACTGGATGTTGTAATCAAACTTTGAAGCAGTGGTTTTCAAATTCTAGCCTCTGAGAAAGTGCACTCACCAGCTGTCCTGTTTTTGAAAGTCACAACTTGAAGAAGAGGTTTAATTTCAGCTTATGATTTGGGGGGGTTCAGTCCCTAGTCAGCTTCTTCCAGGGCAAGAGCAGCAGGGTGGAAGGATTTGATGGAACAAAGCTTCTTAGTTCACGGCAGCCAGTTGGGAAAGAGATCAGGGGCACAGAGCCAGAGAGGAAGGAGTGAGGAACCAGACAACCCCATGACATTGGCATATGAGGATTAATGGTCCCATATGGTCCCATATGAGAAAAACCCAAGAGCTGACTCCTATAAACTTTACTTGTAGAGTCTGTCAGTAGCTCTGAGGCTGGCTTGATTGAGAAACCATTGCTTCTGGATCCTAGCATCCACGTGGCCCTGGTCTCCACCTGCAGCACAAAATTCTTCAGATATCAATCTTATGAAATTCAAGCAGTTTTGAGGAAGAGATTCACTGTTAAAATACCACTGCTTCTTGCATTCACTCAATCTTCATTAGCTGCAGAATTCATCAGTGGAAATTCCACAAGGTGCTTTGATCAAGAGAGACTAAATATTCCTTCATCAGACTGCGTAGGGGAGGAACTTGGCTGAGCATCTGTTTTCCAAATGGGAAACTAGTCTCAGCAGAGGATATTTATTTATTAAGTATTCATTTATTTCACAGCACAGGGGACTAAACTCAAGGTGTTCACCTTGAGCATCATTTTTTTAACTATCCTTTCTTTGCTGAATTATCCTGGTATCCTTCTGAAAAATCAATGGATTTTATTGCATCTATTTCTAGACCATCTATCTGTATCTACCCTTACTCTGATGCTACACTGTCTTTATTACTGAAGTTTTATAGTAAATCTTACAATAAAGTAAGGCCTCCATATTTGTCCTTTTTCAAGCTTGTTTTGCCTGTCCCAGTTCCTGTGCTTTTCTATATAAAATTTAAAATCGTACTATCAGTTTCTACAAAAATGTCCTTTGGTATTTGACTAGTGTTGCACTAATTCTACAGACTGCTTTGGAAGATCTTACTTCTTAATATTAAGTCTTCTGATAAATGGAACCAAGTATATCTCTGGTCTTCTAATTTTTTCAACAGTGTTTTGCAGTTTTTGTTTTGGTACCGGGGATCGAACCCAGGACCTTGCGCTTGCGAGGCAGGCGGCAGCGCCACTGAGCTAAATCCCCTGCCTGGTTTTGGTTTTTGAGACAGCCTCACTGTATAGTTCATTCTGGCCTCTAACTTGCAGTGATCCCTTGTCTCAGGCTCCTGAGTGCTGGGACTGCAGCATGCCTGGACTGATTTGCAATTTCTAGGGTATACATTAGAACATACTTTGCTAGATTTACCCCTAAACACTTCCTGTTGGATTAATTTACCCAAGAATTGGAAAAAGTTTTATGTTTTGGTTTATGGGTGATACTGGTTTGGAGTTTTATTTTCTGTAATTTGTTGGTCAGGTTTTATTGTTTCCATCGCATATTTTTGCTCTTTTATCTTTATTTATTTTTTGATTCTTCGGCTGACACAGTAGAAGAGGTGATTTCTTGTACACGTTACACTCAGCCACAACAGAGAACAGAGCTAGTCCAGCTCAGAGCAGGTTCAGGCAAGGACTAACAGGAACTGCTTTTCTTAGGAGTAAGCTGAGTCTCTCAGAGGCGGGCTTGGCTATGCACATCCTAGATCCACTGAGACCCGTTCTAGACAGCAGCATGCGGCCCAACAACTTGTACTAGCGTCCTGCTCCTTCTTTGTCTTTCTGCACAGCTATTTATTTGGACCTCTGCTTCATCTTTTTCCTTTTGGTTTTCACTCTGCGCATTCATTTCTTCCTTCTCTTGGCTCTCACGGTGCAGAAGTTTCTAAGCCCAACAGCTACGTTCTTTTAACTTACCTATGCGTCTGAATGTAAAGTCAGTTTCTTCAAGGTAGCAACAGTTGGATCTTATTTTTTTATGTATGATTTATTATTAATATTATTCAAATGATTGAATTTAAGTCTATCATCTGAGGCTGGGGGTGGAACTCAGTGGTAGAACACGAGCTTAGCACGCACAAGGGTCTAGGTTTGACCCTCAGCACCATAAAAAAAAAATCTTAATCTTGCTAACTGTGTTCTATTCATCCTACTATTTGTTCTTTTTCTTTTTGTCCTGTCTTCCTTTGGATTACTTTAATGATTTCACTTTATTTCTAAAGCTGGTTTATTGATTATGCCTCCCTTTTTCCAGTGGTTATTGTAGAATTTACACCTTTAACTTACTGGTCCATTCTGGACTAGTTCTGTTCTCAGTTGTGGCCAAGGGTAACAGGTACAATGAACCATCTGTTCTGCTATGTTAGCTGAATAATCAAAAAAATAAAAGAATATAAATAAAAATATACCATGGCAACAACGAAAACTGACCAACAGATTACAGGGAAATCAAGTCAAGCCCATCTTGGTGCCAGAGTGGCTCTTGGTCTCCTGGTCTCAGCCTCTGGACACCTGGTCCTGGAGGGACAGAATGGAGATCAGTCAGCCTGCCGCTCCTCCCGCTCCTGGGAGCCGAAGTCTGCCAGCACCTGTACTGGCTCTTGGGCAGCTGCACTGCTCTGCCTCCTCTCAACGGCAGCAGACCTCTGCTCTACTGTGTCTATGTTGGTTCAGCATCCTAGATCCAAGAGAGTTTACTGTCCTCTCCGAGGAAGATGGTTTTTTTCTTTTTGGTACTGGGGATCGAACTCAGGTCCTTGCACTTGCGGGGCAGGCAGTGGAACCACTGAGCTAAATCCCCGGCCCAGAAGATGGTTTTTATATCTACCCTTCTTCCAGAAGCAGTATGCTTTTGCCCAGGTCTTGGGGAGGGAAGGGTTTCCTAGCCCCCAGTCCCCATAGAAACAGAAGGGCTTTTGCCTTTGCTCAGAGGCCTCGGGATGTGGAGGTTTGTTGCCTGGCATCCAGTGATGAAGGATATTGCATCACATGAGAGATGTCCAGGAAGGAGCAGTTGCCTTTTGCTTCCATGACGGGACAGTAGGAGGGGCTTGCTGGTCTGCTCTGCTCAAGCCCTCTGTGTCTAGTTCAGACCACTGGACGAGCCTACAGATGAGAACACCCTTCTGTCTGCAGCTCCCAGTTTTTCTCAAATGATATGCTTCCCACACTAACGTTAGGGAATTACATTTATTTTAGTTATTTGTTTCTGTGTCAGCCATCTTCCTTCGCGCTCTGTCAAAGGTGTAACTCTTCTTGGAAGGGTTTGTTACACCTGGAAATAAGTTCTCTTGCTTTCTCTGTGACCTCATGTCTCTGATAAATTCGAGAAAAGGTATTTATGTGGGCTACCTAGATTTTTCTTGTTAGGATGAGAGTAGCCTTCTCTTATAGGTTTCTATGTCTTAAATGGAAGAAGAACTTAGGCTTATATTTCATACATCCTTGCTTTTAACTTTCACATATTTAGTAATTCATTTTTATTATATTTTATAAAAATATGGCTCTGAGTGGGGCACAATGGTGTGTGCCTGTAATCCCAGATACTTGGGAGGCTGCAGAAATAAGACTTCAAGTTCAAGAACAGCCTCAGCTGTTTTGAGACCCTGTCTCAAAAAAAAAAAAAGATGGAGTGAGGGTATAGCTCAGTGGTAAAGCACTGGCCAGCATGTGCAAGGCCTTGAGTTCAATCCCTTGTCACACACACTCACGCACACATACACACGCACACACACACAGATATGGTTCTGTCATGGATTGCGAAAAACAACTAAACTGGTCCTTTACCTCTGATAATGTGAAAAGTACTCTTGCAGAGGATAAAATAGTGATGACGAGATTGTTCAGGCTTTTTCTATCATAAATGAACTGTTTAGCAATGAACACTGACTGTGGAAATTACACTTATGGATAGCATAAAAGGTTAACACTAGTTCATATTTTGCAGGGCCTAAGTCAGTCAGGGTAGTTAACAAAGTATTTTCACTTTAAAATATCAATTCGGTACACCATCACATGCCATTGTTTCTAAAATCTATTTTTCTAAAATAGATTCATAGAATTTGTTTGTGTTTTCCTTTTAAAAGGGTTACTTAGAAATCTTGCAAAATGTCTCAGATTATCTTGGGAAAAGGCATACGAAAATAAACCACAAACCCTACTAAGCACCAAAGGTGTCAGGTAAATGGAGACCCAGTAAGAAGATAAAGCAGACTGCATACATTAAACAAACTATGTTTCATTCCTCCTGCTAGAGTTCCGAGACAATAATTATCTTAAAGAGCGCATTCTCAAGGCACATTTATTATAGACTTATCACTTTAATGCTATTTTTGTGTCTCTTTCCAAAAAAATAGTCAAGACCTCAAGAACAATGTCCCATCCACTCGTGTGCTTCTCAGTGACTAGCACTGTCCCTGGCATGCGGCAGGTTCTCAACAACTACAGGTACGTATCAGGTGACGGACAAACAGGTCTGACAGAGTTATGTATCAGGTGATGGAATGAAGTGATGGAGCTCTGCGTAGCTCTTTCTAGCTTACTTTCCCTAAGGGCTATGCTCTGCCTTCTTCCCCTCCTCCTCTCACTCCACACTCCTTACCCCAGTCCACAGGGATCTACTAGAACCAGTGCCTTCCAAGCTCCCCAGCTCCCAGTGCTGTTTGGGACATGCTGCCGGCCGACCTGTCCGATCAGTTGGTCTCAGTCCTTACTAACAGCATTGTAGCTGAGATATCCTGGCCTTGTCATTTGCTTGGATGGCCATGCAGCCAGTCAGTGGCCAAGTTCTGTGCCTGGTAAGTTTCCTACAACCACTACAGTGCCTAGGCCAATGGAAGTCTACCTAAAACCGGCTGTTGCCCCCCCTACACACTGGTCCTGTATAGCCGGAGACTCACACATCTCCATTTGAGTCTCCCTAAGTCCCAGAAGCCCTTCATCTTATGCTAATGTGTATCACTATTTAGTTTTCCATATGCTGTAGTCAACCCTTTATTAGGACTTATAAGAATGCCATTTAAGCAGAAGCTATGGTATTTTTCTTCTTGGATCTTTCAAAATTCCTAATATTGTAATATGCTCAGATTACATACACAATATTTACTGAACTGAAAGAATAAGTCGACTCCTTCATTGAAACCTCTGCATAAATCTCTCCCATTGGTTAAGTAAACCTACATTCACACTGTATAACTGATACATCCTGAGAACACCAATAAGATTACCAATTTTCCCTAATGAAATATTAAATAACCTCATTGTTTCCACAGATTTTTAAGGAAGAACACTCACCCAGCCTTAGCAACACTGATGGTTTGCTGCTCCATTGCCTCGTGGATGCTGGTTCTGTCATGCTCTTTGAGGCTGTTGAACTCGTCTATACAGCATAGGCCTGCGTCTGCGAGTACCAATGCACCGGCTTCCAGATTCCATTCTCCTGAGTCTTTCACAGCAGTCACAGTCAGACCTGGAAACAAGGAAGCTGCGTCAGCCCTGATTTTCAGAAGAGTAACCCATACCTATGAAGGGAAAAGGGCAAACAATACAGGCAAGATACTCAGCTCTACATAAAGAAAAGAAGAGCATCAGAAAAGTAATTAAGTGAAGGTGAAATGAAAGCATTTTCTTATTTGTAATCACAATAAGATTCAGAATCTTATTTTGTTTGTTCAGTTTGTCAGTTTGTTCAGAATAATAACAGCAAAAATGAATTCAATTATGAATGCCACATACATGTACATACTCGATCCTTCTTACGTTGGGGTAAGCTGATGGAGTGCAAAGACAGGAGAGGCAAAGCGGGTCATCAGAAACACTCTGTTGTTGTCAGATACTGGCACCACCATTAGGTGGCCCAGTGCTATTTCAAAGTGGACTTGCATTGGCTGAAAATATATATTCAAGCTGTAAGGCAACCACATTTCTAAATAATTCATGTTTCTTTTTTCTGGGAAAGAATAAAACTTTTTGTTCACAAATAACATGATCATCTGTGTAAAATGAATTAACAAAAAAGTGGAACTAAGTAAGGGATAATAGCAAGGTTGCAGGTTAATATACAAAAAGAGCAAAGATGAACAAGTTGAATTTGAAACAATAAGACCTATAAAATGAAATACTTCAGGCAAAAATCAAACAAAATGTGTACAAGATTTATATGAGGAAAATCAGAAAACTCTGATGACAGAAATAAAAAGGAAATAAACAGAGATACTCCATGTTCATAGATATGAATGTTGCTACTCTGCCTAGGGTTTTTTTGTTCAATTCAGGTGAAAATCATGAATCGGCCAAATGTAGCTCTGCTAGCAGCCGACACAGCCAGCTGCTGGCCACCGCCCTCTGATGCCAGCTGCTGCTGGCCACCACAGGTCCACCTGCTGGACACTGGGTTTCTGCTGCCACCCTTTACTGGTTGCTCTTCCTCATTGGCAGCTGTCTCTGGAGCTCTTCAGTCTTAGTTGTTTATTCGCTCTGCCTGCATCACACGGATAAAAATCCTAAGGGGATTTACAGGACTTCTGGAGCCCACACTACCGCAGTTACAGGAACACCAAAGCAAGTCTATCTGAAATAACAAGGCCTTGCTGCCACATGGGGTTCTAGTACACAGGAGGGCACCCTCCTAAACTGAGACCTAAGGAGGACCTGGAAAATGGTACATGGGCAGCAGCTGAACACCTGTTTCAGTGAGGGTGAGGGCTGAAACCAGGTCATCTTTCAGAAGGCTTGCTGTGAATGCTGGGTATGCAAATAAGGGGCTCAGATCCTTCCTTTCCAGAGCTTAGCCACTCCAGGGTGCCTTCTCCTTGTCAGAACGTAACAGTGCAGACTGAAGAGGCTGCAGTGGGGAGGACCATGCTGCCTGCCCGGCTGTACTCATGTTGGAGTAGAAAACAGCAGTTTGACAGGCAGGGAGGACACTGAAGCAAACTGTCCTTGTCCATTGCAGCGCAAGGGGGAGCAAGGGAGGAGCTGGCCACCTGCCAAGTCACCCCCTCCCCATAGCATGCACAGGGACAATTGAGGCAGGTGCTTCTCATCTGTCTCAGGAAGCCTTAATACTGTCAAGTTCTTTCCAACTTGATGTAGAGATTCAATGCAATCCTGATCAAATTCTAGGAAGTTATTTCTGTGGGTAACTGATTCTACCTACAGTTTATTTTAACAGGCAAAAAATTCAGAAGAGCCAACTCAATAACCGAAGAACAGAGTTGGAGGAATGACACTGCCCAACTTCTAGACTTACTATAAAGACACAATAATCTAGACAGTACGGTACAGTTGAAAAACAGGGAAATAGATCAATGGAACAGAGCAGAGCCCAGAAATATATCCATATCAATACAGTCAATGGATCTTTGGTGAAGTATCAAAGATAATCAATGCAGCACAGATAGTCTTTTCAACAAGTGATACTAGAATAACTGAGCATCTGCGTGCAAAAGGAAGAAAAGACTCTAGATCTAGACCTTGCGTCCTTTACAAAAGTTAACTCAGAATGGATCAGAGACCTAAATTTAAAACTCTAAGCTATAAGACTCCTAGAAGGTAATACAAGAGAAAATCCCGATGATCTTGACTGTGACACATTGGGCTTCATAAATATTAAAAACTTCTGCTCTGTGAAAGGCTGCCAGGGAAACGGGAGAGGGAGAAGACATAGACTGAAAGAAAGTATTTGCAAAAGCCCACCTGACTTGCAGCTGAAATATAAAGAGAGCTCTTAAAAATAACAGTAAGAAAATGAGCAACTCAATTAAAAATTGGGCAAAAGACCTGAGCACACACTGTAATGAAGAAGATACACAGGTGATCTTGAGCACATGAAGGGTTGCTCAACATCTGAAGTAACCAGCAAACAGCAAGTTAAAAACGATGCGACAGCACTACCAAAGTCCAAAATCCAAAGCACTGGCACCCAGCGGTGATGAGAGTACGAAGCAAGCTGAACTCTCACTCCTGCTGGGAATGCAAACGTGGCACAGCATTTTGGAAGATACTTTGGCCATCTTACAAGAGTAAACAAACATCATACAGTTCAGCAATTTCACTCCTTGATACTTACCTAGAGAAGCGGAAAACTTATGCTCATGCCAAATATTCTTACAGATGTTTATAGAAGCTTTATTCAGAATTGCTACAACTGGAAGCAACCAACTTCTCCTTCAGTAGCTGAATGGATAAATACACATAACACACCAAACAAGGATTCATTCACTGCTAATGAGCTATCGAGCCATGAAAAGACACTAGAGGAAACTTAAATCTTATTACTAATGTTTAAAAGTCAACCCAAAACAACTACATACTGGCTGATTCCAATCACATTACACTCTTGAAAAGTTAAAACTGGCTAAGTGTGGTAGTGCATGCCTATGATTCCAGAGCTCTCTGAGGAAACTTAGCAAATTAGCAAGAACCTATCTCAAAATCAAAACTAATAAATAAATTTTAAAAGGCCGGAATGTAGCTTAGGGAGAGGCCCTGGGTTCAATTCCCAGTGCTGCAAAAGAAAAACAATTAGAAGCTAACATAAAAAGATTAGTAGCTGCCAGGGTTGAAGGGATGGAAAGATCTGTAGGCAGTGTGTGGAGGGTTTCTGAGGCAGCAAAGCTATTCTATTTGATGCTATCACGGTCCATATATACCATTATATGTTTGTTGAAACCCACAGAATGTACATCAGTAAACCCTAGTGTAAGGCACGCACTGTGCATCATGATGTGCCAATGCAGGCTCTTGGAGTCTAGCACACATACTGCTCTGTAACTGACTCCTGATAGAGGGAAGTGGTACATATATGACTGGGTGAGTGGGCAAAAGAGGGCATAAGGGAACTCTATACTTTTTGCTCGATTTTGTTGTAAACCCAAAACAACTTTTAAAATGTTAAGAAAATGTAAAAGACAAGAGACTGGAAGAAAATATTTGCAGACTCTGTGCCTTATTAAAAGCCTTTTGTACAGAAAATATAAAAAACTCAGAAAATTCTGTAAGAAATAAACAAAAGACTCAATAAAAAATGAGCAAGATTAGAATAGACCATTTACCACAGAAAATTTACATGGGGCAAATAAATCCGTGAAGAAAAGATGTCAATGTGTGCAATCAAGACAGGCATGGTTTGCTCTCTTACTCCCAGAGGCTCACTGTGTTGAAGGCTTAGTGCCAAAGCAGCAGTGTCCAGAGGTGAGTGGGCCACATGGGCTCCACCTCACCAGTGGGTTCATCCATGAAGGTTCATAATGGAATGGATTGCTGGGAGGGGCTGGAAACTTAGCAGGTTGCTGGGAGACTCCTGGGAAGGGTTTCCACATCCCCAGCTTTGTCCATGCACCTCTCTCCATGTACCTCCTGTCAACAATAAGAAGGGTTGCTCTGCTCTATCACAGGCTCCCAACAGGGTGTTCTCCCTACATGCCCAGGGGTAGTGGAGCCCAGGACCATGGACCACACCTGTGCGACCATGAGCCACAACAAAGTCTTCCTGCTTGCTTGCCTTGTCAGGCATGTTGTCACAGTGACCAACAGCTGACCGGCACCGCAGGCCTCTGCACTGGCCCACCCTACACAGCATGAAGTGATGCCATGTGCTTTCCAAGGCTAGATCTTAAAAGTGCCATGCCTCATTGCCTTGCAGGCTAGATTCTGGAACTGAACTACCACGCTGTGAAGAAACCTAAGCACACTCATGCTAATGTGTTTACATACTGTCTCTGGCTGTCTCACACTACAACAGCAAAGCCAAGGAGTTGCAACAGACACTGTAAAGCATCACAATCCACAACATTGTATCTCCCTTTTGACAAAGGATGCCAGTTTTTAATTTTAAAAGAAATACTGATAGCGTCGAGAAGGGTAATTAGATCATGGTGAACATACCACCTAAAGAACAGTTTAGAGCAGGAAGTACGCCTAGACTGAAAAAGAGATGTAGGCAGTAAAACTTTTAATAGATTTAGAGAACTCTGCTACAGAAGAATTAGATAAATTTGGAAATAAGAAACAACTGAGCGTCACACATAGCTGTCTACAGGGGCTGCTGGAAGACGTGAGGCGTTCAAAAGGAGCAGGCTGCCTTTACGAGGCAGTCAGCTTCTCATCAAAGCCCTGAGGTGAAGCTGGAGAGTCCGCCGTCAGTGTGAAAGGCACCTGTGTGGCAAACGGGTAGCCATGCGAAGGACAGGTCTGGAGATGTCTCCCCAGTCCCCGACTCCCAGAAGCTTGGGAGCTCTGCAGCCCTTCTCTGCAGCCTATGGTAAAAAACAACGAACAACACGGACACCTGAGCGTTTTTCCTACTTTCATTAATGTTCTGAGATAGGGTAAAGAGCTATCTCTGTCTTTGGAGAGGCAGGGAGGGAGAAAGAAATATTATTTCTGGTGCTTAAAAGTCAATATACTGGGGATGACTTACCTTATAAATTTGGGGGTTCTAGTGTTAAAATAGCAAAGTCAGCTGGTAGCGGACCCGTGTTCAATAATTCAGGAAATATTTATTGTTAATATCAAAGAGTATGCGCAAGGAGGACGCACACTGTGCTCAAGGCTGTGTCAGCGGGCACCTAGGTCTACCGTGTGACATTTAACTACACTCGAATCCCCTGCGTCTGCCTCAGTGCTGCCCCCTCCCGTCAGCTCTGAGAACTCTCCTTCCTCCACCCAGCACCCTCTCCCTTGCCAGCTAGCACCCATGTCTTCAGGGAAGGTTCCTACGTGTGAAAACCATGTATGCTGTCCTTTGCAGGACAAAACAGATTGCTCAGTTAAGTATTTGGCAATTTCGGCAGACAAATAACAAGAGAAAAACAACAGTACTCACATTCCTCTTAGCTGTGGTTTGCTTGTGTCCTAAGCTAGCACTCGGGGTCAGTGTGAAATCTCCTGTATAAATATTACATTTCCTCCATGCGGACACGGAACGAGTGCCCCATTCTAACAAAGGGTCCTTGGAATCACTGAGACGGGGACGCTGGCACCAGAGGTTACTGGTGAGCCAGTTAGAACAGCTGCACTGCACAACAGCTGAGGAGGAGCAGAGGGTTGGGAATGTTCCCGCACCCCTTCAGGAACAGCAGTGTGAGAGGCTCCAGGGTCAGGCTGCTTGGGGAAGCAAGCCTAACTGGTGGGAAGTACTCTTAAAACTGCGACCACGTACAGTTTCTGCAAATTGCACTAAGGGCATACAAAAAACTTCAAAAATTACTTAAAAATCTGAAATTTCTTAAGAATAGCATGAGTCTGTGGCACTTAAATCATTCACGTGTGCTTCCCTCTTGAGCACTTAAATTTAGGCACACTCAAACCCTTGCTTCCTCACCATGCTCCCCCCGCAGAGCTGGGTGGGAGCTCGCCTTCCAGTGGGGGTGGCCCAGAAGCACCCCCTCACCTGGCTCCTGTGGAAGGACAGCACCTCGCCAGCAAGGCCAGACAGCTCTCCTTACCTCATCCACTCTGATGCAGAGTGCACCTGCCTGGCCAGCACTGCCAAGAGCTGCACCCATTCCCAATGCATAAGGCAGAGGGCTGACCCCTGTGACACCCAGGAAACACTGAGTTCCCTCTAGCTGGGATTCAGTCACTCACAGGATGATGTGTCTCTGCCCAAAAGGCAAACCCAATGAGAGCAGAGACTAACACATCCAGCCCAGACCCTGGGAGAGTGTGACCAGGAGGAGGGGCTGCTGGGATTTGGGTACAGTTTGAGTATGTCCCCAAACTTCACTGAAGTGGAGTCAAGTGCAAAGTAAATGGGTCATTGGAGGCACCACCCTTAGAAGGCATTGATGTCTTTCTGTGGGACCTTGGTTAGTTCCAGGGAGAGCATTTTTATACAAGCAAGTCTGGCCCTCCCTAGTCTCCTCCCAGGTTCTTGTCTCCCTATGTGATCTCTCCCTCTTGCACATGTTTGTCATGCCATCTGCCAGCATGTGATGCAGCCCAGGGGACACTCACCAGAGACAGCACTATGCTGTTGGGACCATCAGCCTCTAAACTGAGCTAAGTCTCTTCTTTATGCATTAGCCAGCCTCAGGAATTTTATTGCAGTAATAGAAAAAAGAAAAAAACCTGTAAACACCAAACTTCTCCCTAAGGAGACTGATTTTATTTGGACAGAGTGCAGGGAAGTCCACAGATGTCTTGGAGGCAAGTAATAAAAAAAAAGGCTGATAACTCCATGATAGCAATGAGCTAAACCATAAGACACTAATATGCCATAAAGAACCAGAGAAAGAAACAGCTAAGAAGCCCTTTACTAGGGTCAAAAATACAACTCAAATGCAAAAACTACCCCTGCAAAATGTGACTGGATCAGACTGCCCAGCAATTTATGTCCCTATGCCCCACGTCATTGTTAAAAAAAACAGAGCAATTAGCAATTAGTGGTGCCCAACAGCTGAGTCGCAAACAGGGGAGGGAGCTTAACAAACAAGTTAAGGAAAAATGCAAAAAGAAGCCTTGTTAAAAAAATCATCATCCTAAGGGTGACTGTATGTATGGACGGACCCCTCAAGCATAACAGCAGAGACTTCACACCCCAGGAGACACAGACCCACACACATAATCTAGCCAAGTTACAAAACAGGTAGCAAAAATAAACCTTGGAAAGGGGAAAGGGGATCAATATAGGGAAGTAACGCAACATACTAACTGAAATATCCAATTTTAACAACAAGAACAAACTATAAGCCACACAAAGAAACAGAAAAATGTGGCCCATGCATCAGGAGAAGAAGAACACAGTGGAAAGTGCCCATGAGAAAGCCCAGATGTCAGATTTAATAGACAGCCATTATAATCATGTTCAAAGAACTAAAGGAAACCAAACAAGAAAGGTATAATGACAATGTTTCAACAAATAGACAGTATCAACAGATTAAAATGATAAAACCCACAACTAATTGGAAATTCTGGATTTGAAATGGACAATAACTGAAATAAAAAATTCACTAGATGGCTCAACAGTCTATCAAAACTAGCAGAAGACTGCAAACTTCAAAACAAGTGAGTAAAAAGTACGTAATCCAAAGAGGGAAAAGGCATGTCAAAAAAAGATGGGCAGAGTCTCAGAGAAATGCTGTACACCTTTGTGGTGGTTAATATTGGTTGTCATCTTGATCGCCTTGAGACATTTGCAAAGCACACTTTTGAGGGTGTCTGGGTGAGTCATGGGGGTTATATGACTATCGTGACTGTAGTCATCAGTTTTCCCATTGCTGGAAAAAATACCCAATACCCAAAACTTAAAGGAGGAATAGTTTAATTTGGCTCCAGGTTTTGGAAAATTTAGTCCTGGTCACATTTCTCCAAGGCAGGAACATGATAGTAGAATAATATGGAGGAGAAAAGTTACTCATAGTTCACGGTAGGCAGGAAGTAAAGCAGGGGATCACAGGCAGTAAGGAAGGGGCCCGATATACCCAGTAGCGCTTCACTAATGCGCTAGGCATTTCTTAATCCAGTCAAGTTGACAATCATGATGAATGGTCACAATCTATCCACTGTAAATTTGACAACCAAACCCGTCTCCTTAAGCCATGTTAATCTTCCAGTAAACACAAGGTCATAATTCTGTCTAATATGATAGAACCATCCTGTGTACAATCAAAATGTACTAATTCACTCTTCAAAGACTCAACAGTTCACCACTGTTCAAAAGTTCAAGTCCAAAGTCTTCTCTGAGACTCAAGACAAACTCTTAGCTGTGAGCCCC
Organism: Heterocephalus glaber; assembly: GCF_000247695.1. Next base: position 11,329,531 of record NW_004624798.1, on the reverse strand, counting down.
TGTAAAAATCAAAAAGAAAATCAAATACTTCCAATATACAATGGCATATGGTAAACATTTCTATTCCAAAAGGAAGGTACAGTGATATAGAAAGAAATCACACCAAAGCAAGACTGAAATCCAGTAGGGCTAACATTAAATCTTACAGAGCACACTGGGGAGATTTGAGCTCCAGAGGACTTGGACAGCCCCACTTCTATGGCCTTGCAGCCTACACCCTTGGGCTCGCCCCACTTGCTGCCTGCAGCTTTCCTTGAAGAATATTCCACATTCCTGGAATTTCCAACTTGCTAGGGTTTTCGCTGCACCTTTGGCTTCTTTTCCACAGTTCCATGCACTGCCCTCTCAAGAGTTTCTGGAAGGGATTCCAATGACTGTCACACATTTTCACCTGGCCTCTTAAGCCTTCCTTTGAAATCTGGGTGGAAGCCTCTGTGTCCTGACAAATTTGCATTCTGCTTGCCTCAATAACTGGCATCACGTGAAGGTTGCCAAGGTCTGCTGCCAGCTTCAGCAGGAGTCTTGGACCTTGGCTACTGGGGCCTCTGAGTGCACAATGGTTGTGCACAATGAAATGAATCCTTAGGCAGCCGTTCTGGAGAAGGGGACCCAGCAGCTCTATTTTCAAATGAAAGGTTTATACTTTCATACTCTTAAACTTGAGATAGGTGGGGTTTTGATGGTTCCTGAGATGCCCTTAAGGCATTTTTTTGTCTTGTCCTGGTTCAAAGTACTTAATTTCTTTCCCCTTTTTTGGTACTGGGGATTGAACTCAGGACCTTGCGCTTTCGAGCCAGGCACTGGAACCACTGAACTAAATCCCCGGCCCTATTTCTTTTTAACAGCACTAATCTCTTCAGCAACCATACCTCCTTTGGCCCCAACTTTACATGTAGCTCTTTTTTGGGCCAAATTTACATTTTTCAAATATTTTTCCTCTGATATTTGCTTCTGATTTTTACTATAAATGTGGTTAAAAGCAACAAGTAGTACCTATGCTGTAGCCTGAATGCTGGGTTGCCCTGATATTCCTATCCCTAAATCAACAAATCCATAGCCCTTAGATCCAGCCACCCACAAAGTCTTAGGACATGGGCAAAATATGGTCAGTTTTTTGTTTTTGTTTTTGGCTAGAGTATACTATGCATGGCCTCTAGTCCAATCCCCAATAGGGTCCTTGTTCCTGTCTGAAACCTAATGAGCCTGGGCAGTTGGAACTCTGGTCTTCTGAACTCTGACAAGAATTGGTCATCAAACTCTACTTACAGCATTTAGGGGTTCACTGTTCTGCATCGCCAAACCTCATGCAAACCAGTTACAAAGGCTTCTGAACCATATGATCTGGTACAGTCACAGCAGCAACCCCACTTTTGTGATACTAATTTTCTGTATTAGTCAACTTTGCTATTGCTCAACAAAATACACAACACTTGCAAACTAAAGGAGAGGTTTGCTTTGGCCCATAGTTTCAGAGGATTTAGTCCATGGTTGGCTGGCTCCAAGGCAAGAACACCATAGTAGAAGAGTGTGGTGGAGCAAAGTCGCTTAGTTCATGGCAGTCAGAAAGCAAAGCAAGGGAACACAGCCAGAAAAGAAGGGGTCAGGGACCAGATATGGAACCCCAGGTCAGGTCTCCATGCCTAGTATTGCCAAATGTATTACATTTCTATATGCTATAGGCACAACAATATACTTGCATATTGTTTTCTCTAGTTCCTTTAAAATCAGTTTAGAAAAGAAATACACCTTTAGACTTCTTTTTCTAATTACACAATTACCTTTTGCTGGTGCTCACTTGTTTTTCTTATAGATTTGAATGCCATCTGGGGTTATCTGCTTTCACCCTGAAGAATTTCCTTCAGTAATTCTTTAAGTCTGCTATGTACTAATGCTCCCAGTTACTGTTTACCTGGGAATGTATTTTGACTTCAACTTTGAAAGATAGTTTTGCTGGGTATAAGGCTCTGTATTGATACTTTTTTCCATTCAGCTCTTTAAATGTGTCACCTCACTGCCTCTGGCCTACACCAGTTGTGATGGGAAGTTAGTTCTTAATCTCTTTTTAGGTTTAATTTTAATTTTTAATTAACACGTAATTGTTCATAGTTATGGCATGTATACAGCATGATAATGTCAACACATGTATCCAATGTATAACTATCAAATCAGTCCATGGAGCCAGCCATGGAAACCTCTGAAACTCTGTGGCATAATAAACCTTTCCTCCTTTAAGTTGTTTTTCTCAGGTACTTAGTTAGAGTGAAGAAAAACTGATCAACACAATTCTGATAAGAAAAGCCCTGTAGCAAACACTAAGGAAATAATAACAGGGGGATAATGAGTTCTGATTTTTATATCACAGTGGGCTAACTACTGGCTCCATTAATCTATGATGTATTTCAAAATAACTAGAAAAGATTACAAAAGTTCCCAACACATAAAAATGATTTATGTTTGAGGTGATGGAAGTGCTTATTACCCTGATTTATCATTACACATGTTTTAAGTTGTTACACTGTATCTCATAAATACGTAAAACTACATCTCAATAAAAAAAGAGAGACTGTTATTCTAATCATCTTAGCTAATTTTGTTGCAGACAAGCCCCAGACTGACTACATTTTAAGAAACTCTGACTCAGCTTCTCCCCTTGTTGGAATTGAAACAGCTAAAAACAGCTATTCAGTGAAGTGGGTGAAGGAGGGAATTCACTGAGGTTCAGTACTGGACAGTCTTGGAAACAACCAGGGGCAGATGCCATCAGACAAGAGGAGGAGAAAGAATGCATCAGCAGTCAGTGGTGGTGGCACGATGCAGAGTGGGGTGGGGAAGGGTGGGACATAAAGGGAAAGAGAGGCAAGGTGGACCACACTGGCAGAGAAACAAATCAGAAGAGAAAAGCAGTGATTCTAGCTGAGCTGGGAGCCGCGTCATGGGTGGGCTCTCATTTCTCAGCCCTAAGCATGGTGCTGCACAGCGCACCACCTTGTGTAGGCCAAGCCCAAGCTTGCTACTTTGGTAATCAGAAGACCCTACATTTTCCTTTGCCCTGAAGTATCACAGCAATTACTGTCCAGTTGTCCTGCCTGAGGCCCGGTGTGGTTCTAGCTGAATACCAACAAAGCAGGCTCACTGAAGAACGGGGGCAATGAGATTCAGGTCAGATACAGAAGTCAGCAGAGCTCAATTTCTGTTTACCCCTTCAGAGGTTGCAGCAGATCTGAGAGACAAAAACAAACTCTTTTTGCTTATTAAGGGTAACACCTGACCTTGCATGGTTAAGCTTGGCAGCTTGGGCAGCTGGTTAAAGCGTATCAGGACTAAGCAATGTGTGTGACTGTAGGTGAGACTGGGCCACAGAAAGCCAGAATGGTGTGCATCAGACAACACGGGACATGCTGCACCCTTGCACTTGGGAGTTTGCTGCCCAATCCTCTAAGTGGGCTTCTCAAAGGGTGCCACAGACCTAAACACACTAACAAGGCTCAGCAACAGCCTGGCCCTGGAAGATCATCCAGCTCATCTGTCTGTAAACTCCAGCCAAGTAAACTTTCCAGTCCAGGCTACCTTACAATGTCGGGCTCCAATATAGTGAAAATACACTGACCACCACTAAGGAAGCATCGAGGGATATATATTAGGAAGCTCATTTGGAAATATATTCAACACTTCACAAATATCCAGTGTCCCAGGACACACCGTCAAGAGAAGGCTGATCCCTAAAGAGGCCTTTACATGAAGCAGAAGAGATATCCAACAAGGTAAGTAAATCTCAACACAGAAACAGGAAAACAACCAAGGCAACAGAACACCTCCAACATGGCATGCAATTCTCTAGCAAGTGACTCAAATGATACTGAGTAGATAAAATGTCAGATAAAGAATTCAAAAGAATGATTTTTAAAAATGAATTTCAAAAGAATAAACATAACAGGGCCGGGGATTTAGCTCAGTAGTTCCACCGCCTGCCTCGCAAGTGCAAGGTCCCGAGTTCAACTCCTGGTACCAAAAAAAGAATACAGCATAACAACTGAATGAATCAAAGAAGACAGAATACAAATAGAAAATTCAAAAACATACAGAGATTTTGAAAAAACAACCAAACAGAAATCATGAAAATTAAAAGCTCAAAAAAAAAAAAAATAAGTGGTAAGCCTCATGTTACAGCTTATATCTAGATGTTCCTCAAAGCCTCATGAGGTTATAGGTGGAGCTTTTCAGAGGGGGCTGGGTCTACAATGTGATCCTGGGATTACGTGTGTGATGCTGGGATTAAAGGCGTGATATTAGGGTTAAGGCTACCCCACCCTAAGGGCAGGTAGCCTGGACAGAACATGAAGCACAGAAAGAGGGCTGCTGCTTATCGCTTGCTGATGCTGCTTCTTCACTACTCTGCTGCTTTGCTGCCTTCTGCCTTCTGCCCAGGATGAACTGTTTCTCCTCTGCGATGCCCCTCTGCCTTGGAGCCAGCCAATTAAGAACTGAAACTCTACAAACTGTGAGCCAAATAAACCTTTCCTCTTTTAACTCTTGGGTACGATAAATAAGGACTGACATTTTATAAAGATAGAAAGCATAATCCATCGGTAAGACCCAGGTAGGGAGAAGATTAAGAAAGAAACACAATGCCTGGGCTGGAGATGCAGTTCAATGGTTGTTTAGCAAGTGTGAGGCACTGGTTTGATTCCTAGCACAACAGACAAACAAACAAATGGAACAACAAAAATTCCACTCAACGAACTAGGAGCAAATGGGAACTTCCTCGTCCTGATAAAAAGTGAACACTGTTTTTTTTTTTTAAACTGTCTCATTTATTATTTAGGCTATTTAGGCAGTACACTTACGTTGAAAAAGGAAGCGAATTTTTCAATTCCTTTTAAAAAAAAGTAAATAGTAATTAATGAATTTAATGTTATACTCAAAAATCATCTATGTTTAAGGTGAGAATCTTTGCCAATAGAAAGGCGCTGCTCCAAATTATGAATGGTATTACGAAGAACTGCAATCTGGTTTTTTCTTCTTGAAGCTTCTCCAGCTGTAGTTTGATTATTTCATTTTGCTTTTCTTTTTCTTGAGTTATTAACTTTGTTTTTAACTCTGAGATTTCCCTCTCCTTTTTATTACATCTTTGTGCTTTTCTTCAACTTTTTTCTCCATATCTTGATAAGGTTTGCTTATTTCTATCTTATGTTCTTCCTCTTTGATTTTCATTTCATGTACAAGTTTGGCAATATTATTCTTATAGTCCTGTTTGTGAGATTTCAGCTTTTTCCTTGTCATATCAGCATTTCTTTTTAGTTGTTCATTTTCACCTCTCAAATTGTGTTGATATTCAATGGTCTGTTGTAGCCCCTTTATCATATCATGAAGAGCAGCACATTCTTTTTTAATTGAGGCTTCTTTTGTTTGCATTACTTTTAACAAACAGGTACTCTTTTCCAACCGAATTTCCAGCATGTTATTCTTTCCTCTGGTTTCTGTCATTTTTCCTATCTGTGAAAAATCCTTTATAAGTTTGTCAATATTCACACTGCTAATCTTTTTTGTACATTCTTCGCTACTTGGATCCATGCTTGAATTGCTGTTGCTCCTGGTTCCTCAAAGTCTCCCCTGCCTCAATTTGTGAACACCGTTCTTAACAGTGAAAGCTTGTCCTCTACTAAGGTCAGGGTCTGCTCTCACTGTGTCCACTGGACACTGTACAGGGGTTCTAGGCAAGAGCAACCAAGGAAAAAGGATGTAACAGGCATTCAAAAGGGAAAAGGAGAAGAAAAACTATCTTAGAGGGTTTTGTTTTTGATCAGATGACATGGTCTTGCATAGAGAAAATTCTAAAGAATCCACTAAAAATTTGTAAGAACTAATAAATGAGTTCAGCAAAACTAAAAAATGAAATAAAAGCATGCCTGTATATCTGCAAATAAAATTCTAAAAATATGATTAAGAAAATGTTTTCATTTACAATATCATGCAAAAGAATAAAATGTTTAGGAATAAATTTCATTTAAAAAGTACAGAACTTTACTCTGAAAACTGGACAGTACTGCTTTTGAAAAAGGTTACAGGTGACTAGGTAGGTGAATGAAAACATCTGGGCTCGCTGCTGCGGAGGCAACACTGCAAGATGGCAAGAGTCCTGAAAGGGATCTGCAGACGCAATGCAGTCACTATCAAAACCTCGGGGGCTTCTGCTGAGAACTGACAAGGGTCCTAAACTTCACATGGAAACTGAGCGATCCCAAACAGACTACCCTAGAAAAAGGAGAATAAATGTGAACACTCGTATTCCTGACTGCAACAATTACTACAAAGCTATGTAACAGAGACAATGTGCTAACTGTAAGCATACGACCAACAAAACAGAACTGTCTACAAATAAATGCACACATTTAGGGTCAGCTCGTTTTTATGAGGTGTTTTGAACTTCCTGTGTAGCCCAGGCTGGGCCTGAATTCGTGATTTTCTGGACTCAGCCTCCCAAGTGCAGGGATTATATGTGGGCACCACCATGCTGGACAAGAATATGCTTTTTAACAGATGCTGCTGAGAAACTGGACATTCAGATGAAAAATTATGAATCTCGACTCCTTACTTTCACTACACACAAAAATTAATTCAAAGTGGATCAAAGAGCTAACCACAAGGTGCTAGAAGTACAAAATTCTTAAAAGAAAATACACGGACAGATGACAACACAGGAAGAAATCTTCACTTTATTTTTTGAGACATGAAATCAAACACATACGCACACACAAAAGATAAAAAGGCTTCATCAAAATTAAAAGTTTTTGTGCTATAAAGGATACCTCCAAGAAAATTATAAAGCAGCCCACAGAAAGAGAGAAAACTATTTCAAGTCATGTATTTGGCGAGAGATTTGTACTGAGAATATATAAAAAACACAATTCACATGACCCAATTAAAAACTGGGGGAAAACTCTCACCAGACCATTCTCAGGAGACACATATGGCCAATAAGCCAAGGAAAGATGCTCAAGATCATTAGCCAAGAGGCAGCACAAATCAAAACACCAACAGCCAGCACGGCCACCCAAGAAGGCCTGAGAAACCGAGCTGCTCGGACTGCTGCTGGGAACGCAATGCTGTGCCCCTTCAGGAAAATCTGGTAGCTCCTCAGAAGGAGTTAGCATAAATGACCTATTCCTATGAGTAAACCCAAAGAAATGAAAATGTGTGTCACGTGCAAAAACCTGTACACAAATGTTCACAGCTCTGTTCATATGGCCAAAAGTGGAGCAATCCAAATGTCCATGAAGTGATCGTGGGTTTTACAAAGAGGGCATATCCACGTAATGGACTATTAGCAGGTAATAAACAGGAATGAATAACTGTTACAGCACAAGCATCAAGCACGTTACACTTAAAGGAGACTGAACAGAAGACCATATACCGTATGCCTCCATTCCTATGAAACACCGGAGTAGACGGATCCGTGCACAGGGAGTCAGGGTTACCCACCCTGAGAGGGAGGGAGCCCAGAGTGATGGCCAAAGACTACAAAGCATCTTCTTGCCATGATGAAAATATTCCACAATTAACTGCTGATAGGTGAATAACTTAGGAACAACTCTGTGAACGTCCTAAAAGCTATTGTCTCAGGCATCTTAACTGAGCGAATCATATGCCGTGTGGATTTTATGTCAATAAAGCTGTTACTTAAAAAAACATTACTATGAAATCACCAGAGGGTTCTTGGAGAGCACGCTGGACCCCAAGTCCCAGCAGGCACGGATTCCACCAAACCTCCACCAACTCCTTCCACACTAGTGCCCTTGCGAAGCTTATTCCCTTGCTAGCCTTCCTCGGTTTTGACATTCTCAATCTCACAAAGCCTACCTGGCCAGCTCTGCCAAGCAGGGCTTCCTGGACTGTCACTGGTTTCTATAGTAACCACCCAGAGGAGGCTGCAGTGCTCAGCATTGCCTCTGTACAAGTGGAGGTCGAGGTTAGAGGTTTACAGATCTGCATCCTCTGGCTGCTATCAGTACTGCCTCCCAGGACCAGAAGAAGAGAACCTCTGATGAATGGGAGAGGCAAAGGGCTAGAGAAAAGGGTGAACTATAAAACATGAAGGAAGATAGACCACAAGGGAGACTGAGCTCAAGAGTTTAGAAGGACTTGATTTAAAAGGGGACCAAGAAGACATGATGAAAAATTAGACATGAGAAAACAAAATAATTATTCGACACTTCCATTCATATTTTGGGGTCAAAAATAATAAAATGGTATTAATGCCAAAAAACTGTAAACACTAAACATGGTGCTTCACAAAGCTGAGTGATACGATTCCTGGCTGAGGGCAGTCCAACTGTGGACGAGGGGTCAGCATAGCTGACGTCTTCACGAAAGAGTTGCGCCTAGGGGTAGGTAGCCATGACCACGGCGAAACTTTCACTAACGGGGCGGAGGAAAGAACGGGGCGGGGGAGGGACCCACTTAAAGTCAGAGGTCAGAGACCAAAACCACACTGTGAAAAGAGCGAAGGTGCAAGCAGAGCTTGTGGCGCCCCACTTCCGGATCACCTCGGGGAGGCAGGAAGCTGCACATCTGCGGGCCGGGGCGCGGGAGACAGCTCCAGCGCTGCCTGGGCGGGGTCTTCCTCTCCCTGAGGCACCTGGGCCCGCCAATCTCGCAGGGCGGGCGAGCTCACAGCGCAGGCAGCACTCCAGTGGGCGCCAGCAGGAGTTCTTCCCGGAAATCGGACCCACGTGTTCTCTTGGCTGAGGCCGCAGCCGACCTGTCCTGAGTGGTGAGGAAGGTGAAGCACCAGAGCAGGGCTGCTCCGCCCAGCTGGAGGCTGAGGCCGAGCCCCTCCTCACCCGCCGTGGGGCAACAATGTCCGCCCTCCCTCCTACCGTGCCCGCACGCCGCAGGCTTAAAAAGCGGGCGATTTACGGGCTCTGCAGAAATGAGAACAGCTTTGCCTTTGCCGTGGTAAGTGCGTGGCAGGTTAGAGCTACACCTCACTCTCCGCTTCCTGTCACACTTTGGTGCTCCTATAAAATGCCTCTCCTACTAGACGACAGGTCAGTGCAAGTTTTTATCTTTGAACCTTTCACAGGGCCCAGTGCAAAAACTTCACATAGCAGATGCTCTTGTCTATTATGAATTATTTAAAACTGCAGAATTTATTCTACTTAGAAATATCTGTAAACTCCAGAATCTCTACTTTTTACTAACAGTTTGGAGCCATCATTACATTCTGACATTCTGTTGCTATGTAGAGAGTACAAAGGAATCTTGGTTCTAGAAAAGCCACAGCCCGGCAGGGGCAGGGTGGGGTGCAGCACAGGCTCAGTGCTGCAGCTCTGGCCCAGGCTGCACACGGCCCTGTGCTGAGTCCCCAGCACCGCAAAATACAACAGAACACAAGCTTTACCACAGAATATTCTCCAAAGTCAGGGACAATGACACGGCCGAGCCTTTGAAGACACTGTGGTAATGCAGTTACTCCACGTGGAAATCTAGGATTAGTACTTCCACTCCTACGATGATGTTGGCAGCAGGCAAGGACTCAGGTGCATTTAATTCTTACTTCTGATGTATCTTCATGCAGCACGTTTTAATTTGGTCTTATTCTACTATACTTTTACTTTTATCTTGCTTTGTGCATGACTCGACTCAACCTTACATCTGATTCTTGGACAACCTCTATGCGGTTGGGGTCCATGGACACAAGATACATCTCGTCTCCAAAACTCAAGCTGAATGCTCATTGAGGGTCACTTTTCCTCTTCTGGAACAGCATGGCTGGAGGACCATGACATTTCACACCTCAGAAAGTGCTCAGTAACTGATCAACACTAAGATTAAACTCACTTAGATCCCTAAAAACTTGATCTGGAGTGGGCAGTCTCATAGTTTGTTAGCACTGCCCGCCATTAACAAGATAACAGACTGGGCGGCTTACGAAACATAACTCATTTCCCAACAGCTGAGAGGCAGGCGAGAAGGCTGGGATCAAGGCTGGCAGGCCTGGCTGACCTCTTCTGCCGCCCTGGCTGCACCCTTCTGCACATGTGGCCCTGGTGCTTCTCTGTGTCTGCCAGGCAGGCTGGGTGAGGGTACCTGGCAGCCTCCTCCAGCCTCCTCCCTCTTCAGAGGCCCTCTCGGTCCAGCCACGTTCTGGGCGCAGGTGTTAGTACTTTGGAACACACACGTAAGGGAGCCGAGTTTAGCCTGTGACAATGGCGAAGCACGTTCCTCATTTCTGCCTTAGTACCTATGAGGCTTAGCTCATCTTAAAAGCCAATCTCTAGTCACCCTTCTCCCAGAGAGTGACAGAGAAGTGACTTGGGGATTACCTTCCACAGGACCCTCCAAGCCTCAGGTGGGCACCCTGGGTGCTTGCTAACTGAAAACACTGGTCCTGATCCGTCTGTTACAATGTGCTTTGCAGTCTGGGAGTCACCAAAAAAGTTGTTCAGCAACAGGTCCCACAGACTGACTCTGATGTCACAGAGAGGCTTTCCTGATTGTTCTTCCCCTAACGAATACCAGCTAATTTAGAAATAGGACAGGACATAATCTGGGCCTGTTTTGGTCTTTCCTGAAAGGTTTTGCCCACAGCGAGTGAATCACTGGAGAAAGTGCTTGGACACTTTAATATTTTTGGTGTACAGTAATTAAGCAGTTAGGACAAGAGGCAGTAGGAGGGGCCTGGACCTAATTTCTGCAACTTCCAGTGAATTATCAGGAAGACTGCTTCCCCTTACATGCTGTGCATATGACACATTAAGCAAAAACATTTAAGACAATAAGCTAGCCTAGCGGTCACCTTGACACAGCACATCTACCAAAAATGCATTTAGTAAGACGCATCTCATTTCCACACACCTACAGTCAAACTGCAAAATGCACTTCACTGCAACAGCCGTGTCATTTTTATAAAACGAGACTCAGAATCCTCTTTAGAGATCCTACAATAGTCAGACAACTGCATGCACCAGTCTCATAGGAGTGGCGTTTGGCTACCTTTATCTTGAATATGCAGCGTGTCTTACAGTAGCAAAGTCTTCCTCTTGGCACTGAGGACAGTGAACAGCACACACCCGCTTCTAGCACGCAGTGTGACTCTGCTACTCTGGTGCACACAAACCACCAGGCTGGGGGGAGGGGCCTACTTGCTCCCCCACTCTAACTCGCTGTCTTACATGCCAGGAGGCCGAGTATTAGCATCCTACATTGACTTCAAAAGACCATCAGATGAAGACACTTCATCAAAAGCAAGCTGTTTGCGTGTGAACAATGCCCGAAGAATGACTACTCAGTTTTGAGGAATACACTTTGAGAAAACTCATCCAGTACAGATGTACTTGTATAATTTTCACTCAATTTTATTTTCAACGGTTTCATATACAACACAAGGAAAAAACGATAATTTGTGAATAACAAGCAATAAAACAAACCTTTATACCACCCGACTTAGTGACAGAACAGTTTCCCGCACAAGTGGGTGAACACTTCTCCCTGTCCCACTGCATAAACCAACCCTTCCCTCTGCTCAACCTCGAACTGCCTGGACAAGCAAGGGCTGCTCAGCGTCCTTCGTGTTCATTTACTGGAGGCTCGGGTCATAAAGGTTTTTCAGTCTTGGTGCGCCTGAGTGTCCTCCCCTTTCCCTTCTCCCTCTGCTGCCCTGTCCTCTAAGCTTGCGTGTCCCCCACCACCACCCACCTCCGTGCTCTCCCTCTGCGTCCCAGGGGCAGGAGGCTGAGGTGTAGCTGATCCATCTCTCCGAGCCGGAGGGAGAAAGCCCAGGTGCAGCTCCAGACGACCAGCCCAGACCTCCCGGAAAGCCGCGCGGAGGAAGCCTCACCCCGCCCATCCTTCAGCGTGTCCACCTACACGCGGCCGCTGGCCAGGAACTCCGTTTCCACAGCGCCTTTCCTCCTTTCCAGCCCACATCAGTCTACAGGTTGCAGTTTATTTCCCCGCAACCAACCCTATCTCTGCTCCGAATATCAGCCGGAACAGGGACCGCTGAGCCCAACCGAGTGTAGACAAGTCAAACTCACCTGCTAAATTCAGCGGAACACAGAGAACCGGTGCACTGAAGCAAAAAGCGCGTTAGGACAACACCGGAGAAAACCAAAACGCCTTCAGGCAGCACGAGGGCAGGGTGGCCCCGCCCACCGCGGCCCCGGCCAGCCCCGCCCCGCCCCCGTGGCCCCGCCCGGCCAGGGGGCGTGTCCTGCCCGGCGGGGGCGGGGCCGGCGGCGGCGAGGCGCTCGCTGTGTCGGGCCGCGCCAGCAGGTGGAGCCCCAGGCTGAGCGCCCGCGCCGCGCCGCCCGCAGCCCCTCTTGCCAGCCGCCGCGGCCCGGGGGGGGAGGTCCGAGCGCGCGGCCAATCGCGGCGGCGGCGCGGAGCGTTACCCGGCGAATGGGCCGGGGCTCGGCGGACTAGGCTGCACGGCCCTCGGAGCGCCCGCTCGGCAGCGCGGCGGTAAAGTTCCGGCCGCGGCGAGGCGAGGCGGCGGCGTGGGGCCGCGGGCGGCACCCGGCCCGCCCTGCCCTCCGCGCCATGGCCAAGGTCCAGGTGAACAATGTGGTGGTGCTGGACAACCCGTCCCCCTTCTACAACCCGTTCCAGTTCGAGATCACATTCGAGTGCATCGAGGACCTGAGCGAAGGTGAGCGGCGGGGGCGGGGGCCGGGAGCCATGTTGCCAGCTTTGTCTGCGGCGGCGGCGGCGGCGGCGGCGGCGGGGCCCGGGGCGGGCGTCTCTGTGCGGGTCGCGGCCCGGCCTCCGCCTCCGCCCTCGCCCTCGCCCGGGATGCTCCGGCCCGCGCCGGCGCTCACCGCGCTCTGCTGAGCAGCTCCCGGCCCGGCCCGCGGTCTGGAGACGCGCGAGAGCGAGCGACTCCGCGTCCGGACGGGCTAGGGCCGCGCAGCAGCTCCGGCTGCCTCAGTACGTTCCCCGATCCCCGCGTTTCTTGGGTCTTGTGAAAATAGTTCAGTGCTTCATTTTCAAAATTTGAAAAGAAAAAGTTTACCTCCCTCCCTGTTCATTTTCAGCTAAGCTGGGGAACATTTTTGAACCTCCAAATATATTTTACAAAATTTATTTAAAAGTATTAGGGTAATCGCGGTAGGTAACGCATTTTTCATTTTAAAAATTAGCTTTTCACCTCTAAAATATTTTATATTGACTTTAATGATAAAACCAACATATGCTCATTACAATAAACTTTCTGAAAGTTGTTCAAGCGTGCGAAGTAACAGTCCTCTGCGCTTAGTACTTCCCTGACCTCCGACTAGGCAGTTAACACTCGCGCTTGTGTGCTAACGCTTGTGCAGAGCGCAGGCACCATGTGTAATTTGTACGTGGGCATATTCGGAAGATGCGTATTTATTAAAATACAGTACTTTCAAATACGCCACTGATAATAAAATTAAGAGGCACTTCTCTTACTACCCCGAAACCATAGTTTGTCTCCCGTAGTGCTCCTGGGCAGGGCAGTTCAGGACCAGCGGCGCTCCGTACCCGGCGCCCTCTGCACTGCCACCTAGTATGCAGGTAGGCAGATGGCAGCAACCACCCATCAGTCCATCCCAGCCCTCACCAGGCTCTGCAGGCTCTTCAGGCTACAGGTATTTATCAGTGCGCCTCCATTTTAGGAGGCGACTCTGACCGGGGAGATGCACAGCCTTTCCATTGGCTCTTCTGACACTGCCATTGGTGCAGGCCAGACTGCGCCTTTTTTTTTTTTTTTTTTTTGGTACCGGGGATCGAACTCGGGTCCTTGCGATTGCGCAGCTGGCGGCAAAACCACTGAGCTAAATCCCCGGCCCCAACTGCTCCATTTTAACTGCACACCTTCAGAGTGGCCAGTCACAAGGATGTCAAGAATACACCCGGACACTATCACCTGGCGCTTAGTTAGGACTTTTGGAAATACTCTTAAGCTGAGTTATTTCAAAGCTGCAAAGGAACCTTTCAAAAAGGCGCCATGCCTGTGTACTCCACCTAGAGGCTGTGCTGATTAAGGAAATGGAGTCTGCCTAGCAAAGGGTCCTGGATAGGGTTCATTCTTCTGTATTGTAGCTCTTAAAAAAAAAAAATCTGATCCTGAAATTAAATTACAGAATACTGAGAATTTTCATTCTGTAAGTTATTTTGTTTAAAGCCTCAAACCACAGTTCAGCCACCATTTTTCATGCTTTTTCTTGTCAATAATCCCCAAATATTTTCACTTTCCATAAAAGCTGCCCTGTAAGCAGCCTTCCCTCTTCAGATAACCGGTTTCTTCCTAATATAAGATCTGTAGCAGGGAGGAGAACAGGCTTAAAAAGGGAGGTTGCAGTTTAAGCAGGCTTTCTTGTGCCTGGTCCCCAGTCCTACACAAGTTGACTGTGACCTTCCAACATTCCGAAGCTTACTGAGGTGCATCACAGTTACGCCTACAGACAGTTGGGTATTCACAGCACACCAGAGTGACACATGGGGCGTTATACTTAGAAACTTCAGGTTTATTCTAATCCCAAAGGCTACTTTCTACTAGCCCACAGGGCTTCCCAAGAATGTAATTAACTTCAATTTCCCTTGATGGCTTTCCTCACACACCCCTACCACAAATGGAGATAGTGTACTTCCAAGGCTGGGACAACCACAATTAAGTGAAAGGATTCGTTCAGTTAAATGAATGGATTAACATCTTCAGTGGGGACCCGTATGAAGCAGCTGACCAATCCTTTCCTCATCGGACTATAAGGGACTAGGAAATGAAACCTAGGCTTAAAAAGTAAAATAGGGCATGTTGGGACATGCTTGTAAAACTCAGTTCTCTGGGAAGCTGAGGCAGGAGAATTGCAAGTTTGAGCCCAGCTGGAGCAAGTTAGCCACTTAAGACCAAGACCCTGTCTCAAAAAATTAGAGGGGCAGGGGATATTGCTCAGTGCAAAGGAACTAGGTTCAATCCTCAGTGACACAAAAAGAAATACAATAAAACAGCTGAAACTAATTATAAAACAGTACTGACCATTTAAAACTCAATAGCTGCTACACACATTCTGTAGCACAGAATCAAGGTGCAGGTGCTCTGGAGTCACAGCGGCCACTCATTAAGGTAAAATTACTTCTCCCCTGCCTCTGGTCGCCAATACTCCCTCCCTAGGGACTAAGTACCCTAACCCCACTACTGACTTGAGTTAGAAAGGGGAGATTTCTCTTCTTAGTTTTAGACTTTGGAGTTGTGGCAGCAGAGCTTGGGTTCTGGTTCTGATTAATACATAAGTGGTGTGGATTTGGGTAGATTAACCTCTCAGAGTCTGAACTTTCTTGTTTGCATACTATTTACAACATACAATAAATGCTGTGTTGCATAATCACATGCATATGATAGAGCTGCTGAGGGTAAACAACAGTGTGAAGTGGTGGGACTAAGGCCCAGCACATAGCAGGTGTCTTACAAAAATAAGTTTGTAAGTTGTGGCTGCGTTCCTGTGTCTGACCACAAATGCCAACTTAGTTTATACCAGCTAGGAGCCTGAGAGCATTACAAACATGCCACAAATACATACAACTTGAACAACATACCTCTGCAACAATTCTGTTTTATTCTCCATTGGCTCATGTAGTAGCTTTTCCAGCCCTTTCTTATCTGGCTTTGGGTCACCTGCCACCTAGAGCACTGGTTCCCTGACCTGTTGGCCTCTCATTCCCTAAGAATCCTGTGTCTGTGTCGTTGTGGCTTTGCATGTGTGTCACTGCCAGTTCCACATCTCAGGAGAGCTGCATGGCATCTCCACTAAGTATCTAGCAGATAGATGCCTCAGACATGTCTAAGGTGGCTCCTGATGATGTGCCTCTCCTCACCTCAGCCCTGCAAAAGACAGTGGTGGTGGCTGCTGCTGCTGCCCTCCTCAGTATTTATGGCCACACACGGTCTTGGTCCGTTCCAACATAACTTCTTACCTCAGCTGCTGAGGCACCCTCCTGGTCCCTTAGCCTCCTGCAGCCTA
The DNA here is from genome assembly GCF_000247695.1 of Heterocephalus glaber. Next base: position 11,313,548 of record NW_004624798.1, on the reverse strand, counting down.
CCGTGCACCTCGGCTGGAATGTTCCTCCACACTGAAGGCTGCATCCCTGCCCCTCCACTGCTCAGACTCCTAAGAGTGGGGCAGGGCCTCGCTAGTAGAGTGGTGGCCTGGCGCACACAGCTGGACACCTCAGTGGCCTCCCTGCCAGTCCTTGATAGTGGTCAGGGCTGGGCAGGCCCTGCTGTGTCTCCTCCTCTTCCTCCTTCTGCTCCAGTCCGCCCCCGCCCCCCCAGCTCCAAGAGGTGGGTGACCTTGTGAGGCATCAGAGGCGGGAAACTGCTTCTGGAAATGGGCTAAGAGCTGGAAAGGGAAGTGGTCCTGATGTGGGACAGAGCCTTGACCGGGTTGGCCCTCGGAGAGTCACTGCACTGCTGTTGTTTAGGAGGAAGTAGAAACCGACCCTTCAGTCCAGTACACTGCAGGTGATAATCTGGGTGAATGAGAATTAGTGTGACACCTATACTATGTCTGCATTGTCTACATTCTCCAGGCACGCACGCACTCACTCATTCCTGGGCCTTTGGGGGCCTGGCTGGCCAAGCCTTCCCCTCAGGGCATAAGGAAGCCTAGAGAGGATCAGTGTTTGTAGTTTATCTCCCAGCCCCACTAACGAACAAGGAGGCTGTTTTACTCCTCTCTGCTCCTCAGAAAATGCTGTGAAAGGCGCTCAATAGTCTGCTGGATGCAATCACACGCAAAGCCTGAGGTTTCACAGGGCTGTCTCTCCCCACCTGTTCCCATCTGCACGGTACATGTGTTAAGGATGTAAGGGCTTTGGGCTCTTGTTCCAGGTTAAAGAATGTATGCCTCGAGGAGAAACCCACTGTGTGCAGTTAGTGCATGCGTCATGTGTCCGTGGTCACGAGCTGTAACTGTCAGCAAGGTGCGCCTTTGGTCTGTGGTCTCAGCTAAAGACATGATGATGTCACAGCACTTGAAGCCCCCAACCGCTGAGCACTAGGAAGGTCTGCTACACACAGGAGTGGAGGGCTCCACAGCTGAACACGCTATGGGAAGCTGGTCGGATGTTCCTGTGCCCTTTACTAAAGAATGTCTCAGAACACTCCTGGAACTGAGCCCTCAAGACAGTGCTGGTAGCATTTGAACTCTGATAAAAATATTACAGGGAACACTTCTGTGCCTTTCTGGATTTTCTGCTATGAGCAGCCAGTAAATGATAAAAGTATATATCAACAAGGTCTTTGATGTCATCTGGTCCTGTAATTACTGATCTGAAATAATGTTTTGTCCCTTAACTCTAGACTTGGAGTGGAAAATTATCTACGTGGGCTCTGCGGAAAGTGAGGAATACGATCAAGTTCTAGACTCTGTTTTGGTGGGCCCTGTTCCTGCAGGAAGGCATATGTTTGTATTTCAGGTAAGACTGCTCTTGATGAGGGTGTATGCCACATAGGTTTCTTTTTTTTCTTTTTTTGGTACTGGGGTTTGAACTCAGGACCTTGTGCTTGCAAGGCAGGTGTGGTGCCACTGAGCTATATCCCCGGCCTCACCCAGTAGGTTTCTAAAGACTATTTATTATCTCGTGGGTGTCATCCATTTCCTTCTATGTTAAACCATTTTGCCTAAACTCTTCCGCTTTGACCTGCATCTGTTGTGTTTCAGACAGTCTCTGTCTGTGTCCTGAGAGATGCTGGTGCTGTGTTCCCCAGATGCACTTTGTACAGCCAGCCTTGGGCTGTAGCGAGGTACATGAGGTGATGAATTCTGGGGTCTTGTGTGGCCCCGATTTCTAACATTTTCCTATCTCTATCTCGTCTAGCCCTGCTAGTTAGTGACAGGCCTCAGTTACCAATGAGTAATGCACATCTTAACTACTGGGAGTGGTGATATAACCAGAACAATTACATCTCAGCTTCCACAGTGGCTGAGCTAGATTAACAGGTATGTTAGTTGACAGCTGTGTGAACTCGGTCATGGGTATTAAACTCCAGCAGTTACTCACGCATCCAATCTGCACACCTTGTAGAGGACTGCTACTGTAAACCCACGACTTCACTAGGGAAAATCTGATACAAGCTGTGTCCTCGGATACCACTGACACTATTTACTGTTACAAGTGTTTCTATGCAACAAACTCCCATCAAACAGGGCTTAATCCGGAAAGTCTAACTTCCTGTGAGCTTCCTCACTGGGCAGAGAGAACCAGTTTAAGTGAATCCACCAGCAGGGGCAGGGAGTCGGATGCAAGCTAGCTCTACGAATGCTACCTTTGCCACCCCTTTCCTAAACACAGAGTTTGGGATCTTGGTCTCAGAGCCTTACTCCTTTTTATTAGGAAGCACAAGATAATGTAGTGTCTCTAAACATGAAGAGAAGCTCAAATACAGCACTTGGCTCAACTGCACTACTACAAGTGTTGGTCACCTGAGTGACTTCACTCCACTCAGAATATGGGTAGGATCCTGCCTTGTAAGGGTGTCAGGAGCAATACGGCACTTAGTGTAGTCATTACAAATCTCACTGTAGGGATACAGTACATACCTTTTATGCTACTGTAAAAACTTACTAATAATGCCTTGATTTTGAAATAAACCCTTGAGCATCTTCTCTGTTTCTGTTGTTGAGAACACTATCCTAAGCTTTTGTCTTACAGTGCTGCTGGGAAAAAAACTGATGAACAAAATACTGCCTTCCACTGATAAGTAGCTTTCCATTGGTACCAGAGCACATGCTGCCAGAAAGAACAAAGGCGCGATATGATTTAGGTCACATGGTTAGCCTGTGCATTTTACAGAATTCACCAATATCAACAGAAAGTGCCTAAGGCAGTGATGGCGAACCTCTTAGAGCTTTCAGTGATACAAACAGCCCGCTGCGGCACATGTGCCATAAATTTGCCACTGCTGGCCTAAGGTACAGTTTTTGTTTTGTGTTTTAAGCAAACTGCCCTAATATTCTTTTGGTCTGCCATAATTTTGCCTCAGTAAACATGCCTTTCTCATAAGTGGGTCAAAGGCCAGCAGGAAGATGTCCAGCCCTTTCCTAGCAAGGCTCTTTGAAGTCAGAGACGTTTGCCATTACTTCTCTGTGCTACATTATCATACAAGACCTGCAGGTTTCTCTGCCTGAATCTGCTCCATTTGTGTCCTATTTACTGAGTGGGGGAATCAACGTGAGGGGAACTCCATGCATTAGGGAACTGTGTGTTTCCCGTCTCTGCCCACTCCCAGGTACATAAGAGTCCTATCGGTATCCTACATGTGACCTAGTCCCCAGAAGGCAGTGCAAAAGATCTCCAAGACAAACAGCATATTATCTAGAAGTTCTCTGGCCCCACCCTGGTGTCTCCAAAGGGATCATAAAGCCCTTCAGGACAGGAACTGAGTAGGAGTGAATTTCAAAACCCTATGTGCTCACAGCTATTGCTGTGGACAGTGTATGCATCTGGCAGGGAAGCCTGTGGAGTAAACACGCATAGGATGTTGGGCATGTACTAGTAGAGGATGTGTGTCAAGTAACAGACAAAACAGGAAGCTGTTGATTCTGAGTTAGAATGGGCTTCGCTGAGGAGGTACACTTGATGCAGATTTCAGATGAATTTTTCAGGATGTAATGGACGTTTCAGGCAAGAGAGCACCAGATTCAAGGCACAGGTTGTAAAGATTATTGGCCTATCTTGTATAACTCATGTCTGGAAGAGGGAAGAGGGGCATGGAGTTACATGAGGTGGGGATGGAGATGAACTGTGATGGGCTTTATAAGTCAAGTCAAAGAACTTAAGACTTTTATTCCTTAGAAATAGGAATAATCATCTGAGATTTTAAAAACAGGCAAAAGAACAGGCACAGATCTATGTGGATGCTAACGCTGATAGCGCAAATGACAGGCTAAGGCTAGAAGACTTGTTGGAAAGTTTCAGCAATACTCCAGCAAGAGGAGAAGACAAGAATTTAGCTTCCAGAAATGAGACACTGAGAATGATGAGATGTGGAAGGTTGGGAAGCTGGGGTGCCACTTTTAGCTGAATGCCTGAGTAGATAGATGTCTTGTGCCTTTTTGCCCCATCCTCAGCTTATCAGAAATGCTCCCCTGCCAAGCCTTTGGCTGGTGCTCACCAGGCCACAGTGAGCCGTGTCCTGGCCACACAGGGTAACAGCTTCCCGAGGCCAGCACCCAGGCTGCAGCCGCACTGCCCGCCCTCCATCAGTGGCTCCTTTACTTCCTCCGTTTCTTTGCCCCCTGTGGCTCTGCTTTGCCTTCTGCATTCTTCAGGGCCCAGACTGAGGTCTTTGGTGTCACCTGCCTAAAATGATCTTTACACTTTCATTGAATTTCCCAGTGTGTGAGGGTTAAACAACACACTACATTACAGTGCCTTGCAATGTTCACAGCAGAGGGGATTATTAATTTTTTAGTCTGCTGCACAGCTATTTACTCTCCTTTTGCAGTTTTATCCTCATTTCCCATTAGAATATATGTGAGGGATGGTTGAGTGGGTATGAGATGTAAATGTCCTGGGGAGAAGAGGGAAAACGGTGTAATAAACACTGGCTGTCAACAAATGGGCTGTGTGCAGGTAATTGGAGATTTCTTAATTTAAGTGTGAAAGTTAGGACTAGAGGGAGAATCGCTGACTGCTTAACTATCTCATAAAAGGTTTTACACTGAGGAGTGCGCACTCTTGCCTGGCCTCTGAAGTGCAGTGATGCTGCAGTGCCGGACAGCTCGGAATGTGGAGACATGAGCTGTTCCGGAGCTCAAGCCTTCTACAGCCGTTCTGATCGAGCGCGGCCTTCCCGGGGCCACTTGCACCTGCACTGCAGGCATAGGTGATGCTCAGGTACCTGCGCTGCTGGCTCGCCTGTCACTAACAGCCTGTCTACGTGTTACTCATCCTAGGCCGATGCACCCAATCCGGGACTCATCCCAGATGCAGATGCTGTCGGTGTCACCGTTGTGCTAATTACTTGCACCTACCGAGGCCAAGAATTTATTAGGGTTGGCTATTATGTAAATAACGAATATACTGAGACAGAATTAAGGGAAAACCCGCCAGTAAAACCGGACTTTTCTAAGGTAATGTTCTCACTATTCTTTTTAAGGACTTATACTACAGAGTGTTTTCAGCATTTGCTGTTTCACAGGACACTGCGTAAAGAGCCCTGAAACAGAAATTTGAAGCCGCTGTGCCACCTAGGCGGGCAGGTTGATCCCGGTTCCATTGGCGCTGACAGCCTCCAGCCCGGCCTCTGTGAGCCGTGAGCAGTCAGTGCTGGGGAGACACCCTTCGCCCTGCTGCTGAGGGAAGAGGAAAGTGCCTTCCGTCCCAGGGGCCTGTGTGGCCTCGGGCAGCATTTCCCACCCAGTGGGACTCACTGCATCAAGGCCTTTCCTTGATGGATTCGTCAGTACTTTGGTCCACTCTTCCTAAAACTGTTGGGAGTTTTGTGCTTGTTTTTCATGTGAACATTGCTATCCTTGTATCCTTACATGCTTTATTCTATCTGCTGTTCTTAGAGGTTAAACTAAAGGTCTTAATTATTTCTAATGATGGTAAACAGGTTAAATTCTGAGAAGCAAAAATCTGATGCACTGTTCTCAAAGATATCTAGTACCTTACGATTTTCTACTTGAACCCAATTTTGTGAGGGTGCAAAGTAAATGATGTTGAATATGGTACTCTGTCTGCCAGACCATGCAAGAAAATTCATGGCAGTAGAACACAAAGTTCTTTCAAATCATCAGGCAGGAATGTTTTCGACCCTCTATGCAGGGCCTTCTGATGATCCAATTTATTAGTTACATGTGTGGCACCCTGAGTAGCAGGAAGGAGAGCTAGAATACTGTTTCTAAGAATAAACCCTAGTGTTTAAAAGGTAGAAAGCCACTAATCGTGAGAAACTGTATTTGGGGAAGTGGTTCATTTTCCTTGAACACTGTTTAATTAAAGCATCCTCTGAAACATCTGTAAGACAGACAAAAAAACCTTTTGTCTCCTTTTTAGGAAAAAGTATAGAGGTGCTGGATTGTGAAATAATCTGGATAAATTCCCTCAGATTCTCTGGTTTCCATTTTGTTGAAACGATTTCTTTGCTATTCCTTGGTGATTTGACTTGTACTTTTGCTTGTGAATTTATCCCTTTAAGGAGGACTAATATCAAGAACCTTTTTGTTAAGCTTCTATTCACATATAACGATCTAACTTTCCTAATGTTTATCATTTATACATTTCTTTCCTCTAGCTTCAAAGGAACATTTTGGCATCTAATCCCAGGGTCACAAGATTCCACATTAACTGGGAAGATAACACAGAAAAACTGGAAGATGCAGAGAGCAGTAATCCAAATCTACAGTCACTTCTGTCAACAGATGCTCTACCTTCAGCGTCCAAGGGGTGGTCAACATCAGAAAACTCACTGAACGTCATGTTAGAATCCCACATGGACTGCATGTGACCAACCACCTGCCATCCTGTTAGTGCAGATTAAGCTATTAAAAACAGAACTATTTCCCTGAAATTCCGTAAGTTCATAGTCAAGACACAATGTGAAGAATTTCATCCTGTAGAAAGTTTGTAAGAAAACCAGTATTTGGGCAAATTGTGGAATATAAATACAACTATTTTTAAGTAATTTTTTCTCTAATGCGTTATTTTATTTGTTCTGGAACTAATCTGATTAAAGCATATATATTATTTTCTTCTCCTTTATATGTAATTAAAGCACTTATAAAAAAATAACGAATCTTTTGACTAGATTGTAAAGCTACCTTACTTAGCCTCCTGGACAGTAATCTTTGGACCACTATTTTACTGGCCTTTGAAAAGAACAAAGCTCACTTACACTAAAATGCTTCTTCCTTTGAAAACCTAAAGTGTGGTTTTAATTTCAGGGGCAGATTTGCATTCGTAATGAAAGGATGCCCTTGAAAAGGGAATCTGCAGTCAGCTATATGCTACCAAGAACTTTAGAATTCAGTTCTTCTAGGCCACCCCAAAACAAAGCATTTTGTGGCTACTATTACTGCTCATGCAGTACTGGACAGCACTTCTAAAATTATTACAACCGTGACTTAAGTGTTCATAAGATCTGCTGGCTGTGGTTTTTATAACAGTTTAGGACATCAGAGCCCATGGGTTGTTCATCAGTGATTTCAACATAGGAAGAGCAGATGTACGAACTCCCTCAGTTTAAGAACAGGAGACTAGTGGCTCAAGCCTGTTCAGCAGATTTATAAAAATACTGTAAACTTAGAAGTTCTTGTGAGAGATCCTCTGCCAGTGGCAGTACATATATAAAAACTGGATTTAGAGAGGCATGTCAGGCTTTGTCACAATAGGTAAGTGACTGAAAATCTGTACTGCATCTCTCTGACAATCATAAAGAATAAGCCAAGCATACGTGTGGTGGGCACCTTCCAGAGCTTTTCCAGGTAACACGTCTGAACAGCAGTGTGGGAAAGGACTTCATTAAATGTACCAAGTGGTGGTTTTTTTAATGGTTATTTCTCTCTGATGAGAGCTAGGTATTTCCTTGAAAAAGTTTCTTACGCTCCAGTAAGTTTAGGGCAGAATATTTCCATTTGGCTTGTTAACAAGACAGCCCTGTGATACAGGTTATGCAGTGCCTTCATACCTAAACTTATCATGTACTTCTGAAGCTTTTACTGTAAGGAAAAGGCATCTGTCTAAGCATAGTCTCTTAAGTTGTACATACTTCCTGTCATTCTAAAGTGAATTTATGAAGCAAAGCTTTGCTAACTTAAACTTTGAAACAATATACCAGATTAGAATATTGTCCATCACACAGTTCACAGATTTTAAAAGTAAAATATAGGGCTGGGGATTTAGCTCAGTGGTTCTGCTGCCTGCCTGCAAATGCAAGGTCCTGAGTTCGATCCCCAGTATCAAAAAAGTAAAATACGCCTGAGGATTAAAGTATATAAAGAAAATCTTATTTTTGTCTAACTGCAATTAAAATGTTAAAATATTAAAGTGAAAATAAAAACAATACTTTCCAACAAAGAACACAGTGATTAATATAGCAGGAACAAAATATGTCCTTGTAGAAATAAAACATACATAACCCAAATCACTAAAGCAATTCACTGCTGAATTTTTATTCTAACTAATTATAAAGATCATTTTGTGCTGACATCAAATAGGTTTTTATATCAATTTGTAAACAACTATTTTTCATAGAACTTTGGGATATGATTACTTTTGGTTTTTTGAGATAAGGTCTCACTATGTAGCCCAGTCTGGCCTTGAACTCAAGGTGATCCTCCTGCTTCAGCCTCCCAAGCGCTGGAATTACAGGTGTGTGCCACCACGCCTGGCTCATTACCTGTTATTATCTTAATTTTAGGGTTATATAATACAATTTTAAACTAGAATGTGACAAAGTAGAAAGGTTCAGATTCTAAGAAGAAAGGAGCATGTACTTTTTCCCCAGCCTCATCATCAGACAATAGCTAACAGGCTTCAGTCTGGTGCCCCCGCCGCCCCGATTACAGTAAGTAGTTTTGTCTGGGGAACATAACAGGAGCATGTTACTTTACCATGAGGAGACAGGTGAGTGGGCTGGAAGGAAGGAGGGTAGCATTTGGGCAGAGAAAGCCACGAAGTCTAGGGAAGCAGTGTGAATTTACGCTGATAACCTTATGTGACCTTAGGTTTCTGTATCAGAACTGGAGGTTTCTAGTTTTACCAAGAAAGTTGGTGGCAGCAGTTTTCACAGCTTTTTTTTTCTTAACCATAATCCATGGTGTAAAATAAAGCATGTCCCCGCAACCCAAGTACATATTTACATTAAAAATCTTCACGAAAAGCCACCCTTTCACGCACCCTTACTGTGTGCAGTATGACTTCCTACGGAGTTGCAGTACAGAGGTTGAAGAAAGGCTACTCTGGTCCTTTGGGTGGGAGAGAAGTAGCAATTAATTTCTACATGCACTATGTCTCTTCTCTCATGTTAAGACTATGATTTTGCATAAAAAAGTGCTCACACTTCTACACAATTTATTAACACTGAATCAGCAGCCATTCATTATGAAATGTCCCAAATAGTCTGTTGACTTTCCATGCAGTTACTTAAGCATTCCCTGTAATCACTTGGGAAACACCTTTATTTCTTATTGCTGATACCATCTTTCACAGAGCTTTAGAACCTTGGGTCATAAGGATTTAAAAATGCACAGGAAGTATTCTTTATGTATTCCTGCCTATTTCCCTTCCACTATTTGAACTTGGTCCACACCTCTCAACTTACAGATCCCTTGTCAGTGTTTATTATGGACTGTCCAGTCATGTATATTCTGAAACCCAAAAGCTCCACACAGGACCAGTAGCAGTGGAGCATTTTCTGTTGTATGACAAGTTTTAAAGGATAAACTGGTTAGAAGCTTGAAGTTAGGCCACAGAACTTAGGTTCCCTCATTAAGTAGAAAATTACATACTTAAAATGTGTGAACCCCAACATCACTTTTTAGAAGAAAAGAAATAATACTCCAATCAAAATTAAAAATATAAAGCAGCATCAAAACACATTTTAAAAATGAAATTTCCCCAAGTTCCCTAAGTCACTTTAATCTTGACTATCTACAAAGGCTTTTTAACCCTCCGTGCTGGAGCCTACAGTGAATAAAGGACGCTCCCTGCTGCAGAGGGGAAGCGTGCTGTCCAAATGCCACCAGACAAATCTCTACCTATGAGCTGCTGTGGCCCAAGACTCAGGGGTATGAGAACACGTTAAGCTCTCTGCCATCTAATTTTCTAAAGTGCAGTGTCCTCGATTTTACTGTGATGTTCTGTTTGCTGAATTTTCATAAAATGCCAGATGATGTGTACATTTTCTTGGACAAATAAATATGAAAGTAATCACAAAAAGAAAAATTATAGCAGTTTAAAACACAAACAGAAGTGAAGGTAGATCTTTTAAAATACTTTTTCAGAGCTACAAAGGCAGTATTACATATTTCCTTCAATTTGGCTGGAATTCTTAAAAAATTAGTTTGAAATTTATCCTATAGGTATTTTTTCATCAAAAGAAAAAGTGTTAGCTTTTGTAGTAAAAATAAATTACTTGAATTAGCTCAGTGGTGCTGCCACCTGCCTTGCAACCACGCAAGGTCCCAAGTTTGATCCCTGGTACCATAAATAAATAAATAAATAAATAAATAAATAAATAAATAAATAACTTGAAGCTGTTACATAAAATACCTGCACTGGTAGATCCGATTCCTGTCGTCAGCACAGATCTTGGTGTAATCTTGGCTGCGTATTTGAGGAACTGGGATTTCCCGGTGCCAGGATCCCCAACCAACAGAAGATGAGATTCACCTAGAATAAAGTAAATATGTAGTTTTACATTTCTACAAAAGGACTCATGAATAAATATAATAAATCAAAAAAATCCACTTGAATGCCCAATTTAAAAATGTGAATGTTAAATTTTTAAAAAAATTATTACAGCAAAAAAAAATTATTACAGTAAAGGGCACATTGCCATTAACCTCCCTCAAAATCCTTCCCCTTACTTCAAACACACTTATCCCACAGTTCTTGCCACGTTTTGAAGTAGTTCTGGAAGTCCTCTTTTGTGTCTTTACTTGTACTGTTGTGGCTGCCTCAGAGTCCTGAATCAATTCAAAATGTTTATTTTTTATGGTCATTGTAACTTTGGGGAAGAGCCAGAAGTCACATGGTGCCAGTGCTGATGAGTAAGATGGATGAGGACATAGCATCAGGTGGGTTTTGTTTTTTGGTACCAGGGATCGAACTTGGATCCTTGCGTTTGCAGAGCATGCGGTGAAACCACTGAGCTAAATCCCCGGCCCCTAGCATCAGGTTTCTAATCAGCTTGACTTCTGTTGGATAGCACTTAGCAGCACTATTCACCATATTTTTGATCAACCCTCAGACTAATGAAAGAAGACTTTCAGAACTGCTTCAAAAAGTAGCAAGAATGATGGTATAAATATCTTCAAGGCGAGGGAGAGTAATTTGAGGGGAATTAGTAGCAATATGTCTTTTATTATAATAAAATTATTTAAAACATGCATGGTATATTTTGATCTCCCTTTCTATATTTTATATAATTTTGGGGGAAGTCTCACTATGCAGTCCAGGCTGGCCTCAAACTCAAAATCCTGCCTCAGCCTCTGGAGTCCTGGGATTCCAAGTGTGCCACAACGCATAGCCTCACGTGGTATTCTTGATGTATACTTTTATTTATTTATTTTGGATCGAACTTGGGACCTTGTGCTTGCGAGGCAGGCAGCAGCACCACTGAATGATTTTATCTTTTTAAATACCAAACTACTGTGATTAAGGCTTTCCATGCAAGTCACACAGGGATTTTACTCTTTTATTTAGGTACTCTCAGTGTTGAGGGCTAAGTGCTTTACAAATACTGAAGTGCTTAAGATGCTACCAGTTAAGTGAAAACATTTTCATTTTATGAAAATTTTAGTAGTTTTATAGTAAAACAGCTATCTTAAAGTAATGAAATACTCTTAGTTTCAAATATACCATAAAAACATGACTGTCCCACAGGACATACCAGCTCACTGGCCAAGCAGTGACTCAAGAATTCCAACAAGAAACTCCTATTTAAGTTCAGCATCCAGGGGAGAGGCTCACAACTAACAGGTGGTTGAGACACAGAGCACACATAACCTTCACCCGTGGTATCCTGTACTGGGCTGGATGGGTTTGGAGGCCCTGTGGTAACAGACTGGTTTACAGTAATTTATTTTACTCCTTAGGTTCACTCTTGGGTTATTACTCCCCATACGAGGGATGCTCAGGTCGATCAGTTGTGTGAGCTGCAGAAGAGCTTCCTGCCATCCACACAAGACCAGAGTCACCTCTGCAGGACTGTGTGATCTGCAGTTCTCCTGGCAGATGGCACGTCTGCTGTCTGCCAGCAGAGGGGGCTCACAGGCACAGGGCTGAGAGGGGCAACCTGACAGACCCCAGAGATGATAGGAGACTTAAGGCCACTGCCTCTAACGCTGTCTTCTTGGGGAGAGACCAGGGCTCTGGTGACAAACAGTGACAGGAGTGTGAGGATATTCTTTTGGGCCCCTTTACAGACTTCCGCACAAGTGTATACCCACTGAGAAAACGGTTTCTTCTGTCTTTCTGGAATTTGAGAAAGTAACTTCTGATAAACATAGGAGGTGCACTAAGTATGAAATATTCAGACAACTGTCAACTTTAAGGGGCTACCTTTAGAAAGTAAAGCTCAACAAGCAGTTTTATTCAGGAAACAAAAGTCCAGCTTCTCTCCTGGTACTTTCGTATTTCTCAGAAAGTTTAAGCAGGTACTGACCTCTGACCCGCGTTCCTGTCGCATCAGTCCTCTGAATCCCACCAGCCAGGACCATGGCCACAGCGAGCTTCACCAGATACATCCCGAACACCTGCGGACACAGGCTGGCCAGTATCTCATTCCTTCCTGGGAAAGCAGAAAGATCAGAACTCATCAACGGCTTCCAAGAAGCCCTCACTGAAATCTCCTTTCTGTCCCAACTGACCACCCTTCTATAAATGTATGCTTCCTACAAATCTAAAGTGATCAGAAAGGCCAGTCCAAATTACTAAAGAGTGAATAACTAGTCTGAGTTTTAAAAGTCCTTTTCTTAACGTCACGAGAGGAAAGTCTGCCTATTATTTCTGGGTGCTATCTGCTTCAATTTCCAGAACTCCATCATATTTCAGAAAGGACATAAGAAAGGAGTCTTTGCTGCCTCATCTACCACTCAGCAGGCCAGTGTTATTTTCTTAAAATAATACTAGCTGTACTTCATAGTCCTTTCAGGGAAACTGCTCCCCTGCCTAAGGCAAAGGAGCATCTCGGAAGCCAGTCAGATTGTAACAGCCTGAACCTGAAAAGAGGTAGCTGAAACTCTCTGAGCTCCTCCAAAAGTGGAAGAGAAAGGAGAGAAGGAAAATAAACCCACTCCACAAGTCAGTTCAGCATTTGCTCTGGGCTCTTTGGTAAATTCTGTTCTTTCTATAGTAAGTGACTGGAGAATCAGGTCTTAAAACAGATCATTACAAGGGCCGGGGATTTGGCTCAGTGGTTCTGCTGCCTGCCTCGCAAGTGCAAGGACCCGAGTTCAATCCCTGGTACAAAAAAAAAAACAAAACAAACAAACAAACATTTCACTTTGGGCAGGGCATTTAGCTCAGTGGTTTCACTGCCTGCTGCTCAAGCACAAAGACCCGAGTTCGATCCCAGGTACCAAAAAAAAAAATCCTTACAAACTAAAATGCTAGCAATCTAAGCTAGAGCTCTTGAATTCTTTTGTATACTTTAAATTAAAAGAACTATCACTATTTTAAGTTCTGTTCTCAGAAACAGCAAAACATCGAGTATGAGACTCTGCCTCTGCAGTCCACGGATAAAGCATTCCATCCAGCCCCTGGCCTAACCCATTTATCTACACGGTTCTAACAGGCCTTCCCTTGAGCCTGTCCACGACTTACAGCCCCAAACACAAAGGCTGCCTTTTGTAAAATCAAGCTTGTGTTTGGGGTTTTTGGCACTGGAGATTGGAGCCAGGGCCTTGAGCATGCTATGCACACATTCTACAATTGCGCTTCCTCCCCAGCCCTGCAGGAGCCAACACAGGCGCAGAAATGGTGGAGACAGAATATCCTTTGTACGAAGGGGCCAGAGAGAAGAGACTTATAAGTCCAGAAGTAAGGCCAAAAGATATCCATCCCTTTCCAGAGACAGCCTAGAGAGAAAAGGTCAAGAATCTACGAGATAAGGCCTCAGGGCAAGCACATCAGTTCTGACCAGAACCAGGGATTGCACAAGTAGAGAAAAAAGGACAGGCCAAGAAGCTGGTGTAAGAGTAAGCAAACAGCTTACAATCCCAGCAGTCCAGAGGCCAGGGCAGGAGGAATGCTACAAGTTCAAAGCCAGCCTGGGCTACACAGCCAGACCTTGTCTCAAAATGAAGCAACAGCAACAAAAAAACCCCCGCAACAAACAAAAAAGCATAAACTGACCTGGAGACACCCAAGCCAAAAGTGCTACGGAACCCAGTGGCAAAGCGCACAGGCTCTGGCTCGCGTTTGGACTGAATCCAGACTAGGGCTGAGCTCGGGTGAGTCTCACAAGCCCTCTGCCTCCATTTCTTTATCTGCACATGCAGATGGTAATTGCACCCATATGGGATTTTTGAAGATCAAAGGAGTAAATGTACAGCACATAGAAAAAGGCAGTACCTGGAACGTAGTGAGAGCTTCTTAACTATTAATTTTTATTTTCTGAATTATCTGTGCTTGTCTCTGATCTCCAGGTTTCCTCGAGTGTAGCCAACACAAAGCTCCACTATGAAGGCAAGGCTAGAGTAACAGAAAGGAGAAGGGAAGGGAAGTGCCATATCCTCAGCGTGTTGTCTAGGCTGGAAACCATGATTCCTTGCATCATGGCGTAGAAGCTTCCATGGCTGTTATCATGGAAGAGAATGCATTAGGGGAAAAACTATCCCCATCTCCCCATCCTTCCCAAATTCCTGGCTACAGAACATCTCTGCAGTGCAGCGATTGATGGCCAAGATTACCCACTCTAATGGCACAGCCGTTATCTCAGTGAAGAAAGCTGCTCTGATCTAAGATAACTGAGTCACTCACTCCAGGGTGGGTTCAGATGGCCCGCAGACAGCCCCACATTTGGTGTTCCGGCCAGCAGCATCCAGGCACCAGGATAGAGGGGTTCTCGAGGGCAATGCGGACTGGAGTCAAACCCATGAGCCTCACCCTAGTCGATACCCACAGGATCCAGAGGCAAGTCAACCTCCAAGAGGAGTGGTCAAGCAATCTCTGGCTTCAGGCCATCTTCACCTCTCCTCCCCACCAAAGCGTGCACGCACACACACACACACACACACTCACACTCACACTCACATGCTCTGAAGTAGTCAGGTACAGTGCCCTGGTACCTGGTATACAGGAAAGTTCATTCATACCCCCCTGCCAAAATGCTGCCTCATCTCACTTCCTACTTGCATTTCTCATATTTACTTCTTTTTTTCTAGTAAAGTGCTTACTTAACAAGGTCAAAGTGTTGAGGACCCTGGGCTCTTTTCCACCTAGATCAAATAAAAGAGGTCAGGAACTACTATATATGTCTTACATACATCAGTTTTAAAAATTCCACAAAATAAAAGCAAACTGCCCATATATAGGCAAATGGAACTTCTATTTTATGCAGTAGTATCTACCTAGTTCAGCATGTGATTTAAGAATAAAATAGTCAAATAAAATAAAATAGAATAAAATAGTCAACATAGATTTGAGGAAAAGTTTATTCAAGAGTCTATTACTGGCTTCACTATATTTTCTCAGATGCCTACAAGGGAAAATGAAAACAAGAAGATTTAATTGGTGTTTTATACACTTGGGGATTTTTCGATAAAAACTACACTCTGCAGACCTAGAGGCTGTTATCTTTTACTTGGTGTGATTTCACCTGAGTGTCATGCTGTGATGCCAGAGCTTGTTCTCAGCATCTTCTTGCTCTCATCACCTCTTTCTACTTACTCACTCTTTTAAAATCTTCAGTGAGCACAGTGGAAAGTTGTCTTTATTGTTGAAAATACACTAAATGATAATGGTCTTAATGCAATACAATAAGGTTTTATACTAATAGGAGGAGCTCTGTCTTTTTGAAGAATTGTATTTTTCTTTGGTAAAAAAGAGAGCACACTCAGAAACTATTTTGGCAGCGTAACAAGTGTTTAAGTAACAGTTAAAAATGAAAGATCTCCAAGTAGAGAAAACTATGCCAGAAAAGGGCTTCAGACGGAGACCACAGCTTGAGGTGCTCAGTTATGCTGTGTGCACGGAGCGCAACTCCCACAGCAGGTGAGGCTGGCGGTCCCCACCCCTCAGACACCACTGAAGTACAAACATCCCGCCAGTAATAAGTATGAGCTTGTGCCCTTGACCACACACCTGCAAAGGGGTCTCTTTCGTAGAATTTCCAAAACTCTTCAAACTCCTTTCGGACTTCCTCAGCCACGACGATCCCGGAGGACTGCTCGTTATTTATCTGCACGTAGTTGGCTTTCAGGACTATCTCCACTTCACAGCGCACGTCCTGCTGAAAGGGCTTCCAGCGCTGAGTCACAACCCCGTAGATAGTGAGGTCATCCCCTGGGAGAGAGCACATGTGAGTCAGCAGTGGCGTCACATGCTCAGGGCAGAATTACAAACGAACCACTCCCTACCATAACATAGGGGGTGCGCTCACCCAGAACCAGTCTGGGGGTGAAAGAGCAGCCTGACTCCTGGTGCTGCTCTACAGGTTCGTACATCTGCAGGCCAAAAGGTGAGGTGAGCATTTTTATTTTTAATAATACACCACATGATCATCAGTATTACCCTTCACTGGGAACATGGCTTCCTGCATGATTTACTCACTGCTGACCTGCTCGCCCTCTGTGCCTCCAACTGCTCATTTAGAGAGAAGATGTGGGAACTGCAGCCGGAAAGTGGAAGCAGAATCAATCTGGCATCAGGATGAGCTCATCCTGTGATGCTCAGGTTCCCTGCTTAGTTTCTTTCTTTTTTTTTATGCCCCCCCCACCCGCCCCTGCTTAGTTTCTTACATGTTCATTTTCATTTCCACGTTTGTTAACATTTTACTCATGGCCTCTATTTTCAAATGAGCCAAGGAAGGAATGAACTAAGAAATCAATGAATACCTGTTCTACTTCAAACCATGAAGGCACAAAACAGCAGTTCAGCATGCTCCTTGAGGGTGATTCCTTCCTTCATGAGGAAAATCTCCTGCTCCTGGTTGGCAGAATTTAGGCTTTTATACAGTTCCTAAATGGCTCTGGGTAGTTTATATGTATTCACTGAACACTGACTTCTATGCTTATTATCACACCATGAGCACGTGAATGCTCAGCATTCCTTATGTTGGTACTGGAGAAAAGGGAGCCCAGAACAACAAACCTAATCTCCTAAATTTTCAATCATACTGAATGGAAGATGTCTGACATGCCCCAAACCCAATCACGGTCAATTCCTTCATGCTCACACCTTTGTGCTTAATTATATGCTGCCTGCTGGTGCAAATGCGTCTCCATCTAAACGACCACATCCAGTGCATATCTGCAGAGCTGTGGGCTTCCTGAAGCACAGTATCTGTGATGCTAAGTGCATGTATCTATTTAAAGCATGCTTCACACTGATGGTGACACACAGACTAACAAGGTGTTTCACACGTCTCCAAGATCTTTCCTAAGCTACTACTGCTTGGATGATCTTCAAAGCTGATCAGGAATAATGATCATTTACTACACTGTCTCTGCCCCAAATTTTGTAGATAAAAGTGACTACAGTGACTTTTGTTTTTTTGTTTTTGTTTTCTGGTAGCCAGGAATTGAACTCAGGACCTTGCACTTGCCAGGCAGGTGCGGTGCCACTGAGCTACATCCTGGCCCTGTGAACGTTTATTGGGAATAGTCCTCTGCTGTGGTCATGTGAATGGATTATATTCAGGTTGTTTCTACATTAGCCTACCGGGGAATTTAACTCTAGAGCTAGCACCCATTAGTAATAATCTGAGTTAGAGAAGCACTGATTGTGCAGATAAAGTAGAATACGGAAGGAGGCCAAGAGAAATGACTCTCATCAGATTTGACTTAAACCCCACCTCCACCACTCATTGGCTGTGTGATGCTGGACAAATCATCTAACTTCACTGAGCCTGTTTCCTGACCCACAAAATGAGCACAGACTTACATCACAGGACTATGGTGAGACTCTGCACATCAATATCAAGAACAAAGTAAGTCCTCAAGAAGCAATAGCTATTATGATACTAAGCCCACTTTGTATTTGTAGAGTAATACCTTTAAAAACCCTTGAATGTGTGACTGTTTGCATTTACTCAAATGCTTGTGAAATGGCAGGTTAACATGATCTTTCTCATAAGGTACATCAATAGGCCAAGGCAACAGCTATCCATTTTAAATGTCTGTGTTAAACTATTATTTTCAATGAAGCCAAAACTTTTACTTCTGAACAACCCAGTCTCCTTGCGTGCCTGTCTTTCATGGCATCTTTCCGATTGCAGCCACTCCCATTAGATGTGTCTCTCTGCTCTCCTGTCGCATGGACAGTTGTCACACAAACTCCAACTTCAGGACTCTGCATATTACAAACTGGGGTTCCTACCTAGGCTTATACTATTCACATTTCTCAACTCCCACAGGTTTATAGCTATGGGGAATTGAAAAAATTGCTGTCGATTGACTGCTTCCATTCATCCTTTGTTATTAACGTCATCTGAAAGAAAGACAGCTTAGACTTCTTGCTAGTGCACAATAGTACAGTTTAGAGGAACTGCATGGAAACATCTCCTGCTGCAAACAGGTGAGCACATCCCACAAATCTATCCTGGAGTGGGCACAGGGCAGAGGAACCATCCCCTCCTTTCCTGAAGGCACAGCGAGACGCTTGGGAGTGCCTGACAGTGCCCTGTGATCCCTTGTGTGCGACTGTCCACTGCACTTACTGCACTGCTTCACAGTTGCTTCTGTCACGCTGCGGTCAGTGAAGAGAACCTGGAAGCCAAAGCTGTGGTGTGGACTCCATTCCAGCTCTGAGGCTTAGCTCAGCCCTAGGCCATCAGCTCTGTCTGTAAACACACAGCCTGACGGGGCTCCAGCTACAGCCTGCTCTTCCCTCTGTACCAGGATCTGTTCACAAGCGGAGCAACTATGCTCTGCATTCCCCGGCCAGACATCTCTGGGAAGATTAAAAGTGGCTTTTCCTAACCCTGCATAGAACTCGACACAAGCTCACTCAAGGTCATCTTCGCTGGGCGTGGAGGTACTCATACCTATGGCCCCAGCTACTCATGAGGCTGAGGCAGGAGGACCACGCGCACCCACAAGTTCGAGACCAGTCTACACAACTCAGGAAGACCCAGTCTCAGACCCTAACCCTAACCCTAACCCTAAAAAGAAGCTCAGTCTTACCAGATTTGCAGCTGTCTACCAAGTCATCTTCTAGGATAACCTTCATAGATCGTGGGATACTCCCAACAGACAGCTTTTGAACCTAGCAAGGGAAAGAAAACACACTGAGTATGCTCAAAGACTATGATGGGGGCTCTGGGCTTCGTGAATGTGCACCTGCACCCGGTGTGGTTGCTAACTGAGTTCTGGCCCACGAGCCCTGAGGAGGCGTGTCCCGAGGACTGCCATGGACACCGTTTCCATGGAGACTTAGTGAGATGGAAGGTGCACTGCCCATTTTTCTTCTTCCTGTTCTCTGGCCAGAATACAGATGAGACAGGGCTGTAGCCACTGCCCTGGACTTACAGGAGTCACAAGTGCAGAAAGGTCTGAGCCCAGGGCTCTGACAGGCTACGTCCTAGCCTTTCACTGCTTGCCTCCTGCACATCTAACTGTACCCTGACACATGGCCAGCGGTCTCAAGACTGATCTACAAAGTGATGATCAAGTCCATCTGTATTCAGCTAGTCTTCCCTAACCCTAGCAATTTGATCAAAGAAGAAAACCACTTCAAATCTGTTCCTTTTCTCACCTATTTCAGCATTTACCTGTTCTTGAATTTTTATTTCCTGGTAATCTCTACACCTGGCTGGATGTGAAGACAAGTCTGAGAGGCATGTGAATTTCGAGGAATCACAGCTCTCCACGCTGGGACACGAGGACGGCCGGCAGAAGGTGTAGTACTGCTCAAAGTCAGCCTTGACCGCGAACACGTGCTGGCACTTGGTGCACATGTAATCCCGCTCGAACTCCAGGACCTTTGCCAGACTTGTTCGAATCACTGTTCCAGTGACTGATAAAAAGTGTCCCACATCCTTGGTTTTAGGGATGTGCTCCCTCACCAGCTCAGGACACACCGGCAAACCTGATGGAAAAACAGCAGCACCCACTTACACCTGGAGATCTGACTCTATGGAATATATTCTTCTATTTCCTGGGAAGAAATTACAATTTCAGGGAAACAAATCTTTCTGCCTTAAGAAAAAAAATCAGATGATGAACTCAAGAAATAGAAGAGATTTCAAATAAGAGTCATCAACAGACTCTTTTCAAAGTACATATCTATTATAACTAGGATTTAAAAAAGAACTGATTCTTATGAGAGATACTGCAGTAGGATCTAAATGCGGTATGTAATGGCAACCCCAACTAACAGAGAAAATACTGCCTCTGCTACACAGAAAATAGACTGATGCTCTCTGAGTAAATGACAAAGCACAGTGCTAGAGACGGCAGCCTGATGACCAAAGACTCCGCGGTACCACGCTACAGCTTTCTTCAGTTAGGCTCACAAGTCACTACCTGGAAATTCACCCAACATCACTTTGGCCTTGAAACCTTGTGATTTTCAACATTAAAAAACAGGCAACTGAGAAAGGGCAAAATGCCAAAGGAACGTCTTCTGTGCAAATTCCCTGCTCCTCATGTGACTGATGCGCGTGGGGCTGACGCCAGCTGAGATGGCCGCAGCTGCCTCCGCAGCAGTTTGCCAGGGCGCACCCACTAAGTGCACACTGGGGACCCATCTGCCAGAGCCCCGCGCTCAGAAGCCACCGTGGTGGACACCCCGGCACCTCAAGTTTCTGCGGCCAGCATTCTCCTCCCTGTCGATACCTCCACTCTGGGAGCCTAAGGATCACATGAACAGAGGCAGTAACAGCAATCAGAACTTGGTCCGGAAGGCCTGAGGGGACAGAACGCAAACTGGGTGGACACGAACCTGGTGTGACAGTCACGGGGCCCAGATGCTAATGTTCTGTGTGCGAGACACTCTCCACACACTGCATGCAGTAGGGATAAACAAGGTGGGCACTGCCCACACTTGGCTCTCTGGCTCCTTTTTCTGTGCTTCCAAGGCTGACATGTCTATTTTCAAAGAGCTACATTCTTTATTTACATTAATTCAAACTGTCCCACCTTTTGCCACAAGGGATCCACACTTTTGTATAAAATGATTCTGGGCATCTCTGCTGTATTCTGTGCAGGCTTTACAATTTAACACTCAGAAAACAAACGTATTTCCCTTATTTCCAAATTCCTGGGGAACACTTCATTAAAACATCAAAAATAAAATCTGTACCTCATAGCAGTCCCCCCAACCCCTTCCTACCCATAGCTGCTGGCAAAGACCAATCCCTTTCTGGTTCCATGGACTTACCTATTCTGGTCATCCCATATAAATGGAACCATACAATATGCAGTCTTTCACATCTGGTCTCTTTCACTTAGCAATATATATATCACTACTTCATTCCTGCATCCGGCTGAATAATATTCCATGGTATGTATAGACCATATTTTGTTTATCTGTTCATCAGCTGAGAGACAATTTTGGGTTCATTGGGGGCGATGATAAATAATGCTACTACAAATGTCCTTGTGCAAGTTTTTGTCTGAGTTATTTCTAATTATCTTGGGCATAAACCTAAGAGCTGAATTACTGGCTTATATCGTTATTAAAATAACTTTTAAAAATTATTTTTGTTTGTAAACAGTTCTTAATTGTTCTCTAATGTATATACAGAAGGCTACTCACATGGAAAATAGGATTATCAACCCAATTTGCTTTTTGAAGTACAAACAGAAATCTACCAATAATTACTTCTAAAAAAGATGAGGAAGGTCAACAGGAAAAGAAAAAAATATGGGTTAAGCCAGTTTATTTAAAACAATTTTTCTGGATTTAAAAAATATCCACTGGCCTGAAGAAATATCATTTTTGCATCCCACTTCTACTCCCCATTTTTAGATCCCAGTTCTGCTTCAGATGCAGCTTGATCATTAAGCTTAATTCATGTCAATATGGTAACACTTCATAAAAATTAAGGTCATGAAACCTTGAGTGTTGGAAAGTGTCGCATGTCATTCTGCAGAATGCCCAGCAAAACTGGACTCCCTGAGAAAACTTAGGGCAGTCCTGGGGTTTTCAATGAGATAAAGTAATATGTAATCAATGACATCTTACATAATTGTCATAGACATCTGACCAGCAACAGGATATATCCAGATAAGAGACGAAGAGACAAGCACTGGTCCAAAAAAGAACAAAGCTACTTGTTGCTGTACAAGAGGAAGAGATGCAGGACCTAGGAGACAGCCAAGTCTGAGTCCCAAGGACCAATGGCAAACACACAGTTACAGGAGAAGGTGCCACAGTGGAGGTGGAAAGCCACAGCCGGAAGGAGAGGCAGGGAAGAGTGTGGGCAATGGACTGAGGCTGGAGAACACAAGGCCAGAAGAGTCAGCAGACCCAAGTGGGCAGAGGAACGCGGAAGAGAAACGGCTGAGAGGACCCTCTGCCTGGCCATGAGGCCGCGATGACACTGCTGAGGGCTGTTCAGTGGGACAGTGCTGGAAAGGCAAAGGGGAGCTTCCTGTGCTGAAGAAGGACTGTGCTGTATCTCGCCAAACACTGGGTTATGGAGAGGAGAGTAGGTGGAGGGAAAGGCGAACAGAGTTGAAAGAAGGGCTGTTTCTTCTCATAAAATGGGAACTACCGGAAACTCCCAGAAAGGTGCTCTAGTCCCTGAACATGCTGAGGAGGAGCGCACCCCAGAGGTGCCCGCACTTACAGAACTCGTGGTCAGACTAAGCTGCACCTGAGCTCCCTGCCACAGGGCCAGGATCACACCGAAACCAACAAAATGCTCCTAACCAGAAGAGGAGGCTGCAAGGGAGAAAACCTATTGCAGAAGAAACAAAAGCTCACGGCACTAGGCTCGATTCAGCGCAAGATCAAGGAAAACAAAAACAATCTCAACATACACAATTAATTTTCTAAAATAGCTTTGGAGGTCACTGTGCAGGGTCTGTCACTTGTCTGATGCCTGTATCACTGCCTCTTTATTGTCAGTAGTCACAGACGCTCACAGAGCTACGCAGGGTTGTACTTCCACACACACAGATGCACGGCACAGTGCTGTCTCCACACGCTCTCCCTCCCTTCTTTTGCATGGCTAGTACCCGATACCCAGAGAAGATAGTCAGTACTCCGAGCTGGAGGAGGTGACCGTCAGCTACACAAAGGACACGCCGTTTTGGTGTAAACACCAATCACTTCTGAGCACTCTCAATCTCGTCATGCCACATCTCCTTCAAATCTTTACAGGAGATCCCACGCAGCCATCCCACGGCAGCGCCCTTATGTGGCTCACCTGATATCCTGGCATGAAGATTGTGCTTCAGGGAAACACCCTCGAGCTGAGAAAGGGACTGGAAAACTGCCAGGGCTGACCTTCGCAGGGCGCTATCAAACACAGTCAGCACGTCATCGGGAAACACAGTGAAATACTCCCCAACTTCCATGTTGGTCTCGAAAAGGGTCATGGCATTAACCACCACTGGGTAATGGGCGTCCTCGTCATCTTCCTTCAAGATCTGAACGATGTCACTCTTATGGTATTCCGAAACATACGACTCAAACACTTGGCCCACCAGTGCCACTTGATCGCTATTCATCTTGAAGGCAGGTTACTGAGGAGCAAGGAAGGGTGGCATGACATCTTCCAGATTCAAGACTGCGCACGACTTTCTGGTTATGAATCACCCTGGCTTTGGGTCACACTATAATCACATTATAACCTGAATTCAAACCTTATAATTAGATCTGAGTTATCTGGTATAGTTACATAACATGTGTACTTTAAAAATGAGTGAAGTCAAATTTATTCAAAGAATTAGATGGTACTGATTATGAAAATACAAAATGCATTTCTCCTATCTTCTCCCAAATCTTCCTCCTCACTAATCCTATGTTAATATAATTCATGTAGTATATGTAAAAGGTCCCAAATTTTAATTTGATCACATTCCACAGACACACATCTGCTCTCAAGTACAACCAGTCTTTTGGCTGAAGTCACTCTCAGTGGAATTCTTTGCAAGGGCCATGGTTCTCGCTTTTACTCATACAAGGGCATACCACTTTTCTCTCTCCTTAATTACACACACATACATTCATGTGTATTGATACATAAACGGACCATATACTATTAATCATGCTGATAGTTCTAACAACTAATTCATGATTAGCTTTAGAAATGTATATTTGGAGGTGAATTTGTTTCCGACTTTCTCTTCTTAATCTAGGAAAATTACAAGCTTCAGCAAGAACAGCTGTCAAGAGTATTAAAACAACTAGACAAACTGGAAAGGAAAGGGAGACTATGTCTTTCAATAAAAACAACTGAAAATAAATACAATATATACCATACTTCACCTATTTCATTCCCCTGCCAACCTTCTTTGTAAAAGTTTGCATTTGTAGATAAAAAGGGCCTACCCCTTTTACTTTCATACATATAATCAGATCATAAATCACACATGCATGAGCCCAATTCGATGTCCATTTCCTAATATCTACCATCCACAAAACACTATGCTGGAAACTGAAAAGCACCACAAACGATGCTGTATATCCTGAGAACCAAGACTGATGAACAAAACTGCTCTACTAGAGGTAAAAATACAATACGAATAGGGACACAAAGGACAGAAGGGTTAAATTTACATGCGCTGGGACTGTAACCGTATGGGGCAGTTACAAATGAACTGTCCAAAAAGAAACTCTCATTGGACTGGAAAGAGAACAACAATAGTAGGAGAGGCATACTTCAATTCGACGTATGCCATTCATCCAACTTTACTGAACTAGGCTCAACGAAAATGAAGACACCACAGGCTAAGAATCCGGGGCAACTAGAGGAGGCCAGTGTGAGATTAGGAAATGAATAAAAGTTTACCCAAGAGAATGTTTGACAGTGGATCATGGCCACCACCACCAGTAAGTACTTTGGTTTTAGGTAGATAATATAAATTCAGCCCAGTGGAAAGCAGGAATGGCACTTGGGACAAAAGGATGTGGTCTTTGTTCAAAAAATAAAACAAACCAAAACAACACCACCACACCGGACTCGCAACAGAATCGCTAAGATTCCATTAATGCACACTGAATTCAGAGCCACAAATTGGCAATCTAAGAAAAACTTCACACAGGGCAGGAGGAGGGAGCTGCAGATTCAGAGTTAAAGTCAGAGGAGTCGCGGCCGCCCGGAGACCAGCACTCGCGCTCCGCGGGCGCCGCATCCGGAAGCTCCCCGCAGCTGCAGCTCCCGAAGCGCTCTGCCGGCCGCGACACGCCGCACGGCGCGGGCTTCAGGCACGCACTTTTTGAGGAAGGTCATCGCGCGACGAAGTTCCCATTCCTTTTCTCCTATTGATATTTGGGATCAAAATAAAATCACTTTGTTCTATTTCGTCCTCTTTACCAAAGTGACGGGCCAGAAAGGAAAAGCGCAAGCATAGGGCACCGTTTCTGCTATTCCCACCGCCCAGCTCTGGCCGGAAGCCCCGCCCCGGAGGAAAGCCCCGCCCTCCCGCGGTCGCGCGCCTCTTCCATCGCCTCCTCCTCCCTCTCCACCTCAGCGGCCAGAGCGTTGGCCGCCTCCTCTCCGCCCCCCGCCGGCCCCGCTCCGGTCAGCCCCTGGCCGGGCCGGCGCAGAGCCGAACAGTTCTGGGGCAAAAGCCGCGGGGCTCGGGCTGCTTCCCGCAGGAGACGCGCTCCGCGGACCGGAGGTGGCATCCGTCACTTACAGGCTGACGCGCGCTGCGCAGGACGCGGGAGCGCGGGGCCGGGCCTGGCGGGCGGGGCGGGGCGGGGCGGGGCTGCGCGTCCCTGCGCGTCCCTGGCACCGAGGGCCTCCTCGCGCGCCGCTCGGCCGCCCGGCCGCCGCTCTTCCGGTGAGACAGCGCCGCGGGGGGCGGGGCCTGGCGGGGCGGAGAGGCGGACTCCGGGCTGCGTTTCCGGTTTGTAGCTGAGGATCTGCACCGTGATCCGCAGAGCTGGTGTTTGAATGTGGGACAAGGTGTGGACCTGAGGCCCCCTCTCCACTCGAGTATGTGTCAGCAGCTGTTCGAAAGGCTTTCTTCCCACAGTGGCCTCACCCTGATGTCCACAGTCGGTAGTTAAAAGCTGCTGTGGGGCTGTCCTTAGGCTGACTGTTCCTGCGATCTGTTTGTCTCCCTCCCTGCCTGTAGCCTCGGAAGGAGTTTTGAGATCAGTGTGTTTGACTTGCAGTCTGTATTCTTTGTCAGAGCTTTTTTGACTTGAGACAGGGCTTCGCTATGTAGCCCAGGCTGGCCTCAAACTCATGATCTACGTAGTAGCAATAACTAGTCATGTGACTCTTGGACAAAGTAAGCCTTTCCCTTCATTTAGATACTTGTTAACAGATTTGATCTTTCGCCAGCTCTGTCCTTGTCACATTTATCCCAACGTCAGTGGATTTGTGAGGAAACCTACTTTTTGATGCTAAGTGAACATTTAAAGTTTCAATTTCCAGTTGTTCTTTGCTAATACATAGAACTAATAGAAAGTTCTATAAACTATCTATACACTACTAGTTCTATAAGTATAAACTAAACTAATAGAAATCAACTAATAGAAATAGTTGATTTTTAAAAAATTAGTGTTTGCATTTTGTAAAAGCCATTTATGAGTTCTAGTGCCCTTTTTTGTAGATTTCACCAAATTTTCTACACAGCAGAATTTATTGTCTGTGAATAAAGAGTTTTACTTCCTTTCCGTGCTGGATACCTTTTGTTCCTTTTTGCACTGGCCACAAGTTCCCCCGAAATGGTGATCAAACATGTTGGGAGAAGACAGCTGCTCCTTGTTTCTGATCTTAGAGGAAAGACTTTGTTCAGACTTTGCTTTGAATCTTAGGAATGTTAGGACTTTTTTGCACCTGAACCCAGGGCCATGCTTGTGCCAGGCAAGCAGTCTACCACTGAGCTCTTAATTCGAGCCCAAGCTGGAGGTTTGCGTACATACTCAAGCTGAAGTGAAACGGTCATTTGCCTTTTTTTTTTCCTTTTTTAAATTGCACCTGTGCGCCTCTTAAAAAGGTATATTTAAGTCCTAACACAGGACCTGAATGAATAGTACCTTTTTCTTTTTTTCAATAGTGAGGTTTGAACCCAGGCCCTCCTGCCTGCTAGACAAGCACTGTACCACTGAGCTACGTCTTCACTCTCAGTTTTCTGAGACGGAGTCTCCCTGAGTTAGCTAGGCTGGCCCTGAATTTGCCATTTTCCTTTCTCACCCTCCCTTACAGGCATGTGGCCCATGCCCAACCACGTGAATGTGTTTCTATCCAGGGGCCTACAAAGGTAATTAAGTTAAAAGTATGCCAGTAAAGTAAAACCTAATCCAATATGATGGTGTCCTCATAAAATGGGTACTGTGCCATATGTGTAATCCCAGCTACTCCAGAGGCTGAGGCAGGAGCATTTTGAGTTAAGGCCATTCTGGGCAAGACCCTTTCCCAAAATAAAGAGGGCTGGGAATGTAGCTCAGTGGTAGAGTGCCTCTGAGTCTAACCCCCAGTGCTGCAAAAACTAAAAGGAGAACATTGAACACAGACACACACCCAGGAGAACACCCTGTGGGGAGACGGAAAGGTAGCTGCGGGAGCCAGGGAGTGAGGCCCTGTCTGCCTGGGGAACTGGCGCTGAGGCCTCCAGGAGGTGGCAGCAGTCTCGGCCCCTTGCCTTGCCGGCAGCCTGGGAAACTACTTTCTGAGATTTGAAAGTGGAGTCAGCTTTACTGTTCTGAAATAATTCCCACTTGGTCAGGATGTATTGTCCATTCAGCAGGTTGTTAGATTTGCTAGTGTTTTGCTTAGTTTTAGTGTGTCGTTGGGATGGCGGTCTGATTTTGGTGTGCTGGTGTTTGGCTTGTTTTTTATTAATGTGATGCTAGCTGCACAGCAGGAGTTAGGAAGTTTCCCCATCTTTTTTGGTTTTCTAGGAAAAAAATTATGTAAAATTTGTATTGGTTCCTTAAATATTTGTTAGAATTTATCAGCAAAGCCATGTGAACAAGGAAGGAAGATTTTAACTACAAACTCTTTAACAGATAACCATTATTTCATCTGTATTTCTGAGTTTTACTTGTTTGCCTCCCAAGCAATTTGTCTCATCTTAGTTCTGAGCAGGGGTCGCTTGTAATATTCCGTTATCACCCTTTTCCTATCTGTGTGATGGGCACTGCTGTCCACCCTCATCTCCATGACCAGGGTTTGCTGCAGGTGGTTGTGTCAGTCACTGCAACAGATCCCATGGACTGTGGAGGGGACAGCAGTCTGGAGGCAGAGGTCAGAGTGCCCTGAGCCGCTGAGAGCTGCTTTCCTGGCCTGTAGACCTTTGTGCCCTTGTGTGTCTGTCTCCCCTCACAAGGACATTCATCCTGTGCTATCAGCACATCGCCCTCCTGGCTCCGCATGCAGTCACGGGGCCCTGGGCTGCAGCCTCTGACTTCGGGGGAGACCCACTGAGGTCTCTACTCCAGGAGCGCAGCTGGTGTCCTCCCCTGCTTAGCTCCTCAATGGAGATGGCGTTGGCCTGGAAGGCCTTCAGGAGCAGCTCTCTTCCTCTTCAGCTAGCACCAGTGGAGGGAGGGACCTTCCCCAGGTCCTTCCGTGTCCTGTGTGAGTGAGCATGAGGTTCTTGGAGGAAAGGCATGCATGAGGGTGAGAATGTTTCTGTGGTACTGAGGATGGGACCTGGGCCATTCTCACTGACCTACATTCTCAGCCCTTTTTCTACTTTGTTGTGAGACAAGGTCTGACTAAGTGGCTGATTTGCCAAGTTGCCCATCTGGGCTTGATCTTGTGCTGCCTTGGCCTCTCAGAGACCTGGGATTACAGGTGTGTGCTATGTGCAAACCTTTATGTCAGAGGACCCTAGAACCTTACACTCACACACCGACACTTGCGTTTAACCATTGATCAAAAATTTCAAGGTTAATCTTCCTACCACCTTCTGTGCATTTGGAGCTGTCTGTCTCAGGTAGGCAGGAGTTTGGGTCCAGTTCTTTTTTTCAGGCCTGTCTCTGTATTTCAGGGTGGATGAATTTAACTACTTTAATTTCCAGTTTGTCCAGTTTTTATCTTGTAGGATGGAAGTGACACTCTCCACCTCTTTGAGCTAAAATGTTCCATCCTTTTTATGTTTAACCTGTCATTTTCTTTTAGATGTCTCTAACTGGCAGCACGTACCGTGTCTGGGTCTTGTTTTTATTCTACCCGACAGCCTGCCTCTACCTGAGAAGGTTAGGTGGTTAGAAGGTCTACATTTACTGTGATTACTGAGGTATTTGCTTTCTTTTGGTTTTTGTGGTTTATTCTTTGTCATATTTTTGCTTTTGTTTCGATCTAGTACTTCTTATAATTCCATATTATCTTCTTTGTTGGCTTTTTAGCCATAGTTCTTTGCCTTATTATTTCAGTGGCTATGTTAGGGTTGTAGAATGCATCTTTAACTTACCATGTCCTGTCTTTGAAGTGGAATTATACTGCTGACAGCAGACCCCTCAATAACCCCATTCACTTCTCCCTCCCAGCACTGAGGCTGTTGCTACATCTTATTTGTGCATTGTATCAGCCCTATGACACATTATTGTTTAAACTGTCAGTTATCTTTTAGAGAGATTCACATAACAAGAAGATGCTCTTAGCTGGTGTGGTGCTGCCATATGCCTGTAATCCTAGCATTCTTGGAGGTTGAGGCAGGAGAATTACAAGTTGGAGCTCAGGGTGGGCAACTTTGTAAGACTCTGTCTCAAAAATAGGCTGCAGATGTAGCTCAGTTTGACAGCCCGGGATTCAGGGATTCAGTACCATTAGAAAAGGAAATACATGTCATATATTTATGCACGTAGTTACCATTTCCAGTTTCTTCCATTATTTCAAATATTTTTGCCCTTCTTCCAACTTAAGACTTCAGTTACACATAAAATTCTTTTGATAACATTTTCCTTTGACCTAAAATTCTTCCGTTATTTTGTAGTGTTTTGGGTGATGAATTCAGCCTTTGTGTTTGTGAGAAATCTCCTTAGAGAGCATAGAGTTGCTGGTTGACAAGATTGTCTTCTTGTAAGACACGAGAGAAAGCTCCACTGCCATCTTCCTTGCACAGATATAGGTCTCTCTCTCTCTCCCTCTCCCTCTGTCTCCATTCTCCTTTAAAATTTACTGAAATTCTTTTGAATTTTTCTGTACTTCATTCTGAATAGTTCCTATTTCTATAAGAATTACTTGACTGTCTTTTCTTCCAGTGTCTGATCTGAGGGTAAATCTCTTCATGTAGTTTACATTTCAGCCATTATACCCTTCTCTTTACAAGTTCTGTCTGGATGTTTTAAGTCTTGTCTCAGACCATCTGGGTTCTCTCCTGCCTTTGAGTTCTGCACTTGATATTACAGCCCTGCACTCACCCTGGGGTTGCGCACCCTGTAATTCCTGCGGTATGCTCCCTTAGAGCTTATTCCACACCTCACCATATCACCATCTGATGATGATGATGCAAGGTGACACAGTGCCTTCAGGGTGACAGGAAGGGAGCTGAGGTATCATGGGAAAACTGAGGTATAACGGGAAAACTAGCACAAATTTTTCTTCACGTTTCATGGATAGAAGGCTCATTCTTACCTTACATCTCAGCAACCTCAGCATGTGATATTTTTCTTTGCTTATTAAGTGCTTTCACCGTTTCACCGAAGGAAGCATTTTACAGGTTCCCTTTGACATTGTACAGTGCTACATTAACATTTTTGCACTTTGAGCCATTACCAAATATAGGTTACTTGGATACCAGGATGCTACACCATGACAGCTGATCTGATAACCAAGGTGGCTACCTGGTGACTTGCAGGCAGGTGGCACAGCATGGCTGTGCCAGACAGTTCACTCGGGGACAAAGCAGGATGGCATGAAATTTCATCGTGGTACTCAGAAGGGTGGGCAGTGAGAAACTGCTGAATTCTTTCTGGAATTTGCCACTTAGTATTTTCAGGTCACAGCTGACCATGGGCAACTGAAGATAAAAGTGTCACAACGCACTAGCTGGGTGTAGATCCCTGGGGCTTTGTACGGCCTTTTCACTCACCCAGCACTGGCCCTGGGACTACCCTTGCCACATCCACGAAACACCTGAAGCTGAGTAGACCACAGAGGAGACCTCATCAGTGGACCTTTCCAGCCTCTTCTCTTTGCTGGACTGCTCTTCTGGATGGATAGCAGATGTGACACAGGCATCAGTCCCAGCGGGTAGCAGGATGAATTTCCCTTATTTGCTGATAGTGTTTTTAGAAACATTCATTATGATCCTATTTTTAAACTATTGGTAGGAGAAGGCAGCTCAACATTAAGACAAATACATTTTCATCAGCAGCTGGTGAAATAAGTATACTAATATCACTTGAAGATAGGATATGGTAAGTTAAAGATGTATTCTACAAACCCTAACATAATCTAAGTCATTACTCAATGGTTATTAAATAAAAGGTAAAATCAGTGACTTTTCCACTTATGTAAATGGCTTACAACACTGCCACACAGCAAGTTGAGGTTTACTTTTCTGGAGGAACATTCTGCAGCTGAGCCACATGCCGAGGGGCATTCAGCATGTGTAACTGAGGCTGGGGTCACGGTGGGTGATAGGAACAGCTGCTTTGAAAGTGTTTCAGTCAGAATTATTTCAGCTGTCTTTAGGATGTGGAACTCTGAAGATCCAGTCAAGGGTGATTTCTAAAACTGAAATGGATTCAGTTAGAAGCTTTCTTAGGAAAACTTTCATGTTCCTTGCATTGACGTGGTCAGAGGAGATGGCAGATACCTAGGATTCCAGTTTGACGCCGGTCCTGCCTTCCCAGGCCATATGGCTGCATCCCCACACATACCAGACAGCAGCATACTGTGTTGCACCGTTAATGCCTCCTCAGATTGTAACCTCTTCCTGTTAGCCAGGACCTAGCTTAGGGAAGTGTTCCTGAAGGATATCCCAGGACATTTCACTCCTTCACTCTCAGTTCTCTCTCTTTTTTTTTTTTTGCAGTGCGGGGGATCGAACTCAGGACCTTGCACTTCCTTTCGAGGCCGGCACAGTGCCACTGAGCTAAATCCCTGGCCCACGGTTCTCTTGATCAAGTAACACCACCAGACAACTACTCCTTAGGATTCTGGCTTTTCTTTTAAAGATTTTTTTTTACATAGAGTAATTCCTAAGTGCTGTAGTTTCCCCTTTTATCAAAGGGGTACTTCAAGAAATCAGCTTTGTGCAGTTCCCAAGTTACTGTAAAAATAATTGAGAATGTCAATGATGACTTCACTAGATTGAGTCCTGTAATAAAGCTCTCCATGGCAAGTTCCTTTCAGAATTCTGGGTAGGGAAGCCTTTTTTCCTTCAGGAATTCTTCCTCTTTTCTGATGATACGACTGTGTAATCGTGCACCTTTCCCCCGAGCTCAGAGACACACAGGGCAAACACTGACGCTGGAGCTCGATTATGCTGGACTTCACTTACATACTTTGGTTCTTCTTTCAGTTAATGCTAACTTTCTACCACTAATGAGGATTAAAGAATATACAGTTTTATTGTCTGTTTTACATGGAGTTGCTCCTAAACATTTTTCAATGAAGTAGAAAAGTGTGAATTTTATTTATATGGGGGGATATGTATAATATACTGAATATAAACTGGCAATGAATTTAGAATTTTAAGAAGTACATCTACATGTAAAACCACGTAAGTGTGAGTTATGGACTCACATACACAGTACCAGATTCTTAAAAATAGAATCGCACTTCATTTAATTCCTCCAGTAAGCTACGAGTCAGGCATGGTACTTTCTACTTACTAACTACTGTGCCGTGCCATATCTCCTTGGCCCTGCACTCCCACCCTCTCCCATGCTACCATTCTTGTTTTCGTCCATAGTGCTTAGCACTTTCCAGCGTTCAGTGTATTGTGTTTATTGTTTGGCCCCACTGTTTCCAGTCAAGCTCCAGGAGTACAGGCATATTTGTTCCAACCACCTTAAATAATGTCTCACAATAAATATTTGGTGAGTAAATGAATAGTTGTAGAACTGTGTAGGTGCTGTGGTGCACCTAGGAAGGCATGTCTAGTTCAGTGTGAGGGCATGGGAAAAGCAATCAGAGTAATGTGACAGGAGCTCAACAGGTGACAGCAGAAGGGTATGTGGGCACAAACTCAGGTCTCAGATGAGGTAAATGGCTTGCTAACACTACAGTAGACCCCTCCAGTCGATCATACATGCAGTTCCCCAGCATCTCAGGTAATTTTTTTCAGGCCTCTTGACCTGAGCGACAGCCTCAGGTCACCAGCCCTTCTCTTACTTTTTTAAGTCACTGAGTTGCCCAAGGTGGTCTCAGACTTGTGACCCCTGCTGCAGCCTAAGAGGTAACCTTTTTAGGACACTGCCTAGCGTCTTTCTGACGGAAGCCTGAGCACCCGCTGTTCAGACCCCGAGACTGAAGCCTATGCTGAGGTACCAGATAGCAGAATGTTTTTATAGATAATGGCACGAAGAAAAAAGAAAAAGTGATGGACCGAAACAAGAGCTTCCTGTATATAATTTGTAAACGTAGCTATTAGCAATACAATACAGTGCTCACTTCGGCAGCACATATACTAAAATTGGAACGATACAGAGAAGATTAGCATGGCCCCTGCGCCAAGGATGACATGCAAAATTCGTGAAGCGTTGCATATTTTTTATGTTTAGTCAGGTGACCTCTTATTTAACAGCTTTTGAAATTTATTCTAAGCTTACAGAAATGACCAAAGAATCCATGCCATGCCCCACAGAAAGTGTTTACCCAGCTTTGATGAATTGTGCAGCACCAGTCGACATCATTTTACCTCGCATTACATCAAACATGTGGGCAAGAGGTCTAGGACAACTTATCAGAGCCAAGAATATAAAAACTATTGGGGATTTGAGTACTCTTACAGCATCAGAAATAAAAACTCATCCTATTCGTTCTCCAAAAGTGTCTAATGTAAAGGCTCTCAGAATATACTGCGAACAGCAGATGAAGTCTCATGGACTTGAAGAAATTCTAGTTTTTGATATTTCTGAGAAAACACTAAATAGAATGGAAAATAAGTCAGCTGATGAAGAAAGGCTTGTCTCAGATTTGATTAATCCTGTTGCTTTAGATAAACTCCATTATCTAAAAATCTCTTGGCACAAATTAGTGCTCTTGCTCTTCAGTTGAATTCAGAAGATCTTCATAATTATTCAGGAAGCCAGCTATTTGAAATGCACAAGAAACTTGGTACTACGGAAAACTCTATAAAAAAGAAAACTACAGTCACGTTGGAGATCACCAGCCCATGAAAATACTAGTTAGTATCTTAAGAGAAAATTGGAAGATTTTAAAACATCACTATATTTCTTGATTAATAAAACATACTCTGATATATTGCAGAATTTTAAAGAGAAAACTGTTTGCAAAGTTGGTAACATTTCACACTGGAAGAGTAATGATTTTATTATGTAGGTGCAGTTTTTAAATTTCATTAGGTAAGATTTTTTTCCCACCATATTTTCTTGGCTGCCATGCGTAGTTTTTCATGAAATTTAAATGTCTGACTGAAATTGAAACCAAAAGTAGAAACAAGCATACATTTGATTTCATACTCTATTTTGGTGAAGTGTGTAATACAAAATAACTTAAAGTGAAATTCACATTTTTTATTTGAATTTTGCTGAACTGATAAACATGTTCATATGTGGGTTTTGCTCATTATTCATATTTATTTTACTTGAGGTTTGGAAAATGTGTTCCTGGTAAAACACTTCAAATGAGATGCAAAAAATTTGGGATTTTACTCCTGTAGATTTTTAGACAGCTTGGAAGAAAAAAATACCAAATTTCAACTTCTTGGGTTAAAATATTAATGCAGAATGTACTAAAATCCCATTCCTTTGCATTAGCAAACATTTTTGGAGCAGCATTTGCCTGTGAAAATTTACTCTTGAGACATGCAATATTCATTTCTAAATGCATGACTGCACATTATGTATAGATGGTATTTTTAATTTATAAATTTCAGCCTTCATTGCATGTTTCTCTGCAGCTTGTTGTGACTACCTTGGTTTTGTTTAATTGAAACATTTGTATATATTTAATACTGAAATATCAGTATGGACAATAGAAATACTTCATGGGCTTGCTGCAGATATTTATAATATTCTGCATCTACAAATAAAACAACACATAGTTTTGTACTTAAAAAAAAAACCAAAAAAACAACACAATACAGTGACACCAGGACAGCGGCCACCGCTTAGTCCTTTGCTGCCGTGATAGGCAGTAACACACAGAAGAGTTGCCACTGAAACCATTTTAAGTACACAACTCAGCACCTCTAAGTTCACTGACAGTGCCATGCACACATCAGTTATCTAGCCACAGAATTTACTTTTAATCCCACACAGAAACTCTGTGCCCCAAACAGTAATTCCCCTGTACCCAGTCCCCAGCCCCTACTAAGCTCCATTCTACTTCCTGCCTTTATGAGTTTGCCTGTTCTAGACATCTCACATGGAATCAGACAAGTTGTCCCGTGGCCTGATTTTCCCTAGCTTAACACAACGGTTTACCGTCCGTGTTGTAGCAATTATTCACTTTTTTTTTTGATCCATAGTAATATTTTTTTGTCCAGTTTGTCCTGTCACAGTGTCAAGGCTATTCTTGTTATATAAAGCAAACTATTAAAAAAAATCCTTGTCATATCTATGAAACTCTGGACTTATACATAACTCACAATAGTCTTTAAATTATTTTTTTGCTTAAATTCTTTTATTGGTACATTTTAGGTATACAACACGTTTACATTTATCATTGGGTGCTTGTCCTGTATATGATGTATCTTGGTTCTTATTTTTTCCCCATTGCCTGTGCACCCTTCCAGTAGTCACTTTTTGAAGGCTCAGTAATGTTCTATTGTATGTATACGTCACATTTTGCTTATCCATTCAACTGTCAATAAGACATTTGTGTTTCCACCTCTTGGGGGTTTGCTTTTTTAGACAGGGTCTTGCTATGTAGTTGTGGCTGGACTTGAATTTACTGTTTAGCCCAGGCTGGCCTTAAACTTGCAGTGATCCTCCTGCCTCAGCCTCCCAAGTGCTGGGATTATAGGCCTGTGCCACCATGCCCAGCTTGTCTTTTGGTTATTGTGAATAATACTCCTGAGGCCACTGATGTAAAAGAAAGAAGTGCTGAGTCTCTGCTGTGTATTCTACTGAGCATATACGTATACAAAGAAGTGAAAATGCTTGATCAGATGGTAATTCTATGCTTGGCTTTTTGAAGAACTGCCAGACTTTTCCACAGGGGCTTTGCCATTTCACATTTGTACTAGCAATGCACTGATTTCTCATCCTTGCCAATGCTTTTCATTTTTAGAAACAAAAGCTATTGGAATGGGTGTGGTGTGTACTGTTTCATTGTGGTTTGACTCCATTTCCTGAGTAACTGGTGACACCAAACTTCTCTTCACAGACATCTTTTCATTGACTTAGTGGCCATCTGTAGGTCTTCTTTGCAGAAATTATTCAAGTCCTTTGCCCTCTTTTGAATTGGCTTTCTATTGTTGCTAACTTTTAGAAATTCTTTTATGTTCTGGGTGTTAATCCTTTATCACATATATGCTTTGCAAATATTTTCTCCCATTTTCTGGGTCGTCTTTTTCACCCTGCTGACAGTGTCCTTTGATACACAGAAGTTTTAAGTTTTTATGAACTACAATTTATTAATCTTTTTGTTGTCGGTGCTTCTGGTATCATATCCAACATCATAAAGGTTTTATCTCATTTTTTTCTTCTAAGAACTTGATCATTTTAGCTATTACATTCAGATCTTTGATCCATTCTGAATTGACTTTTGTGTAGAGTGTAAGGTATGGGTCCAGCTTCATTCTTCTGCATGTGTCTATCCAGTTGACCAAGCACCATTTGTTAAAGATTATCCTTTCCCGGCTAAATGGTGTGGTCACCCTTCTTGAAAATCATTTGACAGATATGGGAGAGTCTGTTTCTGGGTGGTCTGTTCTCTTTCTGCAGAGGAGAAGAGTTGAGACGGGGTCTCGGTATGAACTCTAGGCTGGCCTTGAACTAGCTATGCAGCCCAGCCTGGCCTTGAACTCATGTCCTCCTGCCTCAGCCTCCTGAGTGCTGGGATTACAGGTGTGCACCACTGTATGCAATTTGGTCTGTATTCTATCTTAAACAGTTTTTCACTGCTACTGAAAGTACATTAAAATTATATTATTAAAATTAGGGCTGGGGATTTAACTCAGTGGTACCGCGCCTGCCTCACAAGCGCAAGGTCCTGAGCTTGATCCCTGGCACCAAAAAAAAAAAAAAAAAAAATTAAACTACATTCAGAAAATAAGATAGATAATATATTCCTGGGATTATCCGAGAGATGGAGACCACCCTGAGCGAGCTGCAGATTCATAAGCTGGCTTTTCATACTAAAAGTCCGAGTCTGCCTATTGGTCCCCAGTGGCGTGCCCGAAGAGCCAGCAGTTGGTGTGTGGGAAAGGATCAACTGCCCAGCCCTGGTCACAGCGGAGGCCTCAATGATCCTGCACGCTGTGACGTCTTGGATGGCAGGACAGGAGCGCAGCTAAGGGCAGCATGACTCGCACACGAGACTTCTATAGAAGCAAAAACCAATCTGTGGGAAGAAACAGATTCCCCATTAATCGATGATCTGTTCCTGCTGGAATGTCTCGTTCCCTTGTTGCCTGGACCCTGCTGTGTCCACTCTGCTTTCCCTGCACCACCCTTCAGGAAGCTGCGTGTTCAGTAAACAGTGGCGCGTTCAGAGAGTTGGGGTCTCAGTCTTGTACGAGCTCTGACCCTCCACACCCCTTTGCATTCTCCATTATTGTTTCTGTCTCTTTTATCCTTTCATCTTACCCTGGCCCCAGCGATTGGGGGCCTGGCTAAGTCCCTGATACCAGAGGTGGTTAATACTTAGTAATTCTCAAAAGAAGATGATATGATATAATTCATTATCACAGCTGTATCATGTGACAGAATGTTGGAACACGTGTCATAACATGAAAAAGTTATGCACATCATTTGCAAAGACTACGTCGCAAGTTATGTTGTTGTTGTTGGTTAGAAAGGTAGACCATGTTTTTTATTTCACTGACATGGACATAAGCTAAAGTTTTTTAAATTTATTTTTGGGGTTTTTTTTGAAACAGGGTCTTGATATATAATTCAGGCTGACCTTGAGCTCACTATGTAGCCCAGGCTGGCCTCAAATTCATGGCGATCCTCCTGCCTCAGCCTCCCAAGTGCTGGGATTACAGGTGTGCACCTCTATGCCCCGGCTTGAACTAATGTTTTAAGAGAATGTTTATGAATAAGTTTTAGCTCAGGCCACAGCAAGATACACTCCCAAAATATTTGCATATGCTTTTAGCATCAAATGTGAATACTTAACTAAGAAACCTGTTTGGGATATCCTTCTGGAAAGCTAATTTGTATTGCTTTTTGACAAACTTTGGCATTTGGTCAGGGGCCCCAAGTGATGAGCGCACGTACTGAGCTCTTCCCCCTTCACCCCAGCTGTCAGTGCTCTCACTGAATCAGCCCCAGGGATCAGCTGTTCCAGAAGCCCCTTCTGCTCCAGAGGCCCCAAGCACAGAAGACATTCCCGGCAGGTCTTCCCTCAGGCCTGGCTCTTCCCCCAGATTCAGAATCTGCATAAAGCCACAAGTCAGAAACTTCCTATTGGAGGAAGATGAAAGTAAGTGTTCTATGATAGGATGTTTTTGTTTTTTGTTTTTTGTGGGTTTTTTGGTACTGGGGATCGAACTTGGGCCCTTGCGCTTGCACAGTAGGCGGCGAAACCACTGAGCTAAATCCCCGGCCCACTATGATAGGATGTTAACGAGTTTTAGTAATACCTACATATAACTGGTCACGAAGGAAGTGACAGAATGAGGTAAGGATGAAACATCTGGACCTATGTGTACAACTCAGTCCGACATTTAAGGTGTAACAACTAATGGATCTGTCCATTGTTCAGCTACTGCTAAAATCCTAGCATAACAAGGATGTTAGTAATGATAAACACCATGGTTTCCCTGCAAATCCCTTGCTCTTCTGCCCTGTTCTTGTGTGTTACTGAACAGCTTTCTAATCCCAATGAAGTCCAACTAGACACTCTTAGCAACTTTTTACTGAGAACCCAAGGATGGCCAAAAACCACAGCCATGCTGATAGGGTTAAATACAAACATGTAGTTCTGACTTCAATTACTGTCTGACAATCACATGTACACTTTTCTAGTGTACTCTTTTATTTTTGAGGACCACTATTTCCTCCCCTGTGGCACTGTGTCTTCCTGGGCCCTTTCATCAACTGTCCCATGTGACCTTTTAGGAGGTGGACAGAGGTATCATTTTCTTATGTGGCCTGGGGAGCTGAGTCATAGGTGCCAAGGCACTGGCTGTGGGTGGCAGAGCTAGGGCTAGGACACCTCAGAGGTACGTTCCTCTCACTGCAAGTATTAAAGCTTTCTCTGGAAGACTTTAAGATCTCTGCTAACCCTAAGAGTTTAGGTATCCAGGTTGGTTTTTATATTGTATAAAATTAAGTGTCTTGCTAAGTCTTTGTTTCCCCTTCCATCCAATATGAACCATTACACATTTCTTTGACTAGCCCTTAGCTCTATTAATAGAGCTCAGTGCCAGGTGGAGGTTGTTATACGATTCGTCCTTTCCATCCTCTCTCCTGTCCGTTAAAGCCCCATTCCACAAAATGACAGCAGGATAAGGTCTTCTGCAAAGAGAAGCAAACCCCATCTTACCTCTCCTGGCTCCCAGGATAGCTGCTTCCTTCAAGATGGTTTTCACCACTGTCCTGGTGTCCTCAGCTCCCCTTTGCCTCTCTCCTGGAGTCTGGCTTTTGGTGCTACTGCTGCCCTGGATCTGTTCTTGCGAAGATTATTTTCTGGTTCATTTTTTCCACATCTTTATACCTGTGGTGCCTGCCTGCCTCTGTCTCTTGTCTGTCTGTCTCTGAGTCTCTGTCTGTCTGTGACACTTTGTTCTTCCAGTACTCTGCTTTTCTGCAGCTGTCACTGCCTTCCATTCTCATGCAAGTCCTGAATGACTTAAAGGCCAACGTCTCCCTCAACAGCTCCAGCTCAGACAGTTTTCTGAGCTCTGGCTCCTTGTTTAGAGGCCTATTAATTATTACAGAGAAACTTTAATTCCAGCGTTTCTGAACTGAAACTTCACCCTTGTCCATGTCTGCCCTTTGTGTTCCATGTATTTGTCACCAGCTCCCAGCAGTTCTGTCTCCATACTACTCTTTCGTCTCCATTCCCACAGACGTCTTTTCAGTTTAGTCTTCATCTGAACCAACTCAGTCAGGCACTCCAAGTCTTGCTGTAGTCAGTTCCCATCCATCTCTTCTGAACCAACTGCAGCCAACTTCCTACAACCGAAATCTCATCATTGTATGACCTGCTAAACATGGTGAAGAATCAGGTTCATTTCCTCACTAAGGGTTCCTGTCCTTTCACGGCATAATGGGAAGAGCACAGGTTGCAAGCTTTACCAGTCGCAGAGGCTGGGATTGTGTGGTGGGTGTTCTGGTGTCTCCATCGAAGGTACTGCCGGGTTAGAAATGGAACAGTGAAGTGTCTGACACGAGGTAGGGGCCCAAGAAACCGCTGCTCTCAGATTCCGCTCCTTCTCTGGCCCGACAGGCGCCCTCCCCAGAGGCCCAGCAGGCCGCACGTGGGTCGAGGTGGGCGCCTGTTCCTGGTCTTGCCTCAGCGGGCACTGGGGCAGGCCCCTCCCTGCCTGTCTCCTTAACTCTTCCTCGCTGCCAGCACCGTGCGTGGACACAGCCTCCACGTGCAGACCCCACTGCACCACTGATGGACTGTCCCCGTCTCTGCCCACTGTACCCTCCATGCCCCTCCTGGGAGTGCTTCTGATACTGGACAAGGCCAGGATCTGCACTCGGCAGCTCCGAGGACAGAGCCCAAGCTTTCTCTGTGCCCGTCTCTGACACGAGCACTGACCTTGGCGCAAACTGTCCAAATTACAAGGTATACGCAACTAGGGGCAAGAATTACTTTCTGAATTAGCTTAACGCGTTTACGGCCATACCATCCTGAACCGCCTGATCTCGTGTGAAATAAGCTTAATTATTTTTCTTGGGAAATTTAATCTTTTAGTTGAAGGGGAAAAACAGTTGGAAGAACGTACATCATATTATCTGCATTTATTTAGTTCACTTAGATTCTAAAATTCACATTGCTCAATCAGCTAGACTTGGTGTGCTGCCTTCTGGGCACAGAATCAATACAGTAGTGCCAGAATGAGTCAAGTCTGTAGGAAATGACAGTCCTCTTAAAATCTGAGGGTGGACGTCCATGTATCCATACTAAATTGCCTACTGCTGAGAAAACCAACTAACTGGCTTTAAGGCAAGTTAAAATAGACTCAACTCTCTCTTTACACAGTCACTTCTGGCCATAAAGGACAATATTAATCACAGCTACTAACTGTACTAGAAGTTCTAGATCTCAACTACCAGAATAAAAAGACCAAAAACCCACAAGTTAACAGTTTTTTTATATACTTCAAAGTCCACAATTTACACAAGTGCTTTTATTCTAGCATTGTATATTTAGAGCATTTAAGTTATGCATGATAATGGACGATAACGTATTTACCTATCCTGATTTTATTATGATTACTGAAGTCAAATAATTTGATATCACTTGATTATTAATGCGGTAAAACTTCTGCTGGCAAGCCTCACATGGAATTAAAAAGCATTTAAAAATTAAAGCAAACTAATAAAATCAAAAGCATTGTTGTTTTAACAAAATTTATTATGTAGGAATTATAAAGGTTAAAGGCTCTTCCATCTCAAATAAAAATAACTTATAATTACACTCATAATATAGTACCTTATAGAGTGATTCCAATAAATATCACAGGAAATACAGTGCGTTCATCCAAGCCAGAGAGACATAAGTATTCCAAGTCGTTCACAGCGCCTGACGCAGGACAGCCTGCCGATGCCCTCAGAGGAGAGCACACAGCAGGGCCAGCACAGCTCCTTCAGAAGGTGAAGTAGCGGGCAAACCACTCCTGGCGCTGGGTGTCTGGAGAAGCCGCCGGAGAAGCTTCACCCTGAGGAGGACTGAATGCACAGAGACAGTAACCCCGCATGACGCGGTCTGAACACTAGAGGGCCAAGCACAGCCAACAGTGCAGCCCGCCACAGCTGGCGGCCCACAAGGGAGGCCCTTTAGACCGCGGCTCCACTGCAGGAGAGCAGGAGCCCAGCACAGCCGGAGGTGAGGTGAGCAGCCGCAGCAGCAGCACAGGAGGATCCCCACGCACGGCACAACCGACAAGCCAACCGAGAG
Source organism: Heterocephalus glaber (assembly GCF_000247695.1). The sequence goes on along the minus strand of NW_004624798.1, from coordinate 11,271,234 downwards.
GATCCTGCCACCTTCTTCAGATGGAACAGTTCGGAAGGAACTGTGGGAATTCCTCAACACCTGTCCCAGTGTAGTTGAAATTTTAGAATCTGATGTAAGTACTTGTTCTTACAAATATATCCTTAAATATAAATTAAGTAACTAAATCAAGTTACACTATTCTTTACTATCTGCATATGCATATTAAATGTTCATTTCATAGTCCCATAAGCAGACACGCCAAGAAAAGGAGTGCATTAAACACCCAGTTTCCCTTCTAACTTCAAAGTTACACAATTTATACTTCTCTTAATTCCAACTACAGAGTCTTTGAGCTACTTGAGAAAACAAAAGAATCCCTACGGCCTCGGGCAATTACAAGGCACCAACATGTACCGGAAACTCCCGCGTCTGCTCCTTGGGCTCATGCACATGCACCTTACTGAAACCTGAATGGACCCATGCGGGGGGAAACAAGCAGCAGAGGATTTAGCGGGAGCGTCTCAGACGCGGGGGACCACTTGTCAATCGTGCTGTTTTCTCACTAACTACGTCATGAGTCACTTGGCCCGACACAAAGCAAAAAACTTCTCTGTTTATAATACTCATTATCTGCTGAGCTTTAGTAAAAATAATAAAAAGCAGCAAAAAAAAAAAATCAGTGTTATTGAGGTGAGCATAAAACATAAAAAACAGTACTTTTTGACTTTATCTTATGGTTAACTGCATTTCACTCAAAATTTACTTTTAAGGGGCCGGGGATTTAGCTCAGTAGTTCTGGCGCCAGCCTGGCAAGCGCAAGGTCCCAAGTTCGATCCCCGGTACAAAAAAACAACAACAACAACAAACACACACACTCAAAATTTACTTGTAAATACATGTGATCAGTAACTTGGCAATGACTTAAAAGTGGAATGTCAATTTTAAAGCTTATTTTTTCAGGGTTTTTTTTGTTTACATATACCATTAAGTTCCCCTAACTTACAAACTTTTTATTTTGACAATAAGCATATGTATATATTTATTAATGACTGGCAAAAAAGGAAAAATTATATAACAAGAGAAAAATAAGTAAAAACTTAAAGTTCTTTAATAAGGATGGATTATTAGTGAAAAATTGGTGACAAGACTGACAATGTATCAAACTGTCCACAAATATTGAAATTTAAGCATATGAATTTCACGGACAGATCTTTCAACATTTACAAAACTGGTGATAAAAAATTATAAAAATTTTTAAACACTCAAAAGGGAGTTCTAGAGAGAACCAGATGATGATAAAAATATTCTGAAAATACTGCACATTAATGTTTCTTAGGTTGCTATTAAAATAGTGGATATCTACAATGTAAAAAGAGCAATTTCTAAAGTTAGAAAAGAAAAAAAAGAAACCATTGGTGAGACGGGGCTCACCTCAAAAATGTCTTGGACTCTTTGGGTGGCACTGGCTGTGGAAGTGGTTTGCTGCTGTTGAACTCAACATCGTGGACTGGAGAATTAGGAATGGGGTCCAGGCGGTTAGGATGTCCATTGCCCACTCCACCAGATTCCAGAGCACTTAGGTTGGGAACACTCACAAACCTGTTTGTTGGTGATTTATCATTCTTCTTCTTTTGCTGCATTAAAAATAATATATGTGAGGACAGTTGCTGCAAAATGTCAAATGAGAAAACAGGAATAGTAGAGATGCAAATGTGGCCTGGGGAAATTTTGGAAGCTTTGTGTTAAATTAACCAGCATTCCCCAATGTGTGGTCTGGGGATCAGGATCATTGGCGGTGTCATCTACATGGACTCCTCCATGACAGACACGGTCCCGCACCAGAAGAGTGAGGAGAGGCACTGAGAGAGCTTCACTCTGAAGTCCCCTATGAGCCTCTCACTGTGACATTAAGGGAGGAGACAGGCGACAGGAGTTCCAAGGGGCAAAGAGAACCCGGGAGGACCAGGGGCAGAGGGGCAAGAGGTGGTCTTGCAGATAGCACCAGGTTAAACTGACACAGGCTACAATTAGGAGGAGGAGGAGGAAATTTAATCAGGATGTTAAGAGAGGTCAGTGAACTTTAGTCATCTGTCAGAGGGAGGCCGTTCTTGCCTAGAAAAAAAGGAATGAGAAAATGCGTGGCAATGTAGTTTGAGACAGTCTCACATTTGTACTTTAGACCTGAAGCTGACCTAGAGAAATAATTTAATCTTTCCTCTGTAACATCTTTCTGAATAGAGAAAATTAAATCTGTATGATTAAGTCTCACTATCAGTTAACTGACACTATCAATTGGCTCACTTTATTGTTTTGTTTTGTTTTGTACCGGGGATCAAACTCGGGTCCTTGATGCTTGCACAGCAGGTGGCGAAACCACTGAGCTAAATCCCCAGCCCAATTGGCTCACTTTAAAAAGTTAAAGGATATAAAACAAAAGTTATCAAACATTTAAAAAATGTTTTAAGTCTTTAAAATTAACAGATAAGGAATACAAGCGCAGATGGTCAAAATCTATCAATTTGCAAATCACTGATTTTAATCTCAAATTATTTCTACCTCTAGAATCAATGAGCATCACACCTTGTTATGCACAGTAAAAATTAATGTCATTCATAATGTAGAATATTCTCACATTTTGGTAATTATATATATGCTAATACATTTATGGGTTTTTTTGCAAAATAACTGCAGTTTAAAAAATTCCATGAATACGGAAGACAGCACTTTTCTTTGACACACAAATACTATCTAGACATTTTCCTCTGTGTCCCATCGTGATTCACAGTCCCTGACCAGGACCCTACTTTAGCCTCTCTGGCGACAGAAGGGAAGAGAGCTTTCCTCAGAGCTGTGTGTGAGGACCGCGGCCCCCAGGAGGAGCAGGAGTGGCTGGGACATGCTCAAAGCTGCTGCATGTGTCAGTTCCTATCCTAGTCACCAGAGCTCAGAATTCAACTCACTTAAGTTTTCTATTTAAGAACGCAAAAGTGTCATTGGTCAAGTTCTACAGTAATGGTTTTACAGCAGAAAAATTTAATTCCAAAAAAATAAAAATTATTTCTAATATATTTTATTTTCCCAAGTCTCATAATCTTGCTTTATAATCACAAGTTTATGTCACTTTACATTGTCAATTTAAAAGCGAAAGTGAACTCCATTCTCATCCATTATTTACGGAGAGCTTTCTGTGTGACAAGCAGGGTGCTGGGTCTACAGGTACAGGAGCCTGCATCTCTGTTCATCATTCTTTACTAACATCTTTTATAAAACATTCAAGTTCAAACTTTGAAGCACTGTAACTTGGGAAGGAAGCATAGATTCAGTGTTCTTTTAGAGTTTCATGAACTTGGGAAGCCAAAGTTCTGGGTAATGATGTGATAATAAATCCCAATTTAAAATCAACTTTAGTGCTGGCACTTTTATTTATTCTACTATTGATTTCTTCCAAAAGATTCATCATCGCTGTGAAGCCACTGTATACAATTATTTACTCATTACTTGCTTTGTTGACAGAAAAATCTGTGTTGACTTAAACAAACTGGGATGAAATTTTGCAGTTAAATCAATATTTACTGAATACCCACTCTACCCACAGCAGTAGCAGCATCAGTGGGAAGATGGGGTAAAGAAATGTGTAAGATTAACCACACCCATTCCAAGGCTCTGCTGTTAGTCCCAGGAGAGTCAGGGAGTGTCACAGTAAGCTGTATTTAATTGCAAATGTCAGCCTGAGAAGGCTAGCCCTTTCTCAACACTGCCGGGCAACACAACATGTGTCTCTCCACTTTGTTCTAACAGGACGATGGCCTGCAGCTAGGGACTGCTGCTGGGCATCTGGGCTGGAGACTTTCTGACCCCAGAGGACTGGAATTGGCAAGCAAATGACAAGAAATCAACTAAGGGAGAGTTAGAAGTTTAGCTTCCTTTTTTGGTTTTTGGTGCCAGGGATCGAACTCAGGACCTTGTGCTTGTGAGGCAGCCTTGGTGCCACTGAGCTAAATCCTTGGCCTTAGAAGTTCAGCTTCTTTAGGAATATGAAAAACAAAAGAACCAGGGTTTTACAGTAGTAATATTTAAGGCATACATATTACCAGTAAATGAAATTAATCTCATTATGAAAACAAACACATAACTCAAAAATTTTATTGCTAGAGAGTTAAAAATATTTTGGGAGCTTTATCCTATATGGCTTCAAATAATTTACCCAGTTTTAAATCGAATCCCTATTTTATAGTGTCTACAACACATACCTTGGTCAGTGGATTAATAACACCAACAGTAGGACTCGAGTTAAACACTTTGTTGAAGTTAGTTTCTCGATTGACTAATTCCAGTTGATAAAATTTATTATCCTCCTACGTAAAAGAATTATAAACATTTTTCAACATTTTCTACCAAATATTTACATACATAATTGTGTAAGTGCCATTTTATTCAAACTAATATAGTACTGGAATGAAGACTTATTTACCTTGTTCAGAGATTTCTGGACCTTACTGCTGGTGTCTATGGGTTGCTGGAAGGTAGGCAGGTTGTTAACCCTCACTCCTAGGGTCTCGACTTCACCCTCTAATACTTTTCCTGCAAGGCTGGATCTAAGTGTTTTATTTGGTCCCAGCTCTGCCTCACAGAGCCAACCATGGAGTTGCAACTGGTGCCACTGGCATGCATCGACTGTGTGCCTGGCTGAGTCGTCCCCACTTAGGAAGATGACACGGCGATGCGTTACGGTGCTTCAGTCCTTGGAGACAGATTTCATCTCGTCTAATCTTTTCTTTGATACATGACTGTATTTTAGCAACAGTACCAGGGAAAAAGCGAATGGCCCCTATAGTGATAAAACCTTTGCCTTTGGCTCTGTGAAAAGCGAGAAGCACTGAGTGAACCCTGGACTGGGAAAGCCGTAAGTGGACAGAGAGGGCATGGAGTGAGAAGGCAGGGTGTGATGCAGGGGACGCACCACGAGACCACACTCCCTCTCAGTTACCACTGACCTCTGAGTCCCCAGGGCCCACGGAACCGGGTGTTGTGCAGAGAATGTGAGGACCCTGGCCTGGCACTGACCGGCTATGCGGCTTTGGAAAATACTTCACTCTCCGGAGCCTCCTGCCCGCCTGACCTGTGATGAGGCTGAACCTCATTTCCCGAAGCCTCCCTCGGGAGAGCTGGACGATGCACAGGCGTTTCTACGGGCTGCAGGGGAAAGGCACGTCTGAGGTGTGCTTAGTCCCGCAGGCACGGGCCAGTGACAGATGTTTCCCGAGTCCCTGCTGTCCGGAAGTGCTGTCCCTGAAGCCTGTGCTCCCGGGAAACTGGCTGGCTGGGGATGGAAGCAGCGTGACCCATGCTCTTTCCAGAGCCTGCCCTGGGTTCTACTGGAGACCTTAATTGAACCCTGCTGCTTGTGGCAGGACTTTGAGTTCCCTCAAAACTGGCTAAAGAAATAAAAATTCAAAGGCCTTGAGAAGTATATGTTGCTCTTACACTTTCTTTGCACGGTACTATCCCAAGTTTTCAGCTGAAGTGATGAATGAGCTCCCAGAATGATCAGTGCTCTATCTCTAATTTTACTACAAAGATTTTCATTCATTAGTGGCAGAAAAAGCAACATTTTAATTACTGACCAGGACTTATCATTTTAGAAGACTGAAATGTTTTGTGAATTTTAAAATAGTCATTTTTTAGTCTTAAGGAATAATGGCTTGGTGAAGGCAGTCCATAGGGTTAAATCTGCATTTCACTCCTGACAGACTCCTCAGAGCCCTCTCAGAACACCCAGGCCCTCACCCCCACCCCCAGGAGGCTGAAGAGCACTTCCTGTGTCCAGGGTGGCTAGGAAATGAATGTGCCCGACCGGGAAGGGCAGGGTGCAGGCTACTGCACAGGTGTGTCCACCGCTCTTCCCAATTCAACAGTATTAGTTGGTCAGCGCCGAGGTCTTACTATAAACATTCTATATGTCAAAAAGATTTTTTAAAAAATACTAAGAAAAAGGCATAATTCCCTTGTCCTAATGTCAAATTTAAATTTTAAAAATTATACTTCTCCTCATTCATAAACATTTTAATAATCTATCATAATCCACATATTTGGTACTTTCTATTTGCATTTAACACTACTTAAAATATGTTCCCAACCAACTGTCTACTGACTGTTAGCATGGTTATACCAAAACCAAAATATCTTACAATTAGTTTCTTTATGACCTGGTCTCTTTCTGTAAGCATGGCTCTTAATTCTGCAATCATCTGTATATCTTCCGGTTTCGATTCTCTCTTTAGATATTTTTCTTCCATTTCTTCTAGTCTAAAAACAAGAAAACCTTCAGCTTATTGATATGACACGGACACATTCTTTTGTAATATCTACGTTTTCCAATTTGTCCTGTTAAACATGCGCACAATTTAAAACAAAGCTTTCCCCATAGAACTCTGACATGTCGACAGGCTCGCCTTGGGAGCCCCGCTGACGCACACAGGCCTGGCGCTGGCGCAGCTCGCTGTCAGGAGCGGGGCCTCGAACACACGGCTCTGTGAGGCCACGGACTCGGCATACGGGACGAGGAGGGGCGGAGAGACGCTTGCAGGCCACCATTCTTTCCTGTCTTCTGGGACGCATACTCGAAAACCGGCTCAGCAGGGGGAGACGTGTTACACTTCTTGCAAGCCGACACCTCCCTGCATGAAAGGACTGAACGCACTGAAGACTGGCACAGCAGGGACTTTGAGGACAGACCCTACAGAGTCAGGGCAGGGCGGAGTGAATAGAAGGAAATGGAAGCTGCTGGCTCGGTTTAGGAAAAGGCTGCTTACAGTTTTAAAACATAATTGTAAAGTAATGAGAACAAGTAAAATGTGTATTATTTTCAGAATATAAAGGACAGAATTTAAGTTTAATAAAATTGTGGTTGATGAAGATTCACAGAAAAAAATGTATTCACTCAACAAACACTGCGTGACTTCATGATGCCCTGCCTTCTAGAAGTCAGTGACCCACCCGGTACCTGTGCCCTGGGCCTCAGAAGGGTCCTGGACTCTGCATCTTAGAGACTGTAAAAGCCCTCCACTGACTCAGTCCAAGCCACAGATCTGCAGAGAGCCTTTCTGGCGCCCTGCCTCGGCCCCCACTGAAGTCCCAGCCTGCTGTGCGTGGGCTCAGGTGACAGAAGTGTGGGCTTAGGAACCAGCTACCTCGGGGTCTGCAGAACTTTGTTTCATGGCCTTTATTTTGCTCTTCAGTGACAATGCAGGCTGCGAAATAACATGCAGCTGTGAGCTCACAGAAAGTGAGCCTGTATTTTATCACAACATGGACGGGTTTACTCCAGTGTTTTCATGGGCAAAGGGTTTAAGAAGGCTGAGAAACACTCCCTAGTCCAGGAAAAAGGCATCTGGCTTGACGCTGAGCAGCCACCAGATGCCACTGGAGTACTGTATTTCTTTTACCATTACAAGCAAGGTATAAGATTCTTGGGCTGCTTCTTGCAGCTGAGCAAGAAATGTGGCCTAAGTGGCAGCCAAAAAACTAAATCAAAGCTTTATTTAAAACTATTATTTCTTGGGCCAGCGATTTAGCTCAGTTTCGCCGCCTGCTGGGCAAGCGCAAGGGTCCAAGTTCGATCCCCGGTACCCACCCCCCACAAAAAACAAAACAAAACAAAAACTATTATTTCTTGTCCTAGCACAAGGAGAAGTTAAGATACAGTGAGTCTTAAACAATCATTTACAGTTTTTGAAACTCCTTTATTCTGCCCTGAATGCAAGCTCTAATATATTTTTATTTAGCATAAGCATTCTTTACCTACAAAATTATTCTCAAGTTAATTCTCACCACAAAATATCTTTACACTACCAATTTAGTAAAAAAGATACCTGCTTATTAAAGAGGAAAATTAAGAGACATAATTTTCATAAATATAAATAGGAAAGCATTAAAGGAGAGAACAAGTAACATGATATAAATTTAACTTGTAAATATACTTTGAGAATTACCAGGCTTTCAGAAGTGTCACAGGAAGAAAACCTGCTGCTATTCCGATACCCACTCAGGCCAGCACTAGTGGACACTCCCTCCCTCAGTCACCATCACTGCTCAGAGACCAGGCAGGAATGGCCGGTGCCCAGACAAGCCTAGGTTTGCTCTCCTGTAGTCTTTCTGATCACAAGGAGGGGACCATCTATCTGGTTCCGTGCACCATAAAGGGTCTCCATAACACGCTGTTCATCCCATTTCATGGCTTGCAGGCAGACCCCGAGCATCTGTGCCAGCTAGGAGCCAACAACACGTTTTATTTTCATGAAATTTACATCCACACTATTATAGCTCAGCTTTCATTCAGAGTAAGGAAAACGTTTTCTTTTTTTTTCAGTACTGGGGATTGAACTCAGGGACCTCGTGCTTGGCCACTGAGCTATATTCCCTGCCCAAAAATGTTTTCAACTGTCGTGATAGTTTTATTGCAGTGATAGCAATTTTTCCTATTAAATTTTAAAGTAGAAATGAGTCCATTAAAAATATTAAGAAAGTACTATTGTAGGTAGCCAGAAATGACCACACTCCCAGAGTTTATATCTGGATGGTTTCAGCTGGGAAACACATCCATGAGGGACCCATGAGTGCATACAGCCAGTTACTAAAAATACTAATCCCTATCAAGTCATACAGAGACAGGATAAAAAGGAGAAGCAGAACACATAAAACTACTAGCTAGGGTCCCAGTTGGAGTCTCACCAGGCACGCATACCATCTTTTTTACTTTTGGTCTGAAAATACATAGGTCAATGTCTGTAGTTCATGAAAAAGACAAATCTAAAACACAAATGTCTGAAAAACTGTCCAAAATTGCAGTTTTCCAAGGGATGGCCCTCCCATGTTGTTTTAGAAAATAAGCAAATTAAAAAATGACCAAAAAATCAGTGAGTTGACGTTTTAGAACCAAACAACTGTATATTTAAACACATGTGAAATTTAGAACTTTAGTTGTACGAAGATGAAAGAACTCAACTTTCTCTGTGGTCTTAAATACAGGACTGAACTACTTTGACATTGGGCTTTTCCTGTAAATTCATAGCACGGACTCTGAGTTGGGACAATAGGACTGACCTCTCTCCCTGAAAAATTTATGGAAATTACCTGCATGGTGAATTAAAAGTCAAATGACAATGACAGTTCTTGAGGTATTATGGACAAAGAGTCAACCCTTTAAGAGTGAGGAATTCTGGTGTATGGAGTGCTTTTCAGTTAGATATGATTAACCTATTTAAAGTCTACATACGGAATCAAAATTTCTCTCATCAACAAATAATCTTTATGTTCCACAACAGTGATAAATTAATGTAAAGTAAACCCAAACAATCAGTAATAATCTCTGAATCATTGTGTGATACAGATGTGTAAGATGTGTCATGAACCCAGGTTCTAGTGCTTCCATTCAGCTTACACTCTCCTTACCTACAGAATACATCACTGAGATAAAATCAAACAGCCAGTTCTCCCATTTATTTTAAAAAGAACATAAACCACGGCATTCCTATTAGATACAGGACCCTTACAAAGATATAATATATACTGAGAAAATAAAGTTTCTACCAAACTGTCTGAAAATCTGGGAGGGCTTTAAAAGCCAGCTTTGGCCAGGAGGATCCCTAACTCATCCTGCAAGAGCAGAGCTCGGCACCTTGTGTCCGATGCGCTGCCCCTTCCGGGGGCTGTTGCAGCAGCACAGCAGAAGGAAGGTGCTTTGGGCTGCTCAGGTCCCTCGGCACCTGCTCAGGCCCAGCAGGCGGATGCCCGCGGTGCCTCCTTCAACCCCACTGAGAAGCCACCGGTGTTTTCTGAGTGTGCAGCTTTAAAGCCTCTGGAGCAGGCTGGCGTGGCAGGGACAGTCTGCCCCACTCCACCGCTGGACAGGACTCTGCCTGAGCCCATCACTTGGCAGCACAGGCAGGCTGCACTTAGAGACAAATACTGTTCTTAATGCCAGAAGATAAAACTCGGCCCTGCGGTCACACCCGTACAGCTGGGTGCTCCGGAGCCATCTGCAGCTGAGCGCCCATTTCCTGCACAGAGCAGACACTAAACACTCACTGCCTCAGAAAAGTGCTGCTCAGAAAGAAACCAGTCTGTGCGTGACCTGAAGCTGGAGGCTGATTATATCCCCACAGCAAGTTTCTGGTGAAAAAAGGAATACGTTGTTTAACATGGACCCCAGGCAACGTAGAAAATGAACGACAGGTATAGGACAGCAGGTAAAATATCTTATCAGTAACACAAATTCTTCAGTTATTAAAAGATCATAATATAGAAAAACTAAGTATCACTGTCTACTGAAAATTCATAATGTACAAAACCATGTAAAAAAGAAGAAAAGCAAAAACAAACACAACTTTTTCTTTGGCCAAACTAGCATTCCTAAGGAGACAAACACAGGGACACACAGAGGTCACTGACTTATGAGCATGTTTCTGAGTGGGAAGAGGGTGCCAGGATTTCCACCTCTCCTTGATGAGTACCAAGGCTGGGGAAAGCAACACCCAAGGCGCTGGGGTCTGTCTCCTGGACCTCATTTCTGCAAATGGACTGCATGACGTTAGAAGCTCTTCTACAGTGAGATACCTGAGCTCCACTGTGGCTCGGAATCATTCAAAAATTCCTCTAAGAACAGCAAACATCAAGCTCACTGTGATCAGGACAATGTAAAAAAAACCAACAAACAAACCAGAATGCCGTGAAATATTAAGAGAGTGCAGAGGACTACTTTGCAATTTCCTTTCTTTACTATAATTTCACTCAAATTAGATTCCTTAAATTTTAAATTTTTTAAAAAAGGAAAATGTAGCATGAGTCTCGACCCTTTGCAGGGCTGCTCCACAGAATGGTCAGTGTGGTAGGGAGTCCCAAGTGGTGGGGAGGCCCTGACCACACCCATCAAGCCGCCCACCTGGAGGGCCTGCGAGAACAGGCCAGTGACTCTGAGTGCTTCCCATTTTGGCTGGGTGTGTGCACACGCACGTGAGCATGTGTGAGTGTGTTTGCGCCTGCACCTGCGCCTACATAGGTAAAAATATTCACTCACAGACTGAGAGTTACATAGATGAACTAAGAGGACACAGCTGAGACTCAGGCAGGAAATCTGGAGTAACACTGGAGGCAGAGTGAGACCTGCTGGAGCAGAGTCTCAGTGAGACACTCAGGGTAACAGGACGAGGCAGTCACTGTGACTTTACAGAAGCCTGTGGACAACTGACAGGCAGACGAGAGACTAAAGGTGAACAAGGCACTGGCAGCCCGTAGACTAAGGTAAACCAATTTGGAGCAGGGTTTAGGCCACAGAGATGGACTGAACCCAAGTTCCTATGGCAATAACATCTTGTGAGTATCCAGGAAAGAGAGAGCTATTAAATATTTTTAAGGAATACTAAATATTAATTAGAAATTTTGATTTTAAAACAATATTAGAGTTCCTATGAGTAATAACTTCATCTGTAATGATTTTCCATTATAGATTTAAAAATCATAAAACAAATGCTTGTAGGAATTCAAGCAATACCTGAGTATATAAAATAAAATCTTTGTTCTTTCCCACCCCAATACCTCCTAATCCACTCCCCAAAGGGAATGTCTGTCATTTGCATTTGTTTTTAAGGATATTTTGAGCCTTCTGTGAAGCATGTATTCTTAGTGCAGTATGTGCACGGGATTACAGTATTTCCATTGCTCACAATGTGCTCTTTTTACTTAACACTATACAGTGGACATATTCCGAGGTGTCACTGTGCCGTGAAGGTACCACAGAGGCAGGCAGGAATGCTGCAACAGCAGCTGATGAATAACCCTTCAACTGCCGACCCTAATTAAAGAACACATCACACTGCAATTACCATCTGTAATGCAGATATTAAATTTCTTTTCAAATATCACTTTTATTGGATTCGAAACAGTAGAGTTTAGACCCAGTGCTCCTTAGTTTATCATCCACATATGAATTTTCTTTAACATAACATGACTTACGACACTTGTAAAGCTGCATTTATTTCCTTGAGGAGCTCATTAGTCTTATTAAAATCCGCCCGCATGATATTTTTCTCTCTGAGGTGGTCTGCTGTCATGACATCCAGCTCTTTTTCAAGCCTCTTGTTTAAATCTTGTTCATGCAACCTGTTTAATTTATTTGTAGTTAAGAAAACGTTATTCTGGAGTCAAGTTTTCAAAATTTTCTATATTCTACCAGATTTGAAATGCTCTTTTGAGTAAAATATATGGAAAATTAATGTAAACACCCTAAACTAAGCGACTTACTTTGCTACAATATTCTAGCTTAAATTTATCTCCTTTAATGCTTTTTCTAGTAATATTCTTTAAAGACTTTAATCAGGTACAGGGTCTAAAGTTAATAATGCATACACATCATTCAACATACAAATGCTCCGTCTATGTTCTGGGTTGTGATTCAGTCACCAAATTTAGTAGACAGTGACCCTGACTGTCTCGCTTGGATGACAGTCTGGTCGCAGAAGAGGTGCACAGCGCTAAATCCCTCTAGGACATCCTCCCCCGTGCTGCCCAGATCGGCGTACCTCATCTGCTGGTTAGATTCACTTCGTATCCTCAGGATTTCTTTCCCCTTAAATTCCAACTCTTTGGTGAGGGCGCTTATGTTCTCATGAAGGTGCTGTACCTCCTTGTCCAGGTCGGAGATGTGGTGCTCTCTGAGCCGTAACTCCTCTTGCAGATCTGTTATTCTACACATATGCTCCTTGCTCTGTAAGACACACGTGAGTTTTCTACATGCTGGCTTCCTGTGTTATCTGAGGGAAAAGAACACCACATTCTGGAGCGTCAGATGCAGTCATGCTGGCGCTGCTGCAAAAGCGAACTGCTCGACTCTTTTCTTTCCAGGTACCTGAGAAACATTTACATGGATGTAGTTTAAAATAATGCCAGGGCTGCAAGGGTCCCAAGAGATCAGAGAAGCACGCCTCCTTCATTTACAAATGGGAAACGACACCTAAGGGCTGACTTGTCCAGGGTCACCTGTACTTAGTGTCCGAGCAGAGGTCAGGGCACGGCCCCTTCTTAGTACTGGACGTGCCCCACCATCCTGCGGTGGACTCGCCCCCGCTGGCCTCTACTCTGAGAGGACCACACCCACATTTCCATGGCTCTGTAGAAAGCAGACTCTGCCTGCCTAGCGCTAGTCTAACAGCAACCCTACAGGTCAGTTCCCTCCCCTTCACAAAGCTCTGAAGCCTACACACTGCCAACTTCTGTGCAGACCCGGCTGACTGTACAGAACTTTCCTCCCTTGTCACAAGGTGGTTCCTTTAACGCGTTCCTGCCGCTTGAACCACAGGTGGTGCATGCGCGACTGTCCCGCTCGGACCCCCAGTGGTACCACCAGGTCTAATCACCTTTATCAAGCCCTTTTACTAATAAAATTAATAACAAGTCTATCCATGGACTGAATCTAGTTAGTTGCTTGAATCTGATTAATTACTGCCCAAATACAAATTAACACTATTCATACCAGTTAAAAATTATCACAATAATCAACAAATTTATTTCATTAAGTTAACAAATTTATTTATAAATAGTCTACCGATAATTAATTCTCTAAATTTTACCATGGAAATCTTACAAGTATCCCACTGCTAGTGTACATAATATGCAATTTACAGGGCCAGGGATTTAGCTCAGGGGTGCTGCACCTGCCTCACAAGTGCAAGGTCCTGAGTTCGATCCCCGGTGGTGGAAAAACAATAAATAAATAAAAATAAAATTTAAAAAATATGCATTTATAACTGCTGTACTACATATTCACTGTATTATAATTTTTTGGGGGGTACCAGGGATCAAACTCAGGGCCTTGCGCTTTCGAGGCAGGCAGAGAAACTACTGAGCTAAATCCCTGGCCCTGCTGTATTATAATTTTTAAGGAACTGTAATGATGACATCAGATCTGCTAACTCAATGTCTTTCTTTGCATTACTGTAATCCAAGAATCCAAGACCCCTGAGAAGCGATGCCAGCCACACCATGGGACAGTCATGCATGTGTCACCAGCAGTGCAAGGCTGTGGGAATGACCCAATTTAAACTGGAGCTGCCCGGCGCGAGACATGTGAAGGAGAGCCTCACCGTGAGCAGAAAACCTCCCAGCAATGAGAAGAAAATGTGGGCCGGTCATTGAACACAAGCAGAGATTAGCAAAGTCAAGTCTTAGGTCCAATACGCTAACACTAACGGCTTTCGTTTCACAGTGCTGAAAACCCATCTTTCCAAATGTGCACACTTTCAAGATCACAAACAAAGAGAAACATACTGAACCAACGAGCAAGGTTTTAGAAGTACGAACAGCAGTTGGGCTGGAATGCAATAGAAATATACGTGATCGTGTTTCTCCTGGAGGGGTCTACTCCTTCTAGCCCTGTGCTATTCAAAATGCCTGTTTAAGCTCATGTTTAAATTTACTAAAATTAAACAAAACTAACGATGCCTCTTCTCGGCCATGCTGAACACACCTGGCCTACGTGGCTGTGACCGGTACAGTGCACAGCACAGACACAGGACGGGACCGCAGCAGCAGGGTGGCTCTGTGGGCCAGGGCTGTCCGCACGCTTCATGTGATGAGCACATTCCCGAGATGCACATGAAACTCACAGCATTCATTTAAAGGGTCATAAGTAAAAAAATGTAGTTTCATGACTAGTATACTAAAGCAGAATGACTTATTTCCATGGAAAAATAAAACTCTTCACCACACAGTAAACAACAGCTACTGAAAACAACAGCAGTAAGTGGTTTTCAGGAAACTGAGCGTTTGGGCCTTTACCTGTCTTCTGCCAATGTCCACGCTCCTGTCCAACTCCATCTCGGCAGCTGCTAGCTCCTGGTGGTGGTTATGCCGTAACAAGTCCACTGCAGCTGCGTGCTCACGGTTAAGTTCTGAGCGTAAGGAAGCTGGGATGCAAAGGAAAAGGTCAGCAGATCCAACAAATATTGACAATGCGTATAACTGTAAGTCATACATTAATTTTAAAATTAGGACACTTGTATATGTGCACTACATTATTACCAGACTATCACAAACTGTCATGAATGGGTAGACGCCTCATGAATCTGAGGCTCATCTAGCTTTGATAAAGAAACTTTTCAAGTCCTTAAGTGATCAAGGTATTGTTATATATGCTTTCAGGTTAAAAATTAAGTGGGAGTGGAGATGAAACGCTATTAGCTCTTCTCTTCACTATTACAAGAATAAAATTTTAGAGATGAATGGTACATTAGCAAATGTTGAAGAATTTCCCATGCAAGTAAGAATTCTTCCCTCACATCCTGGAAGACGCCGACACTGGCTGGTAAAGTCATCCCTTCCAGCTGCGTGTGGAATGGGCTGTTTCACACAACCCACGACCATTCATGGAATCCCAGGCCCTCCTCTAAGAGAGGAAGAATGATGAACCTGCCCTTATCACCGCACAAGCTAGAGTGGAATACATTATGCCCGAAACTGAAGCGGGCGATCAGCGATGAATATTAGGCACAATGCAATCACAGTGGTGGGAACAGCCGCATTCCCGAGGAGACCCAAAGCGGGGACACTATCGCTAAGAGACAGTCACGGTAACTCAGTGGGAAAGAGCAGAATACCGAGCTGGGGCACTTCAAGTGGAGAGAGAGAGGAGCACCGTCAAGACGGGGTAACACGAAGAGCGCAGAGAGCCTGGTCGGCTGGCAGTCTGGGAGGGAGGCCGGGGGCCGCAGGGCACAGGTGCTGCTGGAAAGAAAACGGGGCCAGTGTGACCATGGGGAGCACTAGCGGCTTCCACTTTACTCTCTGCCCCGGCTCTCATGCTTGAGTGTGACTGGCAGCAGCCCTAAAGGAACGTGGAGGATACGTATGGTCTTCCTCCGAAAGGGGATTTTACGTGAAGATTTGGGGAAAGCCAAATACTAATATGAATAGAGGTATCAGTAAGTAAAATACAGATTGTAAATTTTAAAGCTAAAACACAGCGACTCTGAAGAAATGCTGTACCTACAGTGGCCAGGTTAGCCTGCTCCTGAGGCCTCCACGTGGGCCTCCGTCTACTCCCCAGGTATTAAGGAGAAGCAAGCCAGGCACTGATGGGCACCACCGGGCTCACTGAGGGCCTTACCCAGGGTGGTGCAGTGAGATTTAGGAACTGCACAGTTTATCCTGGCTATGTTCGGAGGACGAATGGCAGAAAGGGAGAGGAGCAGAAGGCTATGGCAGTAATCCCAGTGGCAAATGACAGGACCATGAACCACGTATGCCGAGGGCCTAGGATGAGGAAATAAACGTAACAATATTTAAAGAGCAGCCAACCGGGTATGGCAGTGACCTCCATCTTCCTTGTTTGGGCAACTCAAAAGTGGTAGCACTAACTAGAGAGGGGAGTACAGAGATGCAGAGTGTAAGTCGGAATGTTTGTCTAACATGCAGCGAGAAACACAAACCTAATCACAGGAGAAAAGGTTTGGCCTAGAAACACAGATTTGGAATCTCTAGCACATAAATGGCAGTCAAAGTCAAGGATGTGCATCCAGTCAACAAGGAAGAGGCTAAAGACTAAAAAACAGACCAGGGGCAGGGGCAGAACCTTGGGCGACAGCAATACTTAATGGATGCATGCGGAAGCAGGACTGGGAAAGAGAAGAAAGGGTAAAGGAGAGTGAGAGTCCAGAGAGGACAGGCACTACCAGGAAAACCCAGGGGTCAGCCAGGCAGGGCTGGGTGTTGCACACAGGGAAATCAACGTGAGAGCTAGCAAGCGAGAACAGCTTGGATTTGAAAGTCCAAGAGTTACTGGTTACTGACCCCGGGACAGTAATTCCAGTAGAATGAGGTCAAAGCAGAGACCTGAAGGGTCCTGGCAAAGGACCAGTCCTGGAATCTGTAAGAACACTCGAACTCAAACAATCCAGTGAGGAGAGAAGGCCTACAGAAGGCAAATGCTTACCACCATGAGTCGCCAGGGAAATGCACATTAAAACCACACCTGAAATACCAGTATACTCCTGTGAGAAGGGCTCCGCTCCTGTGACCCCATCACACGCCAGTGAGAACAGGAGGAACTGGGCCATCCATACAGTGCTAGTGGGGACACAAAAGGGTGCAGCCACTCTGGAAAACAGTTTGGCAGCTTCTAAAGAAACTGAAAATGTAACTACCATCTGACAAGGCTCCCAGAGAGATGAAAAGCCAAGTTTACACAAAAACGTACCCATGTGTTTAGAGCAGCTTTATCTGCAACAGCCCAAACTGAAAGCCCAGATGACCTTCGATGGGTGAAGGACAAGAAACTGGAAGCCAAGTCAAGACAATGGGATACTACTCGGCAATAACGAGAAATACATCGCTGGTACGTACAACTAGGAAGACTCCAAGGAACTGCTGACTGGACAAGCCAGTCTCTAAAGGTTAGATGGAGTGCAGCCTCATTCATAAGACCAACAAAAATGAAGGACACAGGCCAATGGCTGGCAGGGGTTACAGATGGAAAAGGGAGGGAAGTAGATGTGGCTATAAAGGGACAAGAGGGGTCTCCAGGGTGATAGCAATGCTGTCGTGACAGGATCAGTGCGGGCAGACAGCTATGATAGTGTGGTAGGCTGACAACAGGCTCCCACTGGGTGAGCTACGTGAAGGAATCTCTACTATTTCTTTTTTTTTTTTGGTACCGGGGATCGAACTCAGGTCCTTGCGCTTGTGCAGCAGGCGGCAAAACCACTGAGCTAAACTGCATGTGAATCTACAATTACCAGAAGGTGAAACAGATGTTTTAAAAATCCAAAACAGCTCTTAGGCCGTTTTTGCACTGTGCTTCCGGTCCCAGCCTCTCCCTCCGGCCCTCGGCTGTGGAGAGGGTCTCCCCTCCCACCCTATTCCACACAGGCCTGTGCCCAGCAGCACCTGGGCAGGGACACAGCCACAGCTTGTCCTTTGCCCCCTGCCCCGGCCCGGCCACCTCCGGCATATTCCCAGGCACGGGCAGGTCTCTGACCAACGTGCACACTGCACGTGACTTTCTGGGGAGGGACAGCACCACAGGGACGCCCAGAGCTCTTGGCCACAGTTGAGACCAACATCAGCGTCACATGGCTTTCCTTTCCGTCGAGGGCCCAAATATTCCTAGCACTTTGTTCCCAATTCCTCCTTGGAAAGAGGAGCTCAACTGTGACAAACCAACATGGAAAGGATCAGGAGAATTTGGAATACTCAAACCGGAACAAAACAGGGTGATGGAATAAAGTTACCACATGACACTAAAAACCGAAGCCAAACCCAAACCCTCCAATATACCTAGTTTTTCTTCAAAACTCAACTTATCTCTTTACAGAAAGGAGCATCTCTTAGGAAAAATTCCATATCGAATATACAGGAACAAAAGGCAGGACTAATCGTGATCTTTTTTCCTACAGTAAAAGCTTGCAGCAGGGCAAAGCCACCGTGACCACGCCCCCTAGGGGCCATGGCTCTATGGAGTCCGCCCGGTGGACAGGGCTGACTTCTGGGGTGGGCACAGAGGACAGATGAAGCATCAGTGGGGGCAGAGAGCGTGCAGCAGCCTGGATTCTACTGCCCTGTGCTGCCCTCGCTCCTGCGTCTGGTGGCTTCAGACACAATGCACTACGTGCTGGGCATTCATCCGACAGTTCAATGTGTAAAGGCACAACTGTGATCTGATGTCGAACTTTAAATGGTACAATGCGGAGACAAACACAACAAGCTGACAGCCCTTTCAGAATACCAAGCATGGCCTTCCCTTCGTCTTCCAGCTCGAAGCGCAGAGTCTGCAGCTCCTGCTCCATCTCTGCCCGGAAGCCCTCCATGGACTCCCGGTGCGCGTCCTTCAGGGCCTGCAGCTCTGCAGAGTGCTTCTGCTCTAAGTGGTTTTCAAGGGCCTGCATGGGAGACAAAGGCTCAGTGCTCTGCCAGGTTACAGGAGAGAAACGTAAACAAGGCAGAATGCGGCTTGTAAACATAGCTGTTCATTGAAAAGTTCATTCTCAAGGAAATTAGATACAAGATGTTCATCACTACAGAATAAACTAGTAGTCGGTTTAGCGACTCAATGGATCACCATGAAAGCACTTTAACTCTATATTTATACTTAGTTTTACTCTGCAGTCCTGGAAATTAAACCCAGGGTCTTGGCACTGAGTTACATCCCCACTCATTTTTATTTTGTACTGCTGAACTGACTGATCCTCCTGCCTCAGCCTCCTAGAGTGACTCGGTGTATTTCACTTGAATTGGAAAAATGACCTTTTCAACTGAGGTCAGTTATCAAGTCATTTGCTAGCACTGAGAACTAATGAAAAGCTCCTTTGGGCCAGGGCAGCGCCAAGCACAGGTCTCCTGAGGAGGCCGAGGGCGCCAGGGCTTTGTATTCGGTGAATATTTACTGACTCTGTGGCTGCTGTCTACGGTAATTCTTTGTTCCTGTATTTGAGTGAAGAAGCAAAAGCTCTGAGAACAGATGGCTGAAACACAAAGGCTTTCAAGTGATTCACTTTACAAACACAGAGCACAGACCACCTGTGGCTAAGACTAAGAGCAGCACAGCTCAAGGCCAACGCCAGGGAAACAGAGCTGACCTCAGAGCATTTCAGGCGGAGACTGAACTGTGCCAGGAAGGCTTTGTGTTGTTTACCATAATTTGCGAGGAAATAAAATATTTCTGAGAAACATGCCATCTGTAATTAGGATTGTATTTCTTTAATCATTATCCCAAAATGCTTTGTGGAAAAAATAGTATTTTGGCTACTTAAGCTCACTGCTTTAAATGTGTTTTATTTCTGAAAAGGAAGGCATGGGCTTCTGTCAACATAGTTCAGGTAATGTTGTTCCCAGCTTGGCTACCTAATGATAAGACAGACTGCAGGCTCTGATTGGCTCTGGACAATGATTCCAGTAAAATGATAAAAGACTGAATGTGTACAATTAAAGTACTGATGTGAGAGCTCATATGTCTTTTAAATTCATAAATTTTACCCAATGAAGAGGTTCTTTCTAATCAGGCCTAATTTTCAATCCACGGAACTCCTTTGACTTTCTAGACAAGGTCCACAGACTACAACCTATTGTATAAGCAAGTGAACAATTTTTTAAAAACATGACTTTTTTGTTTTAATAATTTCTTTAAAACATTTCATTTCTTGGGCTGGGGATTTAGCTCAGTGGTGCCAACGCCTGCCTCCCAAGCACAAGGTCCTGAGTTCGATCCCTGGTACCAAAAAAACAAAAAACATATCATTTCTTAAAATATTATCTGTACCCAAATGAAAGGCTAAACAACAACCTTTATCAGTAATCACTATTGTAGGGAAAATTAATGTTGGTAAAACTCCATTCTTCTATCAAGTCATTTCCCTAATTATAATAAAGTCCTTGGAATAAAATGAAAAAGATAGTGTTAAGAGATTAAGACTGTGTCAAATGAACATTTTAATACAGAACTGTGCAACTGACATGTGGAGACTCCACCGTGGTAGTATGATTCGCCCAGTAACACATCATTTCGTTTAACTCTCTGGTGACTGAGTTCTGGTGTCATTACTTTTCATATACCCTTTGGGGCTCTATCCAAGGAAATACTACTATTGAAAAATGTCTTCAACTCATTTCATTATGAACATTTTTGTACATAGGGGATAAAAAGAATGTAAAGGGAAAAATCTAGGATAAAAAATATAAATACCCTGGATACATTTCTTTCTTTTGCTTTTAAGAGTCAACATGAAAGATACATTAAAATTTGGGTTGAAGCCTACTCTAAGCACCAATAATCCTAAATGACGAGAACGGTTGCAGTTTACTAGTAGGACCATGCTAAAAGATTTAACTGCTTCAATTTGACCACCGTGACTATATAATAAACTGGAGCGTATACTAGCCTTGGCATTCTGGCCAGAAACAGAATGTGGCCGGTCCAGCTCATCTGCCAGGTAGTGTGTGAGCACTGTGCATATTTCATTGCCATGGCTGCTGCAGGGATCCATGCCCTGGAAAACCCACCTACATGTACCAGTGAAACTCACTCTTTGTTCTTTTTCTTTTTCCTCTTCCATGGTCTGAAATGCAAGGACATGGGCTTCTTCCAAGGATTTATGTCTTTGCTGATGTTGTTCCTCTAACTCCTCAAGCTCCTGTGTAAGTTGCTGGCGTTCTTGGGTAAACTGGGCTTGCAGCTGCTGCAAGGAAGTCTGAGACTGGGAAAGCTGCATCTCCAGATTTTGCTTCAGCAGGGAAATCTACGTAGCAGAATGGTACACAGGGAAGAGTAAACACAGATATATTTTACAAACTGAAACCCAAGGGGAAAATGCACTTCCAAGATATTATATATGATAAATATCTTAAAGTTTCCAAGTAAAATGTTTTACAATAAAATTGTAACCTTGAGATATCACCATCTTAAGTTCCATTTTCAGTAGCTGTCTCAAAAACAATGTACTACTTGTACACTATCTAAGGAATCTGCAGCCCACCCTGAGGAAATTGATACACACCGATGTTGCAATACAAAAACATCCAGCCGGGGATTTAGCTCAGTGGTTCCAGGGCCTGCCTCGCAAGTGCAAGGTTCCGAGTTCGATCCCCAGTACCAAAAAAACAAAACAAAACAAAAAAACATCCACAGTAGCTTCAAGAAGATATGAAAAGTTAAAATGCTCGAGAGTGGAAAAGTGACAGAGTTAAGACTGTGAGCTCTGACTGCAATCCTAGCTCTGCCACTTACTAGTATCATAGACCTCACCCCTGCTGTATGACAGTGTGACTACACACACTCACTCAGAGCAGCCCGACATGCAGCATGCAATTCAATAAATGCCAGCTAAGGTTATTTGAGAACTAAAGACCTACTCTGTAAAAGATTTATCAGCTTATAATTTAGAATCCTTGCATAAAATATTGTTTTTCTATTTAAAAAATTTTTTTTTAAATTTTGAAATGTTTGTATTTTAATTCAAAGGCCTTGCAAATCTTTAAGCTTTTTAAAAATCATAAATATCTCTCAATACTGGAGTTTTACCCTTATAATAATGGTGGGTGCTTTACTTTCATTATGGAAAACTGACATGTCACTCCTTTTGAAAAGTGGCAAAGTCAGCCTTAATATGTCACCATCATTTCTGGATGTTTTGATATATTTAAAATTAAATCTTTTTTTTTTAAGCAAAACATTTACTGGTACATTTTAGATACACACAATGATCACACTCCTCATAGGGAACTTGCACCTGTACATGACAGACCCTGCTTCGTTTTTCCCCATTCCCTCCCCTCCCTCTGACCCCTCTTCCCCTCCTTATTTATAAAAGCTTTGTTTCCAGTTTTTCCTTCTCTTCTTTTTTCTTGTTCCTCCCCCGCCCCGTTCCCCTTCTCAGCTGAACATTTTGATACATACACATGTATTTGCTCATACATGTCTTTGATGAAACCATTCACCTTGGCCTACGTCTCTTCTCGTGGATAGGCCACTATAATTTGAAACTATGTAACTCAACCATATTCTAAAAGACCTCTCAAGCTAAGGCTAGAACTCAGGAAACAGATACAGAGTTGGAAAGTAAGTCCCCACAAGCACTTTAGGGCTCTAGCTCCGATGCAAGGAAAACAGTTTCCGCATCCAAAAAGCCAATGAAGAGGAAACTCAGAGTGAGATTTTGTAAATGAGAAGACTGCTCTGAAGGCTGGCTGGCTGGCTGGCACATAGAGGCTGCCTTACTGTCTCACAAAGAAATGTTCCAGGAAAGAAAGAAAGCTTGGGGAATGCCCAGAGATGCAAAGCAAGGCAGGAGAAAAGACCACTCACTAGAAAACAGGACAGTAGGCAGCGGCAGGAGTCAGTGAGCTGGGGTGGGTGATCAGCTGTCCAGAAGGGGGCTCTGGACAGTTACAAAGCAGGATCCGCTGCTCAGGTTGGCACACCCTTTATGGAGACTGCCCAGCACTGGTGAGAATCGGCACAAGGGACACAAAGGCTCAGCCTGTCCTCGGGCACTTCCCAGGGAGTGACTGCCTGCTGAGTCATCAACTCTCCCTGTGAATTTCTGCATGAACCTGAGGGGTCTGGAGGTCATTTTACAGGTTAAGGGGGAGCCGCAGGGCTCGGACTCCAGACAGCACCAGGCCGGACACCTCAAGCTGGTAGCAGAGCCCAGCCCTGCAAGGTGGAGCCTGAGCCGAGGCACACCTGTGGAAGAAGAGTCACTCCATGTGATGCCGCGCTATTTTATGTGAGGACCTCAGGGTGAAATAAACAGTGAAGAAATCCCAGAAAGCAAAGACACATCCTGAAGGGTGACAGGCAGGAGACGGCTGTGAACATCGGTGTGTGCTGCAGAGTCATTCTCCTGTCGGCCAGCTGGCTCTCTTCCCAGGTCCAACCCAGACCCAGTGCCCTGCCCACCATGGGCAGTGCGTATTAGGACATGCACAGAAGCACGCATGTCCCATGTGGAACGAGGCCTCGTACTCCCAGCTGTCCCTTGCCACCCAATGGTGGGCTCTGCAAGCTGTCCACCCACAAACAACAGGCACTGTTTTCTGCTGTGGACCAAGGCACCGCTAGGCTGACAGTGGCCCTGGGCCCTCCTGCCGACTGAGTCAGCCTCCGGGTTGGGAGGAAGCCTCTATTTCACAGCAGTGTTTGCATGTCACTGCATCAGTACATCCCCACTGTGTTCGCTGGATGCTCGCTGTGACGCAGCATGCTAACTGGACTACAACTGGAGTCACATGGGAACTATCTGAGGATGAAATCGGTGAAGAAATATGACACTAAAATGAACAAAATACCACAGTGACACAATAGTTATGCATTTAAAATCCAAATGGTTTTAAACGTCTCCATTTTAAAACAAAACATGCTTCAATATTTTATAATATACTTTACCTTGAAAGAATTCCAAAATAGTATTTTCCAATATAGGGTGTTTGATCAATCTTTGCCATTAACCAAGAAAATAAGATAAGCCATATGCAAACAGACATTTCATGCAATTTAGTATTCAAATAGACTTAGTTTGTATTAACTTTAAAAGCACATGGAAATAATATTAAGGCTGTCTATGATCTTCAGATTCATGCTCAAGACAGTAAGGTGAATTATATGCAGAAAGCCTCAGGCATGCAGAGCCGCACCAAAACTCACTTATTTTTCAATAAACTAGTGGAACTGCAGTAAATCAGCCTTTATTCAGCATGAGTATTACATGGCATTTTAAAAGACAAATAATGTACAAAGCAATGTAAAATGAACTAATGTTTTATAGCTGTATTTGAAGAACTGAGTTTCATCTACTTCATGGAAATGCATATTAATACAGAACAAAGAAAGATGAAGCCTGCATTAAGCGTGTGGGCAAGTTTATCTAGAAGGGTATTTCTTGAATAAGGGAATGAGAAATAGTAGCTGCTTTGAATTATATCTTATATTCAAATCAGGTAGTACATGGTATTAGTTTCTACACAGTTTTACAATGCAAAAATTTTATCCATTATAATAAACCAAAAGGATCTTTATTTCAGAAAAAAATATTTATAAAATTCTTACTTCATCAATTCAGACAGGAACTCTATAATATATTCCACTGATTAATAGATATCAGATATTTGTGAACAGTTGTAAAAGCTAAGCTATGCTGTCAGTAATTGCTAGCTACTTTTGGATCTCCACATTGAAAAATACCATTATCTTTTGAAAATAAAGTTTTACTGTTTTTTTGAAACTATCAAAGATAGTTTTATAAAAATGTTAAAAAGAAAAACACTAAAATTATAAATAAGTGAATACTCTTTTTTTTTTTGGTACCGGGGATCAAACTTGGAACCTTGTGCCTGCAAGGCAGGCACCAGAACCACTGAGCTAAACCTCCACCTCGAATAATCTTTTTTAAAAGAAAATTTTTACCTTTTTCTACAGAGCAGTTTCACAGGAGTCCTGTACCCCTACAATAGTGTGCTAGCACACCCTCAAAATAAAAACTGAACCACCAAATCCAAGGCAGACAGAATAGGTCAACATGGGACATGTCATTGATTATGTACATTTTACCTACAACCTTCAGTTCTTGATGCGATTTATAGAAAGCATACACTTTCCTCAAAATACAGCACATTTTCAGATAATAATTGTACTCTGTGGCTCACTGCCTTGGCTGTGTGTCAGAAAAATCTCTGTAGATCTGAACAGTCACCCAGGCCCCATCCCTTGAGATTCCAATTTAGCAGGTAGGCCTGGCTGTGGGCTCAGTCTGCCTAACATATCTGCATTTCAAACCATTAAAAAAAAAGTGTTCATTGTAAAAAAAAAAAAAAAATTCAGAAATACAGGAGTATGTAGGATAAAAAGGAAAGTCTCCTTTGTTCCCTCTCCCCAGGAGTAGCTAGTGCTAACTCTGTGGTATGTATCGCTACAGACTGTCAAGACCTAGGTCTGTCTTGGTACAGAAGTCCTTATTTTGTTTTCTGTTGCTTTGTAAAACTATCTCAAATGTAAATGCGTGGCTCATTCTCACCAAAGGTAGAGAATACATGTGCCACAACATACTGGCTACGTTTTACACACACAATTTTCTTGATGGCCCCAGGGCAAGTCTCAAAAAGATCAGAGCTTCTTGTCCAAAGCAGCTGAGACAGAGGTTCCTGGGGCTGCTGATGGGGCAGACAGCCCACAGGTATCACACACGGAATTGAATACCACACCACGTCAAAGGCGCTGACTTCAAGGTGTCCTCAAGGTGTCCTCATTGTGAGTACTGACAGACACACAGGTTTTCCAGAGCCAATTCTGCATGGCTTCTCTACAGTGAGCTGGCACAGGGTCTGTTTAGCAATGTGTAATGATTTTCCCTCAGGGAGGTGTAGTCTTGCTGCCCTCATGGTGGTGTTCACCGCGTGCGTGTGGTGCTCAGACGTGCCTGCTCCTCTGGGCTGCTTTAAGATGGGGTCTCCTATGAGGCCCAAGGCTGGCCTCGAACTTACAGGTACGGATCACCATGCTGGCCTCTCCTCCTCTTTTCAATGACCACACAAATGTTCTATTGTAGGCACTCCCACCCACATGCCAGGAATTGAACTCAGGACCTTGCGCTTGCCAGCCAGGTGAGGTGCCACTGGGCCACATCCCTGGCCCTTCCCCTTCCTTTTTCCCAGTTTGCTGCAGCCCTGAATCTGTTCTGGGATCAGACGGGATCCTATGTCAAGGCAGGCACCTCCCCTAGCACCAGCAGAGGCGCAATGACTTGGGTGAGGAAGGCACAGTATTGAACTGTACGGCACTGATGTTAAGTCCAGGACACCCAAATATACAAAGCAGCATTAAAAACTGCTGAACTGGGCTTAGCAGAGGACAGTAAGAACAATGAGTTAATGTATAAGACATATAAACGACTGCTATAAATGGTGGTGTTCAAACAGTTTAATTCTTTTTTAATCACCAATATGCTGTAACTGAACAGTCTAATTAAGAAAAGTAAATTTAAGAGCTCATAAAATGATAAGCATTTGGAAAGAATTCATTTGATAATTCCAAAGGCCCACACTTCGGTTATTTTCTAATGCCCAGAGGAGCAGGCACGCCTGAGCACCGTGTGCACGCTGTGAACACCACCGTGAGGGCAGCAAGACTACACCTCCCTCCCCGAGGGAAACATGCCTGCCCATAGCTACATGGACCCTGGGCTCACTCGTTTCGGGTAGCCACGCAGACGCCACACTGAGTTTATCGTTAAGAACCACAGTAGTGCTCTTCACGCCCTACGTGTGTGTGCAGACGCTCCAGCTGCCCTCTCACGCTCCCTGAAGCGGACTAGAAAGCGTCTGCAAGGAAAAGACGCGCCCCTCAGGACTTCTGTGTAAAGGGTGGCGCGTGCAGGGAGCTGCCCAGCGCGGCGTCCCCACAGCTGGCCACGGGGCAGTGTGGGGCTCACCCAGTGCTCCAACGGGGCGACAGGCCGAGAGCCAGCCCTGAGGCCTGCGGCCCACACCGACAATTAACTGAAGGACAGCGTCCCATTCTATTACCTTTACAGGAGACAAGTCAAGACAACTCTACTGTGACTTTTATATGTCTAATAAGGTGGTCTTTATTTTAATGAGTGCCTTTTCAATTGTAACTATTAAAGGGAAAATGACTCCTGCCACCAATATTCTGAAGTATAATTCAATTAATTTTGAAAATTGTTACCGCTTATTTGGGTTCATATTTCTATCCAATTAACATATTATCAAAAGTCCAGATTAACACATCCATGCCAAAAACTTGAAATTCTCTATGTGAGTATACAGAAGAATTTCAAAATGTAGCTTTTTTTCATCCACACCGAGATAAACATACTTATTATTTATTTGTAATTAAGAAAATGGTGCTAAATTTATCTACATATTTCTAATTATTTTTTTCTATAGAAAGAAAAGCTGAATGTGAAGGATAGGTAAAATGTTTCTTTTCTTAGGTATGAGAGAAAAATATAAAGTTCACAGGACATCTTGAGACTCAAAGCATCCCTGTCTCTAGGAAACGGCTGGCAAACTGCAGCCTGTTTCACAAATGTTTACTGGAATATATCCACACCCCTCGGCTCACACACTGTCTACGGGTGTGCTACATGGCAAGCACAGAGACAAGCAGACACACAAGTGTTTCCCATTTGGTCCTTATGGGAAACGTGTGCTGGCCCCTGCCCTCAGGTATTCAACTTTCTTTTACCGTATCTTAAAGGGCCAGTTGAGTATGAGTGCTCTGTAAAAATAAATATAACTTTTTTTCACTTTACACTTAAGGAAAAAATCTTAGGCAGTGGAAACTTATTTGAAATATTATTTTGAAGCTTAATTTCTCCATACTTGAGTATATCTAAGTACAAATCAATAGCTTTGGCAATTCTTAAGAAATGTATTTACATCATTTTGCATGGCATCTGTTAATGATTATAACATTAAAATGTAAAATATGTTCTAAATCTCATGAACCTTCATATCTTTTAAATAAATAAGTTTATTGATACTTTTTCAAAAACTAGTTGAATAAAAGAAGAAAAACATTTTTACATTTATTTTCATTTTTAGGATAATCTGAATAGTTTTAAAAACTATTCCTATATCTTTCAAAGTTGGCATTAAAATAATGAAGTTTATGCTTGTGATGTAAAGTCTTGCTTGACTTTATAATCACATATGCTCATAATACAATATGGCAGATGTAAGCACATATGCAAACGGCCAACAGCAGCACTAGTATCCATCTACAGAACATCTTACTGGGTGCCACAGTGTACTAGAGTACACATCAAGGAAAGCTGTAAAGCAGTGATGTCGTCTACGCAGAACCCAGGGTGCACCATGCCCTTGTGAGTGGACCTACATTGCTGATAGACTTATGCAATGCCTCCCCCAGAGAGTGCCACTTCCAGGAGACAACAGAACACAGGGAGATGTTCAGAACCCAGCTCCCTGACACAGGAGGGTGCAAAGGGTCAGCAAAACACAGAACGTTGGTGCCAATGTGCTCAAGAGCAGAGAAGCTGACATCAGCTCTGAGAGAGAAATCAGAAGGTTAAGACCCAGTCTAAATGACCCATAGCCCCTAAAACTGTCTGCTCTGTTGGTGGTGCAGACTTCCCGCCACGAGAGGACAGGCCCAAACGCGCACACCGGGATTCAGCAATGGGTGTGGAGAAGCCTAGGAAACATGTTCCTGCCCTAAATTCCTCCCCTAATCTCCAACAGAATGGTCGAAAGCATTCCAGCTGGTGCTGCCAGGGGGTCACGGAGTTTTTGCAGACAGAAACCAGCAGACGAGAGCCGCGACCCACCATGACTGACCAGGAAGACAGGCCCAGAAACTGCTTCGAGCTGATCACTGAAAACAGGATGATTACATAGCCACAGGGCTTTGTGCATGAGGGGAAAGGCAGGTGAGATGCCTTTCTATCTTCTAAAATTCTATTTTTTTATATCTTTGGCAAAATTACCTATGATCTGGATTCACTTTTTTACAAGTTTGTTGAAATTTTGAGGGATAAATCATCAGGAAAATATCCCCTCCTTTCAAATATGGGGGAATATGATTTCATTTGCAGTCACCTCTCTATTTTATCTTCCAAAAATACTACATAGCATTTTCAATTTATATTACCAATTTAAATAAAAGTGAAAGGTTTTGACTCTGGACACACCAAATTTTCAGACAAAAATAATTAT
The DNA here is from genome assembly GCF_000247695.1 of Heterocephalus glaber. Next base: position 11,242,038 of record NW_004624798.1, on the reverse strand, counting down.
TTTTTTCATGATATGATTATTCCTTGAAGTGTCACAAACTAAAGATAGTTTATATTTCAAAAATAATTTTTTACTAATGGCTGAGACTAACCTATTCAAAGATATAATTTACCAGGGTTGAAAACACAAAGTGAGAAAAAAGATACTTCCAATTTCATTATCTCAGCTTCTCAATTTAAAGTCTTATACTTTTATATGTGTTTTATATGTGTTAGTTACACTAATTTTTTCTTTTTCACACTTATATTCTTCATATAGACTTCATAAAACTTAAGGAAATCTGAGAAATTTTTAGTTTTCCTCTATATTTCTTAGAACTGTTATCCTAGTGCTACACGTTAATCTAAAATATATGCTAGTTACACTAATTTTTTCTTTTTCACATATATTCTTTACGTAAGACTTCATAAAACAAGAAAATCTGACGAATTTTTAGGGTCCCTCTTCCTACTTCTCAGAATTGTTGCCCTAGCACTAGAGGTTATTCTACAGTGTATGCTATTCACTCAGGAAGCAGATTTTACTTTTTATTCTTTAGGGTCGTACCAGACAAAATTACTTGTTATTTAAGATCCCTGAATCAAGTGATAAGTCAGAAAAGGATGACAAATCAGATTGGCACGCCAGGTCTGGGTTCAGTCTGGATTTTAGGGTTCACTGTATTTGAGCATCTAGAATCGAAGCTCACGTGGTTACCATCTCTGTCCACATGGCGTAGGCTACAGCAGCACCTAATCCAAGAGGTACAGCCCTAGGCTGCGGCTTCTGGTGAGCTAACATCACACACCTGGCCACAGGAAAAACACAAACGGCTGGGTGGCAATGCGACTGTCGGTCACCACAGAAATGAGTGAGGTTTGTTCCTTCACTTAATGATGTTTGAGTACTGACATAGTCCAGAAAATATCCTAAGTGCAAAGTGACATACAGAGCCAAGTCAGATAATAAAGCAAACACAAAAAACAAGGACTAAATAAGGTTAATAAATATGATTTTTCAAAAGACTGCTATGACAGGTGTGCTGGAGGGAAAGACAGACTTTGGAAGAAGGAATACTTAGACATGGCGTTGAGGGGGAGGTCCTCGCACTTGGGGACAGGGGACACCCTTGGGGAGGACACGCCAGGCCAAGGACCAAGCCAGCAGGAGCCCCTGAGGGACGAGCATGTCTGGAGAGGGGCAGGCCTCTGGGGCAGAGCCAGCAGCGGGTGCCCGGAGAGGGTTTCAGGCAGGAGTGCCACGGTCTCACTTCCGTGGTAAAAGAGCGAGCGCTCTGAATGCTGTGGGGTCAGCTGTGGGAGCAGAGATGGGGCGGCCACTGTGACTGCGTTACCGGAGGACAAGAAAGCAGACAGAACTGGGATGCTTTGGACATGGAATACACAGGACTGACAAGAGGACGTGGGAGGTGAAGGAAAACAGAAATCAATCACTCCAGGCTCCCACCCCAACAAGCAGCGACAGGAAGTGATGATTTGGAAAGATGGTAGGGGTAAGAATCAACAACACCTCTGAGTCAGGCATTCCAAGCCGGAGATGTTTGCTAGCTGCCTACTGCATGCGAACTCAGGAGGAGGCCGCATCTGGCAATCACTTCTAAGTCCTTGACACGACACAGGACTCCAACCACAAGGCTGCTGAGGTCCTTGGCCTTGAATTCACACTCGGAGATCCTCACACCCAAAGGGTCGGCCTGACAAAGTACAGCATGTGGTGGGCACTGAGACCCGGAGCCTTCCCAAGTGGGCTTCGGGCCCTCATTCCTCCCACACTGAGGGATACAGTGAGAGAGGCTGCCACAAGCCCAGACACTGTCCCAGTGGCCCTGGACCTCGCAGGCTCCAGAACTGCCAGAAGTCGCTCCTGTTGAAAAGCTACCAGTCTGTGGTGTTCTAGGTGAAGACAGGAACTGGGGCCAAGAAGTGAGGGTGCTGCTCTCAGATCCCCAAGAACGTGGACACTGTTCGGGACGCGTGGTGAGGAGGGGCCGGGAGAGTGCCGGGCTGCGTGCCCGCAAAGCCGGCACTGCCTCGAGTCCTTTAATGGCTATTCTGGTGAGGGGCTGGCAGGGGAGAAAGTCTCACCTTTTTACAGAACACCCAAGAAATCCTGAAACCTGCTGGCAGAAATACAGACCTTAAAGGCCACCCTGATGAGGTGTCAGGTGGTCCTCGTTAGAAAGAGGCAGAGAAGCCGGGTGAACTGTCCTCGTGTATTCGTGTCCTATGAAGGCCAGAGCTCCTGAGCAAGGGCATGGATACTGAGCTGAAGTAATCCCTAAGCCAGGGTGTGGAGCTGTGGGTTGCATTATAGTAACATGCCACAGAAGAGAAATGACTTCAAGTTAGAATTGTTATAGAAAATTAAACCAGAATGTCCAGAGTTGGAAAACTCTGAGACTACCCACACTTTTAAAAGGAAGAAAGCGTGTCTGTAAGAGAACGCCAGGGTGCGGCCAAGCAAGTGTGGGAGGAAGAAGAGTGTCCGTTCAGGGCTGTGAACCACGGGTCTCAGCGGAAACCAAGCAGGCCCTGCGCTCCAAGAGGACAGAGCGGCCCGGAAGGTGATTCAGAGACGGGCAGCACCAGCTCCACCCAGAGCCCCGTGGGAGAGGAAGGGAGCGGCTGGCCCGTGGGTCTGGGAGGTCGGGCTCAGCCCCACCGGGCCGGGCCGGGGCCGGCGGCCAAGCCTTCAGGTCTCGTGGAGTTGGCCTTGCCCTTGGGACCTCCTTGGCGTCTTACTCTCCCTTCCTCTGCAGTTTCCTCCTTTTGGAGAGGGGTGTGGTGACAGGTAAGTGGGGCTGTCCACCTGACTGGCCGGAGAGCTGCCCAAGGGTCAGGAGGGCACACTTCTGCGGGTGTGGGTCACGGAGGTGTGGCCTGGGCGCTGCAACTGCTCCCCGGGGCTGCGCCCCTGCTCTGCTCTCGAGCCGCAGGACCAAGCAGCTTTGCTCCCCATCCTCTCCCACCGTGCCAGGTCTGCTCCGGAGCCAGCCAACCGAGCTGAACAAACCCCTCCTCCTTTAAGCTGAGCATGTTGGGCAGTGGAGCCCAGTGATGAAAGGCTAACCTAAAGGTCTATCCCACGCCTTTCCCCCACGGTATTCCGGAAGCACAGACCGGCTTGGTGCCACAGCTGGGATGCTGACTCTCCCCCAGGTCCAGATGTTACAGGCTTGGCCCCGAAGGGGGAGCTGCTGGGAAGTGGAGGGGCTTCTGGGGGGACAGTGGGAGGCCCTTAGGCCACAGGGTGTGCCCTTAAGGGGGTGGGCACCCTCCCCACTCTCTTCCTCACTTCCTGGCCACACAGGCCTGGCCTTTGCTGTCCTAGCCCCCACCAGAGCCCTGAAAGCGACAGCGGAACTAGTCATGGCTGGGAATGGAAATCAGCCCCTTCTCTTCTGAGTTAACTATCTCAGAGATTTTGTTACAATGAAGAAAGCTGACTAACACTTGGCTTCACAGGTCTGAAGTGGGGAACAATCTGCCTCAGGACAAACTAAAATCAGAGTCTTCCTAATATCTGGTTTAGCTGACATTTAAATGAGACATTTGAGTTTAGACTTTAGACTTCAGGGGTGATACTGGAATGATGTAAAGACTGGGGGTGTTGGGACGAAATGAGTCTATCTGCAGCAAGGGTATACCTACTGGGGGCCAGGGTGAACATCTGTGCCCCTCCAATAGACCCTAACCCCTGTGGATATCAGAAGTTGAGCCTTTGGTGGGGGCTAGGTCATGAGAGCCAAGCACATTCCTGTGACCCTTCCACCAGGCAAGGCTGCAGTGAGAAGGCAGCTGTCCATGAGTCAGGGTGCGGGCCCATGGGACACCAGATCCACCGGCATCTTGAGCCTGGACTTCCTGTCCTCCAGAATTGTGAGAAATAAATGTATGGTTCACGGGAAAGGGTTCTAGCAGCCTACGCTGAGGCCTTCAGTGCCTACCCGAGGATCCTCGAACGAAACGCTTGTGTGCACAGATACTGCTTGACACGCATGCTATCTAAGCAAGGCCAACATTAACAAAAATGGATCCCCCGTCTAAGGGTCAATTCGCTCTACAGCTGCTTCAGTTTCCTGTCAGTCTTTGAGATGAGTGAAAAGGGCTGCAGGAGGGCCCCTCCCACTGACTGAAAGCACCCAGACTCCCAGGTGGAAAGTGCTCTGAATGAGGCTCAGGGTTTCCGGTCACAGAAGTAAGTGAGGAGGAAACCTGAACATAATGTAAAGAAGTTATTTCATGTACTTAGAAATTCAGAGCTATATTGAAAAAACAATGCTCTTCAGAGTTATCATTAGAAAACAGGACGAGGTTTTACATGTTTGCAATTTCTAAACACTTTGCTGTATGAGTACTGAAATGCACTGAGCTGTAATCTTTTAGAGGACAGAGACCCTGTCTTCATGCTTTGCATCCAAAGTGCCTAAGCAGGTGCCTGGCATAGAGTAAATGGTCAATAAATATTTATACAAAGGCTAAATGAATTATATGAACTTTAAATATTGAGTTAGTTTTCACTACTCTCTATTTCTCCCTTCTCCCATTAAAAAAAGCAATAAAGAAAAAAATTCTAGATAACTAAAAAAATAAATTGTTTAGGAAAAGTGTGTGTGTGTGTGTGTGTGTGTGTGTGTGTGTGTGTGTGTGATGTAGAAATGCTGTTGACAAACACCAAGAGATTCTTAGAAATGCACTCTATCAGGGAAATAACCAGTGCATATACTAAACACTGGCTCAGAAACACAACCCTGAACACAGAAAGCTACCAAGAGGGCAACACTCCTTTCTATAGGTGTGTGCCTTGCCCACCCTCATCAGCTGTCTACACTGTAGCAGTTTTGACACAACGGCTCCGAACAGTCCCCCTCCTGATGACACCCTTGTGTAGCTCCCAAGGCTCTGGATCAAGTGCCGAGCCCCTCATATGGCACAAAGGCTCCCAGGAGCTGACCCGAAGCCTTCTGAGACTGTGCAGGACCGAGGTGTTACCTCAGCTTCCCACCCACTGCTGCTCTGCTCAGGCAGAGCTCAGGTCGCACCTGGCAGCCTCCAGTGGGGAAGCCCAGAGGCCCAGCCCACAGATCTCAGCATCACGCGCGCTGTGGGCCATGCTGCGCTCTAACACCTGCTTTCCCTGCTGGACTGTAAGCCCCAGCAGGCAGAGACCACTCTGGCTACTGCTGCTGCAGCACAGCGCCTGGCACAGAGGCACTCCAGTCACGAACACAGGAAAGAGGACACAAAAGTAACTCCTTACCTTAGATTTCAACAACTAGGGATATTTTTAAGCAAATGAAGATGGGGTGATGTGGGCCAAGACGAGAAAACCCTGGGGCTCCTCACAAAGGCCTCTGAAGTCACACTGGACAGTGGAGGTTTTCAGCCACCACATCCGTTTCTCACTTCTGAGGGGCGCGGAGGCCAGTGGGCGCTCTTCAGCTGGCTTCTCTCCCTCACACGGACTGCTCTCTGGCGTTCCTGCGCCTTTGCGCACTGACAGACCTCTCCTTCCTGGCCATCTCTGTCGGCGCTTACGATGGGCTGTAATGCCTGCTCCACAATCTCCTGCTCTTCTCACTGAGGGAAGGACCCAGCTCTGGGGCTCCGCCTCACTGATTTACTGTCTGTGCCCAGGGCACGCGCCCAGGTCTCTGACTGAGTTACCCAGAGAGATGCTTTCCCAGGCCCGTGCTCATGTCTCCACTGCAGGCCCTGCTTGCATCCCTTCTTCTACGACGGGGCGGTGCTGTCAGGCAGGCCTGGCCCTGCGCAGGGTGTCTGTCTGTGTGGCTGGCCCGGTGTGACCACAGGGCTGGTGGCGAGGCGTGGGAAAGGCGGGCCTGGCACGGGTAAGGCAAGGATGTAAGAAAAGGTGCACGCACACTGCCACAGAGGTACTTCTTCACATGCAGGAGGACAGTCTCTAAAGAGAGCAAACACTTTCCTGCTCACAAAAAAGAAGAGAAAGAGCAGTGGAATGAGAGCTGAGCACTGAAGCCAATTGGCCCTGTTGTCTTGCAGTCGAGATCAGCTAGACTGGCACTGCCTGACAGGAACATCACCGAGTGCCACGGAAGCAGCCACAGGGATCATTTTAAATTTTCAGTAGCCACTTGGAAAAGTGAAAAGGTAAACATTTAGTCATGTGGTTCACATCAGTGTATCGCAGACATTACCATTCCAACACGCACTTGCACAAGACCTACAGTGAGAAGTCCCAGGCACTCTCCCCGGGTGCCTAAAAGCCCGTGTGCACTCCTCACTCACGTCCCTGTGCGCAAGCCCTGTGTGGCCATGGCCTCGTGCTGGGCAGCTCTGGTCTAGAAAGCAGTCTGAAACAGGCCTCAGGGAAACCGGCTTTCAACATCTCTGCATTTCAGTGCTTTATTGCTCTTCTGACTGTAAACACGTCTGAAATACCTCACGACCGCACAATCAATGCATCAAAACAAAACTCAGCAGTTCCTTCACCAGCCTCCCAGTCTCAGATGACGGCCTCCTTTTCAATGCCCAGTTCAAATCCACATCCACTTGAACATTCTACCAAACTTTAGTACTCTACCAAATTACAGTGGGCCCTTGAGTTACAACCAGCCTGACATATGAACAACTTGGGTTATGGCTGGGATTTTAGTTTTAAGTTATGACCAACGTCTTCAGTTACGACTTGAATGCCGGCCGCTTGTGCTTCCAGGTCGTCTCAGACACAGCTTTAACCCGTAACGAGCTCTGGAAGGAGCATGACAGCATCCTTTCCTGTGTGGGGCTATCTGAGAAATCCCAGGCCGATGTCTCTCTAAGGACACTGAGATCTCCCTGTACACGGGAGGGAGGCTTTGAAGGCTGTGTAGGAGCCTGAGCCTCAACTGACCAACCTGAGTCACAACCAGCCCTGAGGAATGAACTGAGTTCATAAGCCAAGGGTCCACTGAACGTGATGTGTTCCCTCAAAGTTACTCTTCTATTCTCAATGACATAAACTTAACTCCAGTCCTTACTGGGCGGGACAGTCTGTACCTCATAGATCAGATGGGTGCTCCTGTGGTCCCTGGACCTTGATTCTGCTCACCGTTCAACAGCGAGAGTGCTGAGTGTGAGCCCAGCAGAGGAGCGGAGCGGTGTGGGGCTTCAGCACAGAGACTGGGGCTTGTGGGACTGTGCTGACAGGCGGGGTCACACTGCCCGTGCAGAAGCAAGACGGAGAGCGTGTGGGAGGGGCTCCGTTAGGGAAAGGAGCCAAGTCAGATCCTTCTGAGTACAGAATTCAACAAAATAAACAACTCACAGCCTTGTCTAGAGAAAGTAGGTTCCACGTGGAGGGCGGAGTGGGCCGTGCGTGCTTCGAGACCTGCAGCCAGGCCAGCTGGCTGAGGAGGGAGAGACAGAGCGGCGGGAGATGGCGCTCCTCAGGGTCTGTACTCTACCGTGGCAGAGGCCTTCGGGTAATGTAAGTGTCACTCTGGCTGGTTAAAAATCCCCTGTGGGCGAGCCAGACAGAGCAGCAGCAGAGCCCAGGGAGAAGCCCAGAGCTGGAGGGAAGCGGGAGGTCCTGGGGGATCTGCCAAGGGAGCCAAGCAGGATGGGTGCTGTGGACGGGCCGTGCTGTGTGTGCACACTCACATGTGTACATGTGCGCACACTCATGGGGGACGGCGATGGACAGCAGCATCCAGGAGGGGTCTGACTGCAGACCCTGAATTCAGATGATTTGAAGTCAGACATCTCCATTTCAGTATCAGCCACGCGGAGCTCTTTAAAGTACGTTTTCAGTACGCGCCCCTCCATAGCGCTCCAACAGAAGCTCACAGCTGACTGAGTACAAGGGCCTTCATAACACCCTGCCCCACTCTGCTCCCAACTTTGTTCTCTCATTACTCATTACGGGGCACATCCCCATGGTGCCTGGGAAGTACGATGCAGGTTTAACAGCATGCTTGCTGGATACATATTTGTTCTTCTTGGTACTCCACTGTGCTCACCCTTTGCAAAGCTGGCCCCTCCCAATCCTGTTGGCTATACTGCTGTTTCTCCCGGCTCCTACCCAGGGCTGTACTGCTAAGTGCTTAACAGTTCTCTGAAAAAGCAACACCTTAGCCAGGCATGGTGGGGCACACCTGTACTTCCAGCACTCTGGAAGGCTGAGGCAGGAGAACTGCAAGTTCAAGCCTAGCCTGGGCAACTTAGCAAATCCTGTCTCACAATAAAAAATATAGGGGCTGGGGATGCAGCCCAGTGCCAAAGGCCCCGGGTTCAATCCCTAGTAAGAGGCAGTGCAGGGGGCACAGGCTGATTTGTAGCATTTGCTGATACCTGTGGGGCACATTACAACCAACACAGGTCACTGCAGCCACGGTCTGAGGTCCCCGAGAGTGCTGCTGGGAAGAGAGGCATTCAGCTGAGGATGCCACTCTCCTGCTCCCACAGTGCCAGCTGTCTGGGCCATCCAGAGTCCCTGTCTGCACTGTGACTTTTACTGGAAGCACCTGGACACAAACCACCTTCCTACCGGACAGCAGACTTGTCAAGTGTACAAACTGTGTCACATAACTGCCCAGTAACTGGGGCTTCAGAGCTCGAGTCTACAGAATGGAGCATCAACCCCAAACCACAGGCCCACAGCTGCACTCGGAGTAACCTACCTGTGCCCCTCGCTCCTCAGTCCAAGGCTCAGGAGGAGGGGTGTAAATTAATTATCACACTGGGTCCAAAGTGAAAACTGCCCTAGAAAGGGGGAAATAAGGGATTAAGAACAAAAGTCCAAACTATGCCTACAGGAAATCCCGAGTGGACACTTTTCTTTAGACAGAACCAAAGAGTAAGAATGTAGCTCTTTTGCTGTAAAGAACTCAGACATACACATTACCTAGCCCAGGAGGCGTAACCAGCCTTGGACTAAAAGTGGTTACCAGGCAGAAAAAGAAGACACATGAAATAACCGAAGGAAACTAAATACATGGAACAGACTCTAAGTTGAAGCATGGGGTGAGAGAAACAGCTTTTGTGAAATTCCACGAAATAGAAGCATCTTATGCAGGAAAACTGAACATTGTATGCTTTTCTATGCCCAATTTTAGAGGGTGAGCACAAATGAGGGTTAATTCTCAAGAGCTTACGTTCATAGGAAAGACAAATCCTTTCATTTCTTCTTGGCTCTAAGCAGGATGAAATACAATTACAGTAAGGCACAAAAGTCTCTTCAGTACACACACACACTTACTCACTGTGGAACAGCAGACACAGAGTGTCAGGCCCCAAGCACCCCTGAGGGACACTGCATGTGTGTACCATCTTATACAAAGCCTGCACTGCCTCCTTTGAACTCCAACATGACCACAAAGAGAAAGGTGATGGTGGATTTCTAGCGTCAACTGATAAGCTGCTTTCTACGGAATCCTGCACTTGCTTCTCAGCTAGTGACTCACGAGTCAGTTCTATTTAATAACTGGTTTAGCAGGAGGATGCTAAGAATTCATAAACTTGCAGTCTGTGTAAATAAGTGATTATGTGCACATGTTTTAACTGCAGTTATAAATGTTCTGGAAATAAGAGAGCATGACTTAACAGATTCAGAAATGCTACCGCAGTCTGGTGACAGGAAACTCCTCCAAGAGGCGTCAAGCCCAGCCCAGTGGTGAGGAGGAAGAAAACTGCTCGCCTTTGGCACATGGTTTCAGGTAACCAGGGCACTACCTTCTGTTGCCCAAATCACACCAAATGACTTGAGAAAAAAGATTCGATATTTTCAAAAAGGAGCTAAATTTCTCGTTCAAGATCTTTAATGTGTTCAGTTCAAACATTAAGCAAAAAATTATAAATTATTTTCAGTATTTAGGACTACATACATAAGTAGTGCAACATTTCATGCTTGTGAATGTCTCCTGATTTTACACATTTTAAAAAATGTTAAGACTGCCCTATGAAAAATAACAAAACACGGTGAACTAATGTACACAATGTGGTACAGATAATGTCCAAGGAAAGGAACCTCCTCAGCTAAGACTGTGAAGTACCTGGTTTAGGAGATCTTCCACTTTCTTCTGCCACGAGTCCCTGGCGGCATTTTTCTCTCGCTCTTTTAACTGCAGCAGCTGAGACATTGCTGACTTATCCTCTTCATGCTGAAGCCGTAACTCTTCACGAAGTTTACAGCACTCTTGTCTAGAAAGAAATGCAGGCATTTAGTTGTAAAGAGAATTATTTCCTAGGTAATGGGTACAGAGTCATTCACAGGGTTTCCAAATGCTGAATTAATCCTCCTCAAAAGTCTGTGACTTGGAGTAAGAGCAGATTATTTGACAGTTAAGGACTACAAGCTAAACTGGTCACTTCCCCAAGTTCACTCATTTATCAATTCATCAATGGTAAAACAGGTACTAGAATAAGTCTTCTGACTTCAGGTTAGTTCTCTGCCTATTTTGTATTCCATACAATGAAATAGAAAAACAGTAAATCTGAATTGAAACAGAAAAAAGAATGCTAAGATCTCTGCATCTAATCATGGGAAAAATTCATTTAAAATACTGTTAACATGGGCCATATAGCAGAAAACCCTTGCACACCTGTATCAGCAAGGTCCAATCACGGACAAAAGGTATACCTAAGATTTTCAGTCCACTTTATCTCCAAGTCGTGGGCCATCCTGTCCACTCTGAGCTTCTCCTCTTCCTTCATGGCAGCAAGTGCTTCCTCATGCTGGTGCCTCTCTTGCTCCAGCTCAGCCTACAGAACAAACACCTTTCAAGGCCTTGAACGCAAAGATACTGCTGCTTATTTCAGGCAATGGAGTGCTTGTTATAACTTATAAATTCTCACACCACAGTAACTGACACACTATGATAATTTCTCAAGATCTGCAGATGATAAATGCACAGAACTTAGTTTACATTTTACATACCCTTGTCTAAACTATGAGGTATGATAAAAAATACAGTGAACCTTTACATTTTAGAAATAAAAGCTCATTACAGTAAAAGACATACTGCCATTAATCCTCCTCAAAATACTCCCCCTCTGGGCGGGGATTTAGCTCAGTGGTTTCGCCACCCGCTGCACAGGCGCAAGGACCCAAGTTCATTCCCCAGTACCAAAAAAAAAAATACTCCCCCTCTAAGAACACACTTAACCCATCGTTCTCGCCATTTTGTGGAGCAGTTCCAGAAGGGCTCTTTCGTGAGTGTCTTTGGTTGCTTTGCGAGGTACACAAGGTGGATGAGAGAACGCTGTAATGTTTCATGAGCTTGCCTTTCTGCTCGATGGCATTCAGAAACAGTAGTCCCCAAGTGTTTGATCACATCCCATACAGACAAGAAAAAGGGCTTCCAGAACTGCTTCAGAAAAAGGGGAGAAGGAAGGGGTAACTGCTCACAGTGAGAGAGGGTGCTCTGAGGGCGATTACTGGCAGTGCATCTTTCACCATAATGCATTTTTACTGTCCTTGTATATTTTATTAAGGCTTATAATAATACACATTATTTCAATAAAGTCAGTGTTAACCATCTAAATTAAACCTATCTTATCTTGGGTACTTAACAATAGATTGATTACTGAATAACTTTCACAGGTATGCACATCACATAGACAAATATGTTACTCAGATTCATCTGTATTCACATTCAAAAGCACTGGACTTGTTCAAAGCTTGTGCATTACAGTCACAGCCCACTGTCCCAGTCAGAAGAATGACTGGTCTGGCAAGTACTGCCCATGGGTTGTCATGGCAGCGGTCCATGCTCAGTGCCAGGTGAGATCCCCAAATAGCAGCACACAGCAGGGATCCCAGAGCCTGGGGCCCAAGTGAGCTGTCCGGAGGACAACAGCAACAGCAGCCTGCCCAGCCGCCAAGGCCACTGCCCTGAGGGAAGCAGGCAGCCGAGGAGTGGCTCTGACCCACCCGTCACCAGGGCCTTCTGGATCACCGCCTTGCTAACACTGCAGGCAGGCGGGCGGGAGAGCATTTTCTCGGGGGCCAGCCAGATGGAGGTCAGCACCGTGCTCCCAGCTGCTGCCCTGGTTAGGGAGCACAAGCCCCAAACCTGAGTCATTGCTTGTTCTAAGTGCTCTGCCTCTAGGGACTATCGCTTCTACTGTTGTTAGCAGCAGAATCACTTAAAAATGGTGGCTTATTCAGTGCAAAGGACTTTATGACACATTACTGGGAAGGGGCTGAAGGGAAAGTTTAAAAAACCCACCTGCTTTTAGAGAACTTAGGCAAAGCTACAGGAAACCATGAAGCAAAGCCTCTGTTTTCTGAATTTAAATTGTACAGCAGAAAATAAAACGATAGGGTTTTGCTTATCATTTTTATTTTCTATTATTTCATAAAGAACAATGTAAATATGAGAAAGGACCTTAAAGAAATGAAGCTGAATCCTTAAGGATGGTTCTCAGTGCCAGGAGTGGGAGGCAGAGGAAAAACAGCCAACGCGAAGCACCCTCATGTCAGGGACAGGGCACTCGCCAAGTGAGAGGCTCAGAACCTCGGCAGCACCGGACCCAGGTCCACTCAGCCCATTCACCAGGCTACCTCAGGGGGACCGGGTGTGGGGCTGCAGGTGTTGCTCGGCAGTGGGGCAAGCTCTGAGGATCCTTAGTACTGAACAAAAATCAGCTCTTCCACTTCAGATACATTTTTACTTTCTTAAACTATTATCTCCTTTTATTTATGACAACAGGAAAAAACCCCCTCTTAATATAGGTCAGTCATCTTTATAGCACAGAATGTTACCACTGAGGTTCCAGACAATGCTTGGATCACACCAATTAAATACACCAAGCCATGTCTTACAACAATGCCAAGTTCCAACCTGGCCTTACCATAGATTAACACTGGCAAACTACAAAGTCACTACAGAGAGGTAAATGGAAGGGAACGATTGAATGAAAATGAAGTCAGGTTTATTTTGCCACAGATTTCCAAAATAAAAGGTAGTAATTATAATACAATGTACATACAAATGATGCCTTAGATAAAATATGAATAGAATGTACAGTGTAGAAGGTATGTCCACTAAAATATCATTGTTCATGCTTTTGAAACGTTACCAGTTCTGAGATTAAAAAATATTAAGAAAGGTAACATTTACTGCAAGTGCGCTACTTTGCTAACCCCTGTGCTGCTCATGCCCTTTGTCACGAGTGGTATGAAGAGCACTAACTGTCATCCCAACCCCTGCTCCCTGCGCAGAGGAGGAAACTAAGGCCTGCTCACAGCTGCATACTAAAGGGGGGAGCAGAGTCTGCGGGGTCTCAGGAATTGTGAGGCCCAGACTTGCTCCTAGATGTGCACCGTGCTTCATGGGAACGGATGGAAAGGCAGCCTTTCTGCAATCTGCCGGTCACAGAGGAGCAGGAGGTGCCACCTGGGAGATTCCCACTCTCAGCAGTAAAGGAATTTGCACATACCAATTTTTTCTTTTTTTAAACAGGGTCTCACTAATAGTTCAGGCTAGCCTCAAACTCTCGGTGATCTTCCTGCTTCCTGCTTTCTGAGTGCTGGGATTACAGCCATGTGCTACCACGCCTGGCTCACATACCAATTATCATGGGTTGACTGTCTCCACCAAGACCCGATGGCCTTGTGTCCGTCCCACATTACAGAATGTCACCCTACTTAGAAACAGGGTTAGTGCAGATGTATTCAGGTAAACTGAGGTCACTCACACTGAAGCAGGCTGAGCCCTAGGCTAACACCACTCGTCCTCACTGGGGACGGAGGCTGAAATCAGGGGCAGGCGTGGAGGAATGCCAGGGAAGGGCAGGAAGGATCCTGCAGAGGGATGGGGCAGGGAGAATGACCGGGCCAGCACGTCGCTTTAGACTTCCAGCTCCAGAAGTAGAGAACACCTTCCTGCTGCTTAGGGCCGCCCCATCTGCACACACCCTGTTACAGCAGCCCCGAGAGTGAACACACTAACTGTAGGAATGTGATGTCAGGGAGCTCTTAGCAGAGTGGCCACTTGTGCCTTCTCGTGCCGGGCTCAGCTTACAGTACGAGCGCACAATCACCTCCACACTCCACAGCGCGTCCCTGGTGTCCCTGAGCCTGCCTTTGGTGGCGTCGCGCTCGCTCTGCAGCCTCTCCTGAGAGTCCTGGAGCCTGGAGATGAGGCCCTCAGCCGAGCCTAGACCCTGCTCGCTCTTCCGCACCAGGTCCCGGAGGCAGCCGATCTGCAAGGGAACAGAGCACTGAACAGACCTCACCGGGACAGCAGAAAGCAGCCCCCGGGTCCTTCCAGCTCGTTTCTCTAGTTCCCGTTTTACCGGGTGGGTCCTTTCTTGATTCTGGAAGACACGGCCAACAGTCTCGGTGCCCTCACCGTCTGCCGTTTAGGAAAAAACCCTCTGTATGTATGGCTTCCCTTTCTTAGGACAACATGTGAAACAAAGGAGAGATACCTCTCTCGAGCTCCTGGTTTAAAGAGAACTGCTCTGTAAGAAGGGAATGAAGCAGGAAAAAGACTGACAAACCTCAGACAATATTTTAAAACGACACAGTTTACAGTTCACTTGAGTCCAGCTCTGTCACTTACAAAGGGGATACAAACTGATACATACTGACAAGCTGTTAAATGCACCTTACAGGATAAGCTGTGATTTCTATGTTTCAAACAGAATTTGGCTCACAAAGTCTTTAAAGAGTTGAAGAGATTCTGGAAATTGGGAACAAATGAACAATTTGTTGATTAGGTGTGTCTCTACCCTGTAACTGTGGGAACTAAAATCTATGAATGAAATACTTTAAATTATCTTTAAGAAATACTATGGAGTGTTTCACTGTTTTTCAGCACTGGGAAACGAACTCAGGACCTTGTGCTTGCCAGGTAGGTGTGGCGCTCCTGAGCTACAACCCCAAGCTGAGTGTTTCTTTTTTAAAACACCAAGCTTACAAAAATTCTACAACATTAAAATGGGCAACTTAATACCTGATACTTCTCCTTTGTAAACACAGATAACACAAAGAAAACCATGAAAATTCTTCATACATGTATGTGTGTGTGCATGCTAAGAATTATGCGGACTAGTAGTGCACCCTTTCAATGCCTCTAGTGGGAGGCTAAATCACACAATGATCTGGAAAGCGTCTCATTTTTTTCTGTGCTTTGATTTGCACAACAAAAGAATTTCCTGTTTCTTGCCAGTGTTGTAAAAAGCATCCATTTAAATCCTCTAGGCCTCTCTAAAATACATGTCAGATTATTTTCTTTTGGAGTTGTAATTGGTTTGGCTGCATTGTTCAACTACTTTGAGTCATTTTAAAAGTGAAAAATTGTATAGAAAGACATCTGTTTTCTTATTTTTAAAAATTACTGGCATATTCATATACAGCATTCACTTCTGATATTTTAAAATTGTATTCATCCCTATTCTAATGTCCATTTTTCTCTAGTCTATATGCGTACTCATATATCCCCTACTATTTGTATTGATCTGTCTTGCCATAAATGGATGGTACAGCAGTGAATGAATGCCTATGTGGACAGCGGCTGTAGCAGAGCCGAAAGAGCACTGAACTGAGCAAAAAAATCTTGTTTCAACCCCAAGGTTTGTTACTATAAGATAGGAGTTACTGGACTATACAGTTATTAGATAGACAGGAAAAATTACTTAACTAGAAAAGATACCAGGTACCAATCAATAAGAAAAGAACAACCATATTTAATAAACTAGAGAAAAATATTCTATAATACAGAAAATTTTCAGATGAGTATGAGTTGTATGTATATATAAAAAAATGTAAAAAAGTATTCTATTTTCAACATAAAGAAAGTGAAGGTATATTAAAGAAACTAAATCTAATCAGACACAGATGGGTATTAAATGGGCAAAATCTTTCAATTTCTGCACAACACAATAAAAATAAAAGCAAATAAGCAAGCATAACATTAAAATTTGTTTTTTGAAATACAATAAAAACAGTATGTGTAGAAAACATTTACTGTCTCCCAATATCAAACCTCCTTTTGGCATCTGGGGAATCGACCCTCCTTCCCTGTAGGGCCCTGTGGTCTTAGCAGGATGAAGGGCTCAAAAGAAATATAAATTGGAAAAAAGAAAGAAAGAAAGAAATATAAATCGGCAATGTCTCAGTGTGGTGGCCAGCAAAACGGTTTAGGAGCAGACTGTGTGGATTAGGGTTCCCTCCTCACAGTGCCCTTAGGCCTTGGAAGGGGCTCCTAGAGGTGGTACGCATACCTGGCAGTCTCAGGAATCTGGGAGGCAGAGGCAGAAGAACCACAGTTTGGGTTCAGCCTGAGCAACTTAGTAACATAGTGAGACCCTGTCTCAAAATAAAAAATAAAAAAGGGCTAGAGATGCCGCTCAGTGCAAAGGCCACAGGTTCAATCTGCAGTACCACGACAAGAAAGAAAGAGAGACAGAGAGGGAGGGAGGGAGGGAGGTGGGGGGGGCTCCTAGAAAAGATCTCTGTCCAGCTGCACAAGTACCTAAAGGAATATGTGAGCACAAGGAGAACAAATCCAACTGAAGGGAAAAGAGAAACTTAGTTCCAGCATCACCAAGTCAGTTTTGAACCTACTCATGCTGATGCTAACATTATCCTTGGACATTTCAGCCACATGAGTCAGGTTTCCCTTTTCCTTCAGCTAGTTTGAGCTGGAATTCCTGTCTTTTACAACAGAAACCGATACTCAGATTACTGCTACTTAATGGCACCCTGAAGGAATAGTTAAGTAGAAATCCTGTACCCCAGAGGCGTCCTCCTCTCTATCCACGCCTGGCCATCTCTGTCCATCCTCGCGACACCAAAGTGCATTCTGGTAAGTTACACGGGGACATGAAGCAAGCCCCACTCCTCAGGTGAGCATCCCAGTGTGTGCACAGAGCGCTTCCTACTCCGTCCACTACCCTGGATAACATTCAAACCCTCCATGGGCTCCAGGGCCCCAGCTCGGCAAGGGAGCCTTCCCTCTAGGGTCTTTATACTCGCTGGGAGGGAGCAGAGCATGTGGCTAAAGATTCAGCCCAGAAATCCCCACCCAGATCAGAATTCTGGCTTACCTACCTAGTGGTTGTGTAAGGTGTTCCAGTGAGAACTGCAGGAGAGCAAAGTATAGAGGCTGCGCTACATAACAGAACGGAGCACAGTAGGCGTGGATGCACACGCTGGCGGGGGCTGCCATCCTCCGTCCACTCATAGGGTGCTCCTGCAGTCCTGGGCAGCTCTCAGCCCCAAGCCTTCGTCTCAGCCTTCCTGGCCAGACCTGCTCCTCAACCCGCCACATACAGGCTGGAGCGTAAATACTTGCTTCTGGGCGCTCTTCGCCATGGCAGTGCCTAACACAGATCTTTGGTACCTAACAGCCGTTCGTATTTAGTGACTAAATTAATGAGGCAGTTACTGAGAAAGTTCTTATAAATGTAATGCAATTAAGAAGAAATAAAATCTCTTTACCATCTCATTGAAGCTCCGGAAGGGCCCCAGTCCCTGCCCTCTGCCGACCTCGTGTGGCAGCAGGATGGCCCTAAGCCAGCTGGCCCTGCTAGCCTAGCGGGAGGCCCAACCTGGACATGGGCAGCCCCAGACATCAACAGAGAACACATAACACTTCCGTGCAGTTAGAAAGATTCCTCTTCCTCTAGACAGACAGAGTTCTGTGGAAGCTTATGTTGCTCTAAATGTCCTCTAAAGAGTGCTGAAATGTTCTCAGGAATCCCTATCATTTGCTTGGGTTAAACACACACAACTGCTGAGTCAAAGGACTTGTCGGTCTAAGACTGCTGGACCGAGCTAAATCCCTTCTTGGGATGCTCTGCTCCCATCAGTAGCTTCTGAGCACCTGCTCCTTCACCCTGACCAGCTGTGTGGTCTCAGTTTTATCCTTGTTGGTTTTATGCCAATGGAATGGCATCTCAGTGATTCCACTCCCAGTTCTCGGGTTATAGTAAGGCTGACAATGTTTTTTCAGCCTGCCTGGGGTGCCTGCCTCCTTCTCACTGTTCTGAAAACACTCTGACAGCATTAAAGCCATGAATTCTTTGTTAGTCATCAAACTCGTCAGGCACTTACTCCATCCCTCCCAACTGTTTCTCAGGTTGAATTCTTCTTATAGTATGTTTTGATCTGTACAATTTTTAACGGTAACTATACAAATACTCTGTGTTTTTAATCAAAATTTTGGTGTCATTTTCAAAGGCTTTCTTTGTCCCAAGGCATGCCACTTACATTCTCACATTTCATTTGTATCTATACACGATTTCATAGTGCATTTCACTCCTTTGCAGTGTTCAGGCACCCAGGCTGGAGACGGGATCTGAGTCCCCTGTCCTCTCCTCTTTCGTTCACATATTCAAAGAGCAGTGCCACCCACTGCTACTCAGATGAAACCACTAGATCTCCCTCCACCCTCCCTCTCTACTGAAAGCGGCAAGGTCCTCAGAGAACGCCTGCCTGCACAGCCAGGCACCCTCGGTCAGCCTGCACTCACCCCTTATCTACAGCCTGGAAATCTTAGGACCCGCATACCCAAACAACCCAAGGTCTTGCCATTCCAGTGTATTTTCCTCCTGAATTTCCTACTGTTCGACAGTGGCATCCTTATCTGTCCAAAGAGCTGAGCTAGATACACCAGTTACTTTCCATCATTCACAACATAAAACCCTAAACATTGCATTTTTAAATAATCTCCACTCCCAGTTTTACTTCCAAATCAGAATGCAAACAATTTCTCTCCTGGACTAATGTACTAGCGCCTCACATAATCTGTCTCACCCTAATTACCCACCTAGAGCAACACAGTCCTTTTCTAAGATCATGTGTCACTGAGATCAAGTCTGAAGCTCTGTTATGGCACAAGAGTCCCCCACCACTTGGCTTCCACATCCTTCCTACCATACGCCCTGTCCAAGCCCCAAGTGCAACCTATGGCCACGCACAGCAGTTTTCCGCCAGGGACAGCTGTCCCCAGAGAACACCTGGCACAGTCTGGAGATGAGGACCGGGTGTACACTACTGGCGCCGAGCAGGAAGAGGCTAAGGAGACTACTAAACGCCCTCAAGAATCAGCCAGCCTAAAACTGGCGACTGTGCTGAGGAACAGAAACCCCAGTGCAGTGATACAGAACTTCCTGCTGTTCCTTAAGATGCCGACACTTGCTTACTCGGAAGACTGCCCTGTGCTGGTCTTCAAACCCTTTTAACTTCGGTCATGTCTACATCAGGCAGATTTATACCCATCTTTTAAGGACGTCTCCCATCTCTGAATTCTCCTAGATTGTACCATATCATTTCATGACATATCATACCATATTCTTCAGAGCTTTTATGAACCCCAAAGTCAGAGAATCAGTCCTTCCTCTGGACTCTACAACAGATTTATCATCAAATCCTGACAGCTGAGGACTATGAGTTTCTTGACATCTTGCTAATAGTGTTCCCCCACCTAGAGGGTGTCATGTAGTCAACAGATGCTTTGTAAGAAAGTATGCAAACACTACTGATGTTACTGGAACCTAGTTCCAGTTTCTCTGGAGACAAATCTAGTAATAAGCAGTAAGAGCTACAAAAACCATTCCTACTCTCTGGCCCAGTAATTTCATTTAGAGGAAGAACTAGATGGAAAGAAAATGCTTTTAAAAAATGAACAAAAATACTTATGCCCTGATAGTTTACCCATTTCTAGGAAAAACCCCATCCTGGGCAGCAGGGGGAGCAGGAACCTCTCTCAGAGCCTGCTGGCTCTGCAGTGTCTCAGAACTCCAGGCTGGAACATGCCACGATCTGGCCTTCGAAGACCTGTGCTGTGGTCTGCCCATGGCCTTAGCCTGACGGTCCTTCTTCTGCTCCAAATATGAGACAGCTAAGTTACATGGAAACCATCAAGCAGCCACAGAGGGATCGTGCCCTCGAGGGAGTCGGGGCTGAAGCAGAGACACACCTGTGCCATGACTGGAGGGAAGTCTGACGAGGGCTGGGCCTCAAGATGGAGATGCAACAGCCAGGCCTGCAGCCCCCTAGAGAGGCGCAGCAGCTTGGGATGAGGCTGTCCAGTGGGCGCAGTCAGGCGTCGGACACACAGGAGCGACGCAACAGGACCCACGCTCCCAGCCAGCACTTTCCAGGAATGCCTTTGCTCTTTTCAGTCACCCTTGCTACCTGACTGTCTCCCTGCAGGATCAGTATCAGTAAGTGGCTATACTTTAACCCTACAGGTTGACTAGTTTCACCCACTGTGTAATCGTGATGTGATTTTGTGTAAGTAGCCTTGACACAGAGTCTTGGTGGCCACCCCTCAGCACCCCTCCAGGAAGTCCAGGAGCTGTTCTTATTTTCAGTAGCACCCTGGAGTTCCTCACAGCCCCGACGGGTGAGCATCAGCTGACCTGAAAAGTGGAACAACCTGAAGACACGGTGTTCTACCAGCTTGGGCAGGGAGGAGCCTTGCTGGCGAAACAAGGAGGAACATCCTGGGAAGAGTTTGATAAAGTTAACAGTTTGCCATAATTGTTGCCATGCCTTTCTAATCTAAAATAATCACCCACGTTCAACAGAACCCCATGCCTTTGTTTCTCAATAAAAGTGGGAGTTTAAGTCAGTTCAGGGCTCGATTCCAGTGAAGCCCCCAGCTTCCCCACAGAGAGGCCGT
Organism: Heterocephalus glaber; assembly: GCF_000247695.1. Next base: position 11,221,436 of record NW_004624798.1, on the reverse strand, counting down.
GGCTCTCGGGTCTTCACTCCTCTCTGTCAGGGTCTGCTGGCCCGAACCCAGAACAACTCTCCTGACTTTCTCCTTCATCCCTCGGTGTTGAGAGGCCACGGACTTGGCTCATCTGACACTCAGTAGGTTAGGAGTTATCTTCCCCGTAACACACATAGGATGGTATTTACCTTAGAGGCATCACTGTGGACAACAATATGAACAATTTTTAAAAACAAATTACCAAAAAGAAAATATTTATGCAACTATAGGAAAGATGTATGCTAGATCACTGTGAACAGTTTTAAATCTCTAATATGTAGATAAGGTTAATAAATGGAACTATTATATGGGGTAAAGTTTTATAAAATGAATTCATAAAGCATTACTGAATACAGATTATAGCTATACTAAAATGCAATGTATACATATTAAACAGAAAATCTGAAACACTGAAAACATTCAAATTATTATCATTTTGGTAAAATTGCTTACATTCCTAAAGTATAATACCCAGTCCATTAAACTACCTGTGAACAAAGTTTAGAATTCCACCACTGTTCACTGAGTCATGGTAATAAATGGCCCACACGGCTCCCATCTCCCGAAGGTAGCACTCCCTCCCAAGAGCCCAGAAAGGTGGCAGGCACCTTTCTAAGGTAACCTCTCCCTGACCTCGGTTGAGTCTTGTGAGTATGACCGGACATCACTCCCATGATTACATTCTATGGCAAAGGGGATCTTGCTGATGTAATTAACGTCCCTAAGTAGTGCTGGAGGGGGATGAAAAGGAAGTCATTCTGGGTGGGCCCGACCTACTCAGGTGGGCCTTAAAAACGATCAGAGCACTTGGGAGCAGCCGATACTCCTACCGGCCTTGAAGGAGTGGGCTGCTGTCACAAGAAGGCCCCGACCAGTGGAGAGGAGCCTGGTGCGTGGCTGGCAGGGAAGGGTGGCTCTCAGTCACCCAGCCAAGGGCAGAGAACTCCCACAGCAAGCAGCAAGCTTGAGAAGCACTCTCAGTCCCCTCAGCCACTCTGGCCTCCGCCCACGGGACGCTAAGACGCAGCCCAGGTACCCGTGCTTGGAACGAGGGACCACAAATCCACACGGTAAGAGGGGTTGTTTCAGGCACCGAGCTCTTTGTACACACAGCAATAGAAACTGTTCTCTTACTCAGAAGAAGCTTAGCTCTCAATGCTGAGTGTTACTCATTTAATGTTTCATTCACAAATATGTACTGATCTCCTATCGTGTGTCAGGAATTTTATCAACCGTGACATTTTACATGAATCCAAATAATTCTTTTCATAAAAGACTGAACTATGTATTACGCATAAAATGCTTACGTCCAGAAGGAAATCTTTAACTTCAATGCTGAAAGAACAATTGGAGAGACCACAGATGGCGAGGATGACTGGCGTTGCGTTGCAGGGCGGCACGCCTCGCCGGCACGAGACGCTAGGAGCACGCTGCCGTGCAAGGGCTCCGGCACTGGGGTCCAGCACGGAGCCTGTGCGCCACGTTCTAGGCCGCATCACCTCGAAGGTGTCAGGACCCTTAGACTTATGAAGACAGCACATGACTCCCTTCCGTCTGTGAAGAACCCCTAATCCTTTCTGTCTCCCCAGATAGACCTACTCATCGGCCAACAGGTGAAAACGGAATAAACTCTTCAAAAGGAAAACATTTCCGACTAGCTTCGTGTTTAAATGCAGCTGCATGTTTTCCAAGGGGCACGTGTAAAAATAAGGAAACAAAAAACCTGTGGCAAAGAATGGAAAAAATAGACCAGCCGTATCAATGTAAAAGAAAACTAGTTATACAATACCAAATCGTATGGCATAACACAAAAAACATGACTCACAACGTAGCTAAAATCAGTTTCTTCTGTGTGTCAGTAACAAAGGCTCTAAATATACAAAGCAAAAAATGATAAAATCTGGGGAGGATAAATCTGTCCTCATGATATCAGCTTTTAAGGACTGACAGATCAAGAAGATGAACGGCTGAAAGAATACAAAAGATCTGAAGAAAACAGCTTACATTCTAGATTTTATAGGCAGATGTTAAGTACACATTACATTAAACAACTGAATGTACTCAGAGTAGTAAATTCCTTGTGAACAAGTTTCAAAAATGGCTTTCATACAAGCCACAATTTCTTTTTTTGTTTTTTGAGACGGGGGTCTCACTGTGTAGCCCAGGCTGGCCTCGAACTCACTTCGATCCTGCTCCCTCAGCCTCTGAGACCTGGGATTAGGTCTCAGGCTTGTGCCACCAGGCCTGGCTTACTAACCACAATTTCTAACCAGAATGCCACTGAGGTAAAAAAAAAATTATTCTAATCTCACACAAATCTCCTAGAGTACAGAAGAAAGTGTGGGTCCTGCTTAACTGTATGAGGCTAGTATAGCCTTTACCTGCAAAGCAGGAAGGGAAAGAATGAAGGAGGAGGGCTGGGATTTAGCTCAGTGGCACCACATCTGCCTTGCAAGTGCAAGGTCCTGAGTTCGATCCCTGGTACCGAAAAAAAAGAATAGAGAAGGAAAAATACAAGGCAAGCTCATGCACAGCCAGGCTCAAGAATGATGAAACAGGTATTGGCAAACTGAATCTAACATTATATGAAAAAGATAACACACATAACTTGGACCTGTTCTAGAAATTCAAGGTTGATTCGGTATCAGAAAATTGATTAATATAAGGTACCACATTAACAAATCAAAGGGAAAAAGTACCATCATAATAGATGCAAAAAGCTCAACAATCTTTTCATAGTTTTTTAAAGTGAGGAAATTAGAAGAGAACTCCCCTGACCCACAGAGGGTGTGTACAACACAGAGCTCCGGGGAAGCACCCTGGTTCAGGGGGCGAGGCTGGCATCTTTCCCTGTAAGAGCAGGTAAGGAGAGGAGAAAGCTGAAGACCTCTGGAGATTCCAGTCAGCAAGGAGAGGTCAGAGGGGTGTCCCCAACTGAAGTGACACAGGCACCAGGCGCTTCAAGGGGAGCCACTAGGCAAAGCACATCAGCAGGGTGCCGAGGCAGAACTGAAAAGCTGGCTAGAGGCTCCTTCCTCAGCCTGCTTCTAGCACTCTCTCCAGTGCAAAGCAGCAAGCAGGCTGGAGGAACACTTAGGTAAAATGTTGCGAGAAACCCCCATGAGGAACCCACATGGGAAACACGGATGGTCACACAGGGCCGCACTCTGTGCGTGGTGTGCACATGTGAAGCTGCGTGGCTCTCCCTGGACAGCCAGAGAAGGCTGGGCGGGACTCAGGGACACTCTCATTCCTCCATCCCTCCCAGGGAGCGCGCTCACAACTTTCTCTGCCTATGTCTCTGAAACCTTCTCAGGAACGCTGAGTGCAAAGGATCGGCCTGCCCGGTGGCGCTGGTGCATCTTAGTGGGGTTTCCTTGGGCAGAAGCAGTCGTGAGGACACTGGACCTGGAGGCAGGAAAAGCTGACAAGACAGGAAGTTTCAAGCCAAGAGCTGAGTTTGAGGAAGACGCCCAAGCAGCCACGGAAAGGACAAACTGAGAGCAGAGGGAATGAAGAAAGAAGCAGGAAGGTGACCTGGCACTCAGCTTCCGCCAGGGTGACACTGTTCCAAAAGCCTTCATGTGTACTTCACCCACAGAGTTTGACTTACAATGGTACTGTATGTGATTCTTAGCCTTTTCTTTTCCAAGCTAAATATTTTCATATGGAATTTTAAATTTATTTTAGATGGCGCTGTCTAGAACTTACCGTCTCTCTTTTTAAAAGGAGGCCAAGTGTGTAGAAGACAACACTACTGATTTACAGAAGAGCAAAGATGCCTTCTCTGTTTTCTTTCCAGGAAGGTGACGGACTCTGTTTTTGCTTTCCCCACAAAACACCTCGGCTTTTGGTAGTAAATTTTACCTTGTAGGATGTAACCAACGTGTTATGAAACATTTTACGCCCCGACGTGTCTCCCATGACTACTGTTCTCCCAAGGCTCACCAACCCCTGCGGCGTCACCGGGAAAAGCTCCCATTACCGCGCACGAGGCATGCAGGGAAGAGCCCAAAGAGCACTTGCCTCCTGGGTGGCCGCGCACATCTTGTCCTCCAGCTCCTCCTTCAGGTCTTCCAGCTCTCGCTGAAGCTGATGCTTATCCTCTTCCAGGGCCAGCTTCTCCTTCTCATACTGTTCCTCCAATTCCTCAGAAAAAGGAATTTTAAAAAATTAACAGGATTGCAAATATAACTCAAAGACTCCGAGAAAAAGAGCATTCTATTTTATATTTTGCCCTTACCCTCAGTAATACCTGAGTTAACAGTGACTACCCAATCATGTGGCCTGGGTCCTGACATCTGAACCACTTTTAGCTGGGTGAGAATATGTGACCAGACTAGCCCACTCCACAAAGTACTGTACAATAATTCCTTAGCTCACCAATGCTTCTGTTTGCAAACAATTTGGTTCGCAAACAAAAGTATTTGGAAAAATTTTTCTTCCGTTCACAAACTCCGCATCGGGTGACAGACACAACCATGGCCATCTTCTCTACACAAACACAAACGCAGCCATCTCCCCCCAAATTGTAAAACAAATTAAGTTCATAAACCAAGGTACCCATTTTCAGAAAAGTATGACATGAATGATACTTAGATAAGGTAAAGAAAACATTCTGATTCTACTGAACTCAGAATTCCTCTATATTTACATAGAAATAAAATCCAGTAACACTTCTGAAATTCAGTTCTAATACTGGCATGTAGTAGAAAATTCACAATTACAAAATTAAGGTAACTGAACAGCATGACCGGTGAAATCGATGTTTATGAAAGATCACTTACTATTTGCCAAGTATCCTGCCTAATAGTTGGGATACAATGGCAACAGACACTATGTATGCCCTTAATATCCAGGAACTAAAGAATACTAATTAAGGTCACACATTGCCAGGTGGCAGAGGAATGTATGAACAGGGAAGTGAGGAGGTCTGGCTATTCTGGAAGGTTTTGGCTTAGGTTTAGACAAGCTAGGTAGGCAAGAAGGGACTGAAATAGCAAGAGGGAAATAAGTTGTCTTGATAAAAGACAAGGTTACTATCCGAGAGATTTTGAACATGCTCACATACTGGAAGCCAAGGCATCTCTTATGGCCACCACGCTCTGAAGAGAGATTTTAAGAAATATGTGTGGAGCAAGGCAAGTGTTTAGGTGGCTTGAAAATTAAAATTTAGTGGGGTGAAGGGATGATTAGGAATAATGAAGCAAAAATGATATGGACTAAAGAAAGAGACCTCGATTTCAGCACTTAGAACTTAACACGGAGAAATAAAGGAAGGTTAAAAGTGGGGCCCCTGCAATTTAAATGTTCCAATAGAAAGCAAGGCTGAGCTGAAAGGGGATGTAGAAATACACATAGCAAGAAAAGGTATGTAGGAAAGAAGGGGCAGAGCTGCAGTTACGCTCTAGGCCTTCCTCCGGGACCCTGCACACTCGGCACCCGCCTCGGTCACCACAGAGCAGGAGCAGAGGCGCCTGGCTGGGACTCGTTCCCTCAGAGGGAATGACCACCGCAGAACTGGGAAACGCTGTGCCATTCACAACGTCAACACTTCAGACTGAGTGCAGAACAAACTGGCATTCTGACAGAGTCTCACTGGAATTTTTAATTAAGTTTAGGTCTTGGAATATTTTCCCAACTAGTTGTGTCACAAAAGGAAGGAAACTGAGTCAGAAGACTACAGTCACAGCCTGTCTCTTCTATGCATCAGGCTGGGGCCCTGCGTGAACCGCTCAGCTTTATTACGCCTACTCCCGCATCCACAGAATGAAAAATGGCCCTAATGTCCGAGTCATCAGCTCGAGGGAATACAGTGCCCGGGAGCTCCCTGTAACCTGGGAGTGTAAGCCCGCGGGTGTGAAGCGCACTGGAGCAGTATCACAAGCGAGACATCTGTACCTGGTGTCCCTGCCATAGGCTTTCACAGAGCTGAGACACCAGCTCAGGCCTGGCTGACTTCCCGAGCTGCATGTCACTGAGCACATCTTATCTTCAGAAAAATGGGTGTAGCAATCAAATCAACAGTTGGTCATAAAAAGTGATGAAACCATGCATGTGGACCCTGTTGGCAGCGCCTGGCCCAGGGTAAGAAACGCTAGTCACTAAAGTCTATTTTTGCCATACGCGAGGCCCGTCTGGATGCTCACCCGCACTTCCTCCCACACACAGGAGCGAGGTGCTCACCTAAGGAGCTAAGGAGCTAGGAGCTAAGGTGGCTCACTGGCTGCTGGCAGCAGAGGCACACAGAACTGGGGCCCAAGGCAATGCACCCAGCAGGCAAGGTGCAGGCAGAAGGCACCAGGCTGCCAGACAGCATTCTCTGCGGTGGGTGCTGTCTATCACGGCTTAGCACTAGCAAGCTGATTACGCAACATACTCAAAAGCATCTCCCAGGGAAGGAAACGTTCTGCATGCAAACGGGTGCTTCTTCACCTACCTGGCTGAAGCTTCCTGAGGAGCACACTTGCTTGTCTAATGGCTAGCACCGCGTGCAAATGCTTCCTGTCAGTTCGGTAAACCACGTCCTGAGTCAGGAACTCTGTCATATGCAGTTATCCGACTATGGCTTACACGATGACAACAAGACACGAGCCATCAAAGGAAGGGAATCCTGTCTCCATAGTGCAGACCGCACTGGATGCTTCCTGACCTGGCATCCGTGCAGTGCAGTGAGGAACCCAAGGGCTACTCACCACTTGCAGCTTCTTCTTGTCTCGAACTGCATTGCTATGGACAGCCTCAATCGCCATGTGGTGCTTCCAGGCTAATTCCTCCAGAGTCTTTGAATGGGCTTCATTTAGTTGAGTCACCTCCCCTTCCAATCTATTTTGCAGGTTTTTAAGCTCCATTTCATAATATTCTTGCTGAGTTCTCTTTGCTTCATGTACTTTCTTAAATTAAAACAAATAAAAATCAATAATTGGCACCCACTTTCTGTAATACTGCTAGTATTTGAACAATGTAAATATGTACGCATGGATGAACTGAGTGCTACAGGACCTAGACTTTGAAACATGAAAATACATCATTGGTCTTCTCAAAAGCAACAAGGTGGCAGAGGCAAAATAAAATATTTTAAAGCTAGAAATAGACTAGTATGAGGTTAGAACCAAACGCGACTGCAAGCTTAAGGAGAAAGACTTCCTGTATATCAGAGCAGTACACAAAATGGCTGAGCATCAATCACTCAAATGATACTGTCCAACGCAACTGTGGGTGCCAGTTATGTACCTTTTAAGCGTCCACAGACTGGTGATGAAAAAACTCAAAAGGCAGTGGCAATGCAGTCTTAGAAGCTCCATGAAAGAGGTGTCCACTGTGTCGCAAGAGAGCACAGGAAGGACCTGACCAGATGGGGTAGGAAAGGTGTATGTAGGCTGGGGCAGAGGCTGACCAGAGAAAACACACTCTCATTCGATTCTCTCAGCAAGCCCACAAGGAAACCAAAGACGAGGATGTGTCAATCCGAGGTCTGCTATCAAAGCCTGGATTCAGAACCAGCTTTGTGAACGACAGGAGCAGCTCACCAGGTAGGTGGCCAACGGTAGGGATGCAGAAAGTCCACACAGCCACACAGGGCCTAAGCCAAGAGCATAGAGAGACAGGGCTCAGAAGCAAGCAGGGCTGGCTACATGACGGGAAGGGTCTTTTATACTGAGGACTTGCACTGTTCTTCAGGGGAACGAGAAGTCACCGACACATAAGTGAGTAACATCTTAAAACAGTGCAGCAGCCAGTGCGCTGACTGAAGGCAGGGAGAGCAGTTAGGAGGCTGAAACTGTAATCCCAGCAAGCAACTGCAGACCTGAAAATGGGTACCAAGATGGGAGGATGGAATAAGAGTACTCGAAGGAAGCAGAGCCCACAGGACTCAAGAACAGGTAAGGGACTGGACAAAACAGCAATCAAAGAGTAATTCCTGATATCAGCTGAAATAAGAAATAAAGAATTACACTTTTAAAGGGAGAAGGTTCTGAGTGTCCTGACTTGACATGTTTATGTCCAGTGGAAAGTGAGATCTGACTGTGACTTATGGATTGAGGAAGAACCACTACCCCAGGCCCCTCCATGGTACTGGAATGGTTAGGACAGGGAATCAGACAAACATGCTGGGAACACCACTGGTGAGGAACTGCTGAAAGAGGAAATGTTCCCACAAGAATTTGAGGCCAGGAAGGTGTGAGGGGAACAGGAGAGAGTCAGGGCACCCAGAAAAGTGAGACACCACCAACCGGCGGGTGTGGGCGCCATAGGAAGGGAAGAGCCACCACTCCAGCACCTGGGATGTCCGAGGGCCAAGGCTAATGCAGATTCCACACACTGTGGGGAAGAGAAGACCATGCCAAGTTAAGGGCCGATTAGAGTGAGCAAGGAGCAAAAAGAACCGAAGTTCTTCAGTATGCTTAGTTGTTGGAGGATAGAAAGGACGAGCCAAACCCCTGCCTGTTTTGTGCATACCTGAAGAGCTAGAATAGTTAGCAATGGGTCTATAAATGACGTCTTGTTTAATACAGAAATTCCATATGTTGGTATATGACTACTGTATTCAGAGCTTGATGTCTGTCCTTCTTACTTTTATAAAAATGTCTTAGGGAGCGCCAGGGATTTAGCTCAGTGGTTCCGCCGCCTGCCTCACAAGCACAAGGTCCTGAGTTCAATCCCTGGTACCAAGAAAACCCCCAAAATGTCTTAGGTATATATACACAATAATATGCTTCGTTAACTAGAGAAACAAATATGATTAGCTATAAATGTGCATTCCACTGAACTAAGAGTTTATTCAGTTTATGGACTGAAGTAAGTTGAAATGTTTAAGTTTCTACATTATAGATTATTCCCCACTTATTTTGAATAAATTCCCAATATGAGGTTGTCTAGATTTACACCTTTGTTCCTCAAAGGTGAAGAAACACTAGAGTGAGAAATGAATTGCTATTGTGGAGTGGGGGAAATGCTCTAAATGAGCCATCTGAAAATGAGGGGATTGAGTCTCCCTTTCTCTTGGGGTTGGTGCCCCACTGCTTTTTACCTTCTCCAGCTCCAGGGTCTGTTGCTTCTGCTCTTCATCCAGACTTTCATTTCTGCTCTGCAAGAAAGCTCTTTCTTCTTCAAGCTGAGACAATCTTTCATAGGCCCTTGATTTTTCTGATTCTAAATCTTTGATTGTAACCTCCTGGGTCATCTGAGTTGCTTGAAGCATTCCAATATGACCTACCCCCGCCCGAAGAAAACCCCTTTAATTGCAGGATCAGTTGCACCAGGGTATCAAGCAGTTTATCTTTAACAACACAGTTGTACTTTATACCTAAGTAAAATAAGTGGTCCACATGTACACATTTTTCTTTGGTTTTCTCGCTGCATAAAATGGAAATATTATCCATGGGACTACTTCTTACCTAACTATAATAATTTAAATTAGAAAGTCCATACCCACATTGCTGCTATTCCTGCACGTAGTACTATTCTGCTTTTTTCTTTTAAGATTATAACAGATACAAGTTGAAGTAGGAGCAACTCCTCAGTGGTTTGTGTAAAGTCCACTGGGAGTAAAACAAGGTGACTGACACTAAGGTAGGGCATTGCTGATACTACACAGCCAAAAGGAGTAATCTGTTCGTTTTTAATCTTCTTGTTAAATCGTAACAGAGAAGAATTTCTACATGCAGGGAGCAAAGGTGGTAGAGAGCAGTTTAGCTGAAACCTAATTTGTTTTTAGGCAAGAGAATGGTAACAGGTAAGGACAGCAAGGCTATGAATGAAGAAAGTAAATGGCAGCAAAAACGGGTGGGGAACAGATGGAGGAAAATGGAGATCGGGCAGGGAGACGGAGATGTGGTGGGGGCAGGGTCCTGTGGGAGCAAGGGCTTGAGGGTCCCAGTGCCCCGAGAACTCCGGTTAGAAACTCAGCCACGCCAGCCCGGGGGGGGGGGTACTGGAACAGGGCCTCCACACCCAGGTGTGAGCTGAGGGTCACCGCTCTGGGAGGGAGTGCTGCACCTCCCAACGAGCCAATCCAAGCTGGAGGAGGACCTCGACAGAGCTGGGCACAGCAAGGCCCGGGTCTAGGGGCCACGTGGGGCAGCCTCCGCCCGTGAGGCCCGTGCCAGAGCACACTGCCACCTCAGGACGGAAACTCAGCTTCGGGGTGCAGAACGAGCCTCAGTAACAAGACTCGCCAGCCACACACTGCTCAGCCAACTTAAATACGCTAAAGTACACGTCAGGAACACTGCTTCATTTGCCTTTTACTGATTTATTGGTATTTTACCTAGTTCTTAATTTTTCTATAAAAATGTATTCCTAAAGAGAAATTCATCATTTGCTTCTTAGGGTTAATTAGCAAGCTAGTTCAGTTGTTAAACATATTTACAGTCCACACGCTTTCTGGGGAATGGGAGTGGAACTTGCTGTGTGGCTAAGGCTGGCCTGGAACGCCTCATCCTCCCAGGTGCTAGGATTACAGGTGTGCACACCATACCTTGCTACAGTCCAAACAATTTTAAAACAGTGGAAGAAATTTTAGATTAGAAGAAATTTTTAAACATTCAAATTTTGTCTTGAATGAACTTGGAAGTGCTGGTTTTAGCTGGGCATTACAGCATACGCTGTGGTCAGACGTACTGGCTTTGAGGACAAGGTCTGATGCTTGCTGTTGTAAACGTTCTCTAGCAGCTGCTAGTTCACTTTCCACCTCTTTGTGCTTGCTTAATAAGGCCATTTCTCCCTCCTTGGCATCATCAAGCTGTTTTTGAAGAACCTGAGAAAAATTAAATAGCCACTGTTAAAATGCAATGATGGCAGTAAGCCAAATAATTTAAGTCATAAGCATCAGCTGCATCTTATTGAGAAGTCCTACTTTATTATACCTAGTCTTACATTTGCTAAGTACTACTGATACTTGATACTATCTTCACAAGCCACATGACCCAACAGGACCGTATTCTACACTTTCCACTCCAATCCCACACAGATGAAAATTTCTATGCCAATAAAACAAAGCTTGTACAGGCTTTTAGCTTTTTTCAGACTTATGTCATGCTTTTACTAAATTTAGGTATAAAAAGCAATCAATGTCTAAATATGTCTCATGGGCAGAGCATTATTAATGAAGAGAAGCAAAAAACCACAATTAAGCCCTAAGCCCAATATTTTAACTCCCCCAAATCACTTAGAGAAAATAGCAGTGTGTTAAATAAAATCCTTTCTTTTGTAAGGATTTGGGGGCCCTTGACTATCTGAAATACTGACGCTAGACATAGGGTAATAAAAGTTACCCTTCTTGCAGAGAAAAGGGCAAAAGTGAGGGTGGGGGTGTTCAGTGGTGGGAACCAAAGCCAGCCAACTTGCCCTCCGGTCTAGATGAACACACTGTGGAGGGAACTGAAGAGACCGCTGAAAAGCCTGAGCCTGACCCACCTGAGCATTGCTCTCTGCCGTGGCGAGGGCCGTCTGAAGCCTCTGGCATTTGTCAAGAAGGCTGCTGGCTTCGTCCTGGACCATCTGTAACTCTGTTTTTAATTTTCCTATGGTTTTTCGTAAAATTGCTTCCTGTCCCTGAAATTCTTTCCGAAGATCAGCTTCCTTTTCTTTGCTAGCCTGTAGGCTTTCTGCTGTAAAAAGCTGTGACCTTTTCAAAGTATCAAGCTCACGCTCATAAAAGCACTGCGCTTTATTCAACTTGCCTTCATACTCCTCAGTGAGCCTTTTCTTTTCAAGTCTGAGCTCCTCTAGTGTTTTGTTTAAGGCCTCCACCTCCCTCCTGTGCAGCTCCTCTGCCTTCTCTTGCCCTTTGCTCACTGAAGCACTGTGATCCTGCTGTGATTTCAGCAGCTCCTGCATCTCCCGGCAGTGAGCAGTCCGAAGATCTTCCAGCGCACACCGCTTGTCTTTCTCAAACTGCACCTGGAGCTGTCCAAAGCTCCGTAACCTTTCTTCAAACTTCCTTCTGATCTCCTCGACCTCTCTGGACATGGTCACTATGCGCTGGACATGCTGGGCTTCTGCACAGAGTTGCATGTCCTCAACTCTGTGCTTATAGGCTTCAAATTCTGTCAAAGCCTGTTGCTTCATTTTTATGTGATCTTCCAAGGATGCCTCTAAAACTTGGATCTTCCTCTTCAGGTCTAGCTCCTCTGTTACTTTGCTTTTATACTGTAGTATTTTTTCTCTTGTTTCTGCAAGAATTTGTTGGATTTCTTCCTCATGAGCATCTTTGAGGGCTTGAATAGCAGATTCATGCTCATCATTTTTAGTGTTCAAAGCATATATGACCTGCATGGTTTTGAAGAAGGGAGAAGAACTGAATAAACCACATTCATTTAAAACGTGAAGTTAATTCTTTCATTTGGACTGATATTTTTCTATGCAAATAATATCAGTCATGGTAGATTTCAAATCTGGAGCTTCACATAATTGTTTTTGTATTTAATAGACTGATTTGCTTAGCAAATTTCTATTTTAGCACAAACTGTTTAATTATGATTTTTAAAACATTCAAAATTAACAACACCGAATGACAAATGAAACAGAGAGGAGGAAAGGGCACAGAGGAGGCCACTCGGCCAAAGGGAAAGGTGTTCCCTGCATGGCCAGAGGAGCTTCCTGGATCAAGTGATTGGGAAAGTCCTCAGAGTCAGTCTCAGCCCTGCGGTAGAGATGAGAGAGGCTTCTCATGAGCGGGAGGCCCTGGCCTTACATCTTCCTCAAAGCCTCTTTTATTAGTGTAATGTCCGCTTAAACATTTTGAATTTAAAATTTTCCTTTTCTAATTCCCCTATGGTTTGCTTTCTTTTTTAAGAGGTTGGAATTATTTAAAATAATGAACAAAACTCTGCTGTCCTCCAAACAAAAAAGTGACTGAAAATCTCTCTTGCACTTTATTTAGGAAGTCGAGCTCTAGTAGAATTAGCTCAACCTGGGCTGGAACCTCTGGGCTCCACAGAACCCCAGTGACCAGCAAAGACTGGACAGGGGAGCCCTAGGCCCTGAGAAGAGGGTTCCCTTCCTCCACTCCTCCACTGTGCTGCTGTGTCTTGGAGCATCTTGCGGGCATCGGCAGGGCCTCTGCACATGGGCTGGGGCCTGGTCCTGGCCCGGCAGCTCTGCTCCATGGGCTCCTGAGTTTCCGGCACATCTGCCCAGTGCCAGCACACAGCCTATGCTTGGCTTTTATAGCCCATCTTCTCCCTCTTGAGCTCCTTACCAAACCCAGCCAGCGTTTTTCACATGTCAAGTGCTATGGTTGACTCTGCCTGATTTTCTCTCTTCCCCCAGGGAAGCCTGACTCCTAGAACTCCAATTTGAGGAACAGGTCTTTGTTTCCATTTTAGTCTTTGGGTTTTGGAGAATCTTCTGAAATTTCCCCAACCCTGACTTCACGTGACACTATATCTTCTGTACAGTAACATTCTCATTCTTCCTGTCTGCCTTTGATGCCTTCTGTCAAATCACTGTGCTCAAACACTGCAATGTGCACAACTCTTACTAAACGTTTAGAGATGTGCCCACTCCCTTCCTCTTGGAGTAAGAAGAAGTGAACACTATACAGTCCAACAATCCAGAGGCTCAAAACCAGTGTCCTGGAGATCTGCTCACTGTGATGTGGCCTCACTCTGGCTTTAAAAATGAACTCCAGCACCGGGTACTAGAAACTGGTAAAACAAGGAGGAGTCAAAGCCTTGTGATTTTTGTAGAGGTTATTCATGCAGTCTGGGGCAGTCAAGGCAGACTAGCTGGCTCACCAGAGGTCTCGGCAACTCCAGACCCTACCTGCCAAAGACAGGTGTCCTCCAGGCCTGCAGCTGCACCTACAGAAGGGATGGTGCACGGGAGGCTTGCACTGCGGGGTTTCCCCTATCCACACGGCTGTGCTTTCAGACACAGCACCCTGCCCACACGCAGCCCTTACCCCCGGGGCCGTAACTGTATGAGATCCGATCATCAGAGGTAAAGACACTGACAGGCAGCAGAAACCCGTATGCTGTGGCTTAATTTTGGAGCATCCCCCATAGACTTCCGTACGGAAAGTGCTAGCCGCATCAATAGATTCATCCAACAGTGAGTCCCCAGCTGAATGGGGTGTTGGCAGGCGAGGCCTGGCTGGAGGGAGTGGGTCCCCAGGGCCTCCTTTCGAGGCTCTGTCCTCTCTGCCTCTTCCTCGCATGCTCTGCTTCATGGCTGCCATGAGTTGCGCAGCTTTCCTCTAGCAATCCTTTTGACACACTGTTTCTGCCTTCAAGCCAGCTGACCATGGACTAAAACGTTCAAAACCATGAGCCAAAATTAGCCTTTTCCCTTTTCAATTGTATACTCAAGTATGCTGTCCCAGCAACCAAAAGTCGAACAGTAAGCATCTGTCTTGCCACAGCTACTACGTTTTTTGGTGCTGTCCATAGGAAAATATGTGCACATGAGAATAAATGCTAACTCACAGTCTATTTTTTTTAAAAGCTCTAATTCCAAACCTCAAATTCTATCCCTAATGAGCTAACCCAGATCTCCCGGAAGACTCCTTTCATCTCTGTGTTTAAGCATGAAGGCAGCCTATAACCCAAGAAACTCGGGAGCGTGCTCCTCCTATCCCTGTAGTTGTACTTGCCTGCTGGGAGCACTGCCCTGTGGATCACTGGGGCAGGGCCTAACTCCCCTCCTCCCTCAGACGGACGAGGCAGGGCCCAGCGGGAGGAGAACAGGTAGCAAAGGGCTTGGCAGAACAAGGCCTGGCTGAGAAGAGGACGTCTTGCTCCCCGTGCACTCACAACGCTGCTCTGCAGACCTTAGCTGTCTCCCGCCTGACAGCCCAGCCCCTTCTCCTCCGCCTGCCCTCCCTCTTCTACACACTGTGAACAAGCGCTCAGTGGCTGGTGCTGCTGCTCTCCCATCACAAGCGAGGCTCCACCTGGCTCCAGCTTTTCTATCTCTGTCTTCTTCACCCCCACCGTCCTCCCGCCGTGGACCCTCCAGCACGCAGGCCATGCCACTTGCCGACCAAGACACTGACAGTGGCCTCCGCCCTTGGTTCTGACCCGCAGCTGCTCTGGGTCCCTTGTCATCTCCTAAGGGCAGGGTCCCGGAACACAGACCTCCCCATCCCATTGGTGTTTCCTGGGTGAAAGAGAATCTTCTGCTCTACTGAGATAACTGGCAGGTTCCAGGACACATCGAGAGTGAGGCCGGTTGCCAAAGGAGCCCACCGCGTGACTACAGAGTTGGAATTTTTTTTCCAGATAGTGGAGATTGAACAATGAACTCCATCCCCACCTCATTTTTCATTATCACTATTTTATTATTATAAATAAAAAATATGCTGTAAGTTGCCCAGGCTTTGTGATCCTCCTGTCTCAGCCTCCCAGGGTGCTGATTATAGGCATGAGCCTCTGTACACAGCTTGGGTTGGAACTTTAAACCCTGAACTCCCTGCCCAACCTCCAATGAGGGCAGAAAGGGCTGAACACTGACTTGCCCAGTGGCTAAAGATTTAATCAATCATGCCTACATAATGAGGCCACCATAGAACTCCAGCGGGAGAGAAGCAGCACACAGGAGGTACAGGAGGACATGGAGGGTCTGTACCCCTCCTGCGGACTTTGCCTATGCATTTCTTTTGCCCACTGTCGAGCCTCTCATGGATAACTATGCTTCCCGAGCTCTGTGAGCGATCCTAGCACATGCATGGCACCCAAGGAGGGCGCAGTGGGATCTTAAGCCTGAAGCATAGACCATAGTCTGGGGCTTGCAAGGGCCTCTGAAGTGGGTGCAGTGCTGTAGGACTGAACTCTCAACCTGTGTGATCTGATGGTGTCTCTAGGGACAGTGTCAAAACTGAACTGAATTACACAACACTTGGCTGGGGTCCACTAGGAGGGAAAAAATGCACACACATTTTGGTGACCAGAGGTGAAGTGTTCAGAGTTGCACTTAGTGTAAGAACAGGAAAACACTGTTTTATCCACCTCAAAGAGTCATTAAGAAAAAACAAGCCAAGCACAGTAGCGCACACCTCTAATACCAGCACTCTGGGAGGCTGAAGCAGGAGGATCCCAAGTTTGAGTCCATCTTAGGCAACTCAACTGAGACCTGGACTCAAAAAATTAAAAAGGGCTGGCGATGCAGCTCAGTGTGAAGGGCTTGGGTTCAGTCCCCCATCCCAGGAAAACAAAACAACCCCTCCCCACAAAAGGAAGGAGGGAGGGAGGGATAAAACAAGCCAACCAAAGAGAAGCCCATTTGCCAAAATTCTGAGAACGAAGCTGGTACAGATCACAGGTCTTCCTTCGGCTTCTGCAGGGCAGGTCAGCAACCGACCCGCATCCTGTCTTACTAATCACACGGGAGGAAAAGAGAATTCAAGGTGACAAGCTCCCAAGAGGAAACCAAGTCACTTTATTGCCACTTTGCTCCTCAAAATGACCGTGAAAAAGACCAGGCCATGGTAGGACTCATGGACTCATTATTTAGGGTACTAAGCACGAGAGGGAACATGTGAGCTTCCCCTGGTAAATGATTTACTGTAGTACTCTTCTTTCTAGTACTTCATTCCCTCCAGCTTTTAAAGAACCAGTGTAAGTCTTCACCACCGCCCAAACTGATGGGAGTGCAGCTTTTCTTTACATCCCACACCCTGACTCTACTTCTTCACCATCATTTTCTCTTGAAAATCAGTAAATGGTGAATTCAACTGGAGGAGTCTTAATAACAAGGTTAGAAAGATGTATAAGGATGTTAGAGACCCTAAAATGAACTCTAATGATATAAAAGCACTGTAGCACTCACAGAGGTGGATGAAAAGGTAAAGTTAAAGGAGACAGAAGTAGGAATGAAAGGACTAAGAGTAGGATTTAAGCAAAGTTAACAAAACGTGACAAATAATTGAAAAATATTATAGTGAGAAGCTCTATTTCACTTTAAATTCTAATTCACCAAACTACAACTTACAGGCCAAACATGGCTGCTGCTTCACTTTGCAAATAAAGTTTTACTGGAGCACAAATACGTCCACCTGTTTAGGTGCTGTCTGCAGCTGCTCCCCCACTGCAACAGCAAAGTTTGCAAGCTGGAGGAAAGATCATTACTCCCATTATCTTAGCCAAAATTGGCAGCCCAAAATGAAAAAGATAAAATATCAGAATTTGCACTTTGTCTACATTCTACTCAACAGTCTTTTTCCCACTATAACTCATACATTAAGATAATCAATTTTGTGACTGTGAAAGTATATAAAAGAATTATATATTCATACTGACCATATACCAGTGTCTTCCAGGTAAACTATTAAAATAAGTTTCTAAAAACTTAAAAAGGAACAATAAAAAGATGTCAAGCATAAATTCATATTGTTCTCATAAATGACCATTTGAAATGGACCATTATTTAGTCAGTCTTTCTCTGATTAATTGCTATTTCTCAGAGCAAGGTAATATAAAAGCTCCCTATGTCCTCTGAACACACAGAAGATATGTCCAGAAGTAGCAGAACTGACCCAATTTCTCCAAGCTTGAAGTTTCTAAAATATTAAGTAGAGATAATACTTATCCTACCATAGCGACAGCATTGCTGCGAGATCAAAAATTTTAAATGGTATTACATAATATTTTTTGAAAAATATAAAGCACTAAAAATTTTAAGCTTTACTTAGTGGTCTTCTAATTTCTTTAAGGGTAGAATAAGACTAATTTATAAAGGAACCTCTTCAGCAATCATCCATAAATTTATCTATTATTTTCCAAGCAAGTAAAGAAAACTCTCTAAAGTCTCATTTCATAAAGTATTTAAAAAGACATTATGAGACACTTGCAGTTTTTCTGGAACTATGAACATTCATGAAATGGAACAGTATAGGAATGAATCACTTCAGTAATTTCATGGTTCTGTTTTATAACAATCATGCATAATTTAACTACATATTTTATGATAAATAAGCAGTGGTACTTTTTACTTTCGGTATGAAGATTTTTCAGATAATCTTTCCCACAGGTGAAATGAGAAAAATTCTACATCTTAGTTTTTAAATTGCTAGTTAGGTAAAAATTAGTTTCTGAAATAGTTTTTATTGTTGGTTGCTATGGATTGAATGTTATCTCTTAAAAATTCATATATTAAAGTCTTAATGCTGGACATAATGGTATTTGGAAATGAGACTTTGCATGTAATTGGTTTTGGATGAGATCACTGGGATACTGTGCTTGTGACATGATTGGCAACATTATACCGAGACATAGCAGAGAGCCTGGTTCCTCTCTCCCTGCCTTTGAGGACCTGCCAAGGAGAAGCCGAGTGTAGGTCATACAGAGAGCAGAGCCCCCACTGGGAACCAAACTGGCTGGCACTCTGATCATGGATTTCCCAGCTTCCAGAGCATGATAAAGTCTTATTCAATCCACAAGTCTATGGTATTTTGTTATGGCAGCCTGAGTTAACTAATACACTGTTAATAATATAAATATGTTCCTACTAAAACTTTTATAGGAATAAATTACATTTGCTAAAAAAATAAAGTACATCTACTAAAGCAAAATGTGTTATATTAGTTTATTAATGTAAAATATAAAATACTTTAAATGGACCTTAACTGTTGCATATTATACCAACAGGCTTACCACTGATAAGGGGATCACCAAATAAACAATGGTAAAGTCACTCAATGTGATACCATGAAACCACCACAAAAACATTTCAAGAAAATCACACTTCACTAATATTTTCTAACATAAGAAACGTTTATGGGAAACTCTTAGGTGAAATAGGACAAACATGTGTAAATACCGAATAATTTCTCTGGTGTGAAAAACTAAAAATGTAAATAAGGATCGAAATGTATCATTGATAATTGAAATAGGAAGAAAAGGTCTAAAGGAGCAGGGGAAGTGGGAGGGGCAGGGGAAAGGGAAGAAGGGAAAAGAAAGAATATGAGAAATGGAAAAAATGGAAACAAAGTCTTTGCAAATAGGGAAGGGTGGAGGGGGCGAAGGGAGGGCAGGGGAAGGGGAAAAAATAAGAACCAAGATACTCATGTAAAGGTACATGATCCCAATGATGAATGTAACTGTATTCTATACCTAAAATGTACCAATAAACTTAATTTAAAAAATAATAAAATGCTGCTACACAAGTGGAAAAGAAAAGACTAGTTTTACTAAAAAAAAGAAAAGTTTATGGTAAAGGGAACATATACAATGCCATATATAACAAAATCCAATTTTACAGGGAAAAAAAGTAAATATATAAATATATTTATAAAGTTCTGTAAGGAAATAAACCTAATTTTAACTGAGGAGGATCAGTATTTTTAAATGTTTAATGATCAATGTACGTTACTGTTATAATAAAAATATTAAACCTTTTCAAACATTTGAACATCAGCAGTAATAAAACAATGAATTAATACTCAAAATGCCATCGTTTTCGGGGCCAGGTATGGTGGCACAGGCCTGTAATCCCAGCACTTGGGAGGTTGAGCCAAGAGAATTGTTTTGAGTTCTAGGCCAGCCTGGGCTACACAGTGAGTTCAAGGCCAGCCTACACTACAAAGCAAGACCCTGTCTCAAAAAACAAAACAAAATATAACCAAAAAAGGCCACAGTTTTCAAAAAACATGACGAAAACAGGAGCAAAAAAACTTAAGGAATATTCACTAATGGCCAGCAGAGCAAGTTTCTTTAAAAATTACTCACTGAAATAAAACTGATTTATAAAAATTAAACTTTTTTTTAAAGAATACTGAATATCAATTAGAAAATGTAAAAAAAATCTAAGTATCTAGATGAAATCTGATAGCTTACTAGCAAGTCTCACATGGTCAACCCCAACTTCTTTCACTGCCCTACAATATACAATTTCTACAACGTGCTGCACACCGAGGTCCTCACTGAGACCCAGCAATGGACGGGATGCACACGTGTGCACGGCGCACCTTGCTCCCAGCCAGCTGGGTGGAAATGGTCTCACAGACCTGTACTCAGGACACTGCTCAGGTAGAGCTTTCATATTTATAAGAAAATATAAAAGGGTTTCTTAAGTCTTACAAAGGAGGAGAAACACAAAAGGGGTCTCTGCGGGGAGTGGGGGTGAGGGCAGAGAGGTCCAAGTTTTCCCTTAAGTCTAGTAAGACGCCTTTGCTTTGGCATAACCAGAGCCTTGCCATCAGAACACTAGAGGAAAGCTATAGGGAAAACCCAGGCTGAGGAACAAGGAGGGTAAACAGCAGCAGTGGGAAGCATGGACGCTGAGAGGGGAAAGATGGCCAGAAGTGCGAACCCAGGCCGCACTGCAGTGACAACCGGGGCTGAGGCTGGACGGGGTCCCAGAGGGAGAGACCACCGAAAGGGCTGACGGACCCAGGGCAACTCCTCAGGCAGAGGCCAGGGCAGGGGCTGGGGGCACAAGGGCGGAGCAACAGTGCCATGGAGGCACGCACCACGGCGGCGGGGTCAAAGGCCACTCACGCAGACCCGAGGCCTGGACTCGGCCGCTGAAAGCGGCAGTCAGTGGAATGGCGAGGGCAGGAGCTAGAGGCCAGATGGAAAATGTGGCCAAGCGGATGTTCATGGAGATGTGGCCAGCTGGAAGAGATCTCCAAGAAGGAGCTGCGGAAAGGAAGTAACTAAGTAGGGACCACCTGAGAATGGAGGCAGCAGAGCTCAGACAGAGCCTTTCTGTCTGTGTAGAGGGAGAGTGAAAACGCACCTTTTCTCTCCTGGCCATAAATGATGCTTCTGTCCCCAGCAAGGCCAGCCTCGGGAGCCTTCCTGTCTGTCTCGACCCATGACACTCAACCACAGCAGACCTCTCATCATGTCCTGTCAATGAAGATCCGATCAAGGGTCCCACAAACACTGAGCTGTCACACCACTCTGGTCTGCAGTAATTGGAAACACTCTCTCTCTGTCTCTGTCTCTCTCTCTCTCACACACCACCACTTTCATGACACTGACATTTTTCAAAAGGTCAGGCTGGTTGCCTTGTAGAATGCACAGGCTTTAACACTGTCTAGTTTCTAAGGAAACTTAAAACATGTGAGTTCCCGTATTTTGAACATATCTCTTCGATTGCTTTCAACACAACACCTTCCATCTGCATATGTATCTACATCTGTATTAGGTATCTGTTGTCACTGCAATAATTGCATGTCATCATTATGTAAATATGTATTATGCAGTATTAGTGAACTGTCCACCAACATTTTTACTCATGTCTTAGAAGGGTCTATGTTAGAAAAATAAAAAAGAACAAGACTGTCACAACAGGATGGAGTCTCGGGCATGCTCAGCCTGGAAGAGGGAAGGCGAGGCTGGCCAGAGGTCCCAGCAGCTCACTGGTGTCTGATTCACGGGAGGCCCTGGCATTCTTCTCTGTGACTTTCCTGCCTCAGACTTCAAGAACCCACAATTGCAAGCATGCACTCCCTGTATCGCCGACAAAGTGAGCAGAGCCAGTTCAACTGGTAGAGGTCCCAGGCTTGTTTTCCCACGCCTCAACCCGTGCTTCAGAACGCCAGGAGTGCAGAAGAGATCTTGAGAAGACTACCTGCCCCTTCAACCCATATGTGGTTGGTCACAGCCTCCGCAAGACTGAAGACTCTCGTGGTGAGAATATTCTGCCTCTGCCCTGAGAGGTGGAGGCTAGGACGGGTCATAGCGCATCGCCTTGTCTGATCACAGGACTCAAACAGGCTTCTGAGGAAGAAGTTGGATGCGCATAAAATGTAACGAGGTGGCCCAGGTCAGACTGAAATGTTATTTATGTGACATCTAGTGAGCACTGTAGAATCTGGTTGAATTTAGTGAGAAATAAATCAGATACCAGTGAGCTGCGGGACATTTGGCCAGCTTCATCTTCCCTCTTCCTGGAAAAGCCACAGTCTTCAGAGCTAGTGACCATCTGAACAGAAAATAATTTTAATTATCTGTTTCGGGTACAGGCATCTATACCTGTCTCCCCACCTCCTTTCACAGCTAAATGCACTGTGGAAGAATGAAAATGCACAAGTGTGCCATCTGAAGAGTCCTTCCTTCGGCTCCTTCCTTCCCCCTTACGAAGCCATTACTAGGGCCCGTCCTTGCGACTTCCAAGGCATCTCCACTCTCACTGCAAGTACCCTAGCAAGCCACCACCTCCGCCTCCAGGCCAGGCCCGCTGCAGCTGCCCCCACCCGATCTCCCTGCTTCCCTTCAGTCTGTGCTCCAACAGCCACAGTGGTCATCTCAACAGGTAAGTCACACACAGCACGCCCTCTGCTCACAATCAACCTTTTCCTATCACACAGAACAGACAAGGATAAGTAAATAAAAAGGCAAATACTTTGGCCTTCAAAGTTGTCCCTGGCCTGGCCTCCATACCTGATCCTAACCTGAAGCCACTTTCACCCAATAAATCAAGAAACCACCACCAGAGATGGGACAAGAAGCACTTTTGGCTGAGACGGGGTAGAGGCAGAGTCTTTGTCCAACACTCACAAGAAACTCGAATGTCAGTCTACTGAACTGTCTTCCAGAAAGGTACCCAAAACAATGAATCAACGAAAAGAAAGTTTCCCACATCTTTTACTAAATTCAATATTCTTTTCTTTGAAGATCATGGGGAACAAGTGAAAGGATTTCAATGGAGGAATAACCTGACTTGCTTTTTAGAGATGAACGTTCTGGATGCATTCTGGAGCATCAACTGGATGCAGCGAGGTTGAAGAACAGTCAAGAGGCATCAATAAGTCAAGAAAGAATCCTGAGGCTTCTAATGCACACCTTGGGCTGAGAACATGAGATCTGCCTCAAGAGCTATTCAGGAGGTCATTCGTAGCCAGGAAATCTGGGGGTTGACTTAATGAAGGAAGCAGATGCCCTGTTCCAATCGTTCAGCCTGCGGATAGTCATGTATCTCTATAAACTTCCTTCTGTCTCCAATGCGGGCTCACACCTTATGCCGTGGCTTGGGCATGGCTGTCACAAAGGCTGGTGGGACCTCTAAAAGCAGGGCCTAGTAGAAAGTGTCAGGCCAGGGCTCTCCTCTCCCAAACAGAGCCGAGCCAGTCCTGCGGAGGGGTCCTGAGGAGTGGGTGCATTCTTGACAGAGCTGGTTGTTACACAGCAAGGCTGCCTGAGTGCTTGGTATTTTCTGCACGTAACCACTTCCCTTTTGACTTCTCTCCGCCATGCTGAAGGCCCTGCCTAGCACAGCAGTGCACACTGTTTAGAGATCTCCCAGAATCACAACCTCTTCTCTAGAGAGTACTCACCTTCCGCCTCAAGCATCTCATTATAGCAACACAAAATGAGCTAAGCCCTGGTCTAGTACCAGTCCATGATCTGGCAGGAACCGGGCCGTCCAGAAGTGGGCCGGGCAGGCAGGTGTGGGAAGCTTCATCTGCGTTTCTAGGTGACCCCCAACCCCACACCACTGCCTGGGCTGTGCTCCTGTCAGATCACCGGGGCAGCAAGTTCTCAGAAAGCTTGGACCCTACCGTGAACTGCACATACAAGGGATGTAGGTTGTGTGCTCCATCGGAGAATCCAATCCTGAAACCATTTCCCCACCCCGTATGTGGAAAAACTGTCCTCCATGAAACCAGTCCCTGAAGCCCAAAAGGCAGGGACCACTGGACTAAGCCACCTCATGAGTTATTAAGCAGGACCTACAGAGCACCTACATCTGAGGTCACACACACAAGGCTTCCCACGGTAACCTGCTGCTGCAGACACCCTGGGCTGGAACAGGATGTCACTGCACCTCTGACTCCCAGGTGGCTACAGCTCCTGTCTTAGCTCCTGTCCTCCCAGCAGAGAAGGTACTTACAAAAACACATTATTCCAGGGCCAAAGATTTAGCTCAGTGATACTGTGCCTGCCTCACAAGAGCAAGGTCCGGAGTTCGGCGCCCAGTACTGGAAACACACACACACACACACACACACACATTATTCCAAGTTTTTCAATGAGACAGCCTATGATTTGTGATTTTTCTGCCCAACAACCAACAGGATATTACATCCTGTTTACTAACTCTGATCACCATGGAAGATATTATCAATGTAGTCCAGGGATGAGCGTAGTGTAGCAATCACCAAGTGGCCCCTACAAAACTACACCTCTGTTCCCCTCTTCCACACAGCCACCAGGGTGACCAATGAGAAAAGACTGAGAATCACCTACTGCTTTTCTAAATACAAAGATAAGGGCCAATAAAGCCAATTTGGTAATTAGAAGCACTGTATCAACCAATAAGAATAAGAATTCTAAAATGTAACAGTGGCATCCCAAATTGAATTCTAAGAGAAATAACTGTGTTTTGAAATACTTTTTCTGTTGTTTGCTATGGTAAAACACATATTTAAGTCTCAATCTACTTCTCAGCAGGAATACCTGTAGTTTAATGAGACAAACATTATGATGCTCTTCCTGAGAAAACCTCAATGTCATTATGAAAGGATTTGAAGAAAAGTAATGAAGTTCTAGAAGTTCAAAGTTGAAAATATTCAAATTCTTCAGAGAAAAGACTCATATTTAATTTAATGACACCCCCACACACTCCTCCTTCTACTATCTCATTTCCCCTTATTTTTTTCCAGAGGCGCCTCTACTGAATGCGGTAAACAAGAGAGAGAAAATGAGCACTTGTGCAGAGAGCACATCCATAAATAGCATCACAGCGCTAAGCAAGACACACAGATACACAACAGCACTAACAGAGACGCTGCAGCTAAGGTCACCACCGATTCCTACCTGGGGAGTGGAAATAAAATCAAAACCTCTAAGATATTTTAAAGGGAAAAACAGAAGTACTTAAAAGAAAAAAGGAAGAGGAAATTTTAAATTTCAAAGTTCCACTCTCAAAGACTGAATTTAAGGTAGGATCCACCAGAATTGCTAGAGTTGAGAAACACACTAGATTTTTTTTTTCTTATTTCTTTACTCCTTGCCATGTGGGGATGTCCGACGGAAAAGATGATTAGCTCAATTGTGGACACGTGGCACTGAGGCGATGGCAGATACCCGAGGCAGATGACAGCCCTAAAAGACGAAATGGACAGAAGCTTCCTGAGATTAGTTTAGGGTTCTTTCACCTCATGGCCACACTTTATACTCCCCAGAATACAGTTCTTGTCTTATCCAAGGGCCTCACTTGGCACTGGGCATCAGATTATCTGGCTACTGAATCAGGGTTCTACAACACAGTTAAGTTTACCAACTCCACCACTGCAATCTGCACAGACTAAAGCAACACGCCCGGAATTCACACTGTGTGTGATCTGAGGCAGCTGAGTGTGAAAGGGTAGAGCCTTGCTGTCAACACCCAGCTGTGCTTGGAGGGTTGTGGCCGCGGTCCAACCCTCGGCGGCAATGTGCCATTAAGTCACCCTGCCCAGCTGCTGGACGCCTACAACAGGCATCTGGGATTCTCCAACCCCAGCTGATCAAGTCCCATTGGAGTGCACAGTGCCGACGACCCCCACCGCTCCTTTCTGAGTGCCTGACCCAAGAATATGTGCGATAATAAAACGGTGGGAAGAGACAACTGAACGTACGCTTGGTAACACAGCCACCCTCACTTTATAACCATGATCCACGTTTTTCTTCTTTGCTCAAACTTTCACTCCCAACTCATTTTTTGGCCAATAATGAATATCTGCTGTTAATTTCATTCATTTTGACACTTCAACTTTAGAAATCATCATATAAAAAATGTCCTATGGTTTGCTTTCCAACTTGTTTGTGTTAAAAGCTTCTACCTCAATATCCACTCCACTTACTGGAATTACTTCAGTTTTGTTTTTACTTTTTTATTCCAATCCTGTTTGAATGAGATCATGAATAAAGATGTAATTACTCAAAGATGCTGTACACCCAACTATAGCCAAAAGAGAACAGTCAAGCATAAGAATTTTCAGCACTTACTACAGATAAAGCACTACCCCAATACTTCAGCTATTTATCAACTTAAGTGCTTTATTAATGAGCTGGCTATACTTAATTTTATATATCTACTGTCATCCACACATCTCTCCTTATGCTATTTTGCCAGAGAAACATATTTTAATATTTTCAACAGACTATTGTTTGATACTTTTAATGTAAACTCTCCAAATCACTGTATTCTTATAGTCTATTTTGTGCTATGCTACTATATTTAATAAATATAAACTCGTCAAAATTACAGCATAAAAAAGTGGAGCTTGGTTTGACAGAACTTCATTTCCTTTATGACTCTTAAAAACCACATTGCTTGGCAAAGAAGAAAGCAGTCCTGTTGCTTTGAAATGTTGTCACCTCTAGACAGTCACAATCAGGTGTGTCCGCCTCGGTGACAACACAGAGCCCCTCCTGGAGGTGTCATTTGTAAGACCGTGCTTTATGAAAAGGGTGAGCAAGGCACACATCCGATGCCCAGTGCTCTCGTCTTGCCCATTCTGGGGAATGCAGTGGAAAATTTAGAACAGATAAAGATAAACAAATATTTGGAACAGATGAAGAATGAAACCAGCGAGGTGAAGAAAGAAAGGGCTGATGAACAGGAAGAGGGGCTAAAAGTCCACAGGGACTGCAGAAGGGTAAACTGTGAAAAAGGAAGACAGAACTGAAAAGTTGAGAGATTCACCCATTTAATCAGCAATTGCTTACCGACTGCCTTCGCCGTGATTGCTATGGAGTTTAAGATGCAGAGGAAAATGTATAGGAGTAGTCTGTAAGATGAAGATCACAGAATTTGAACAGGTCAGAATCTGTGAGGCTATGATACTCGACCAGCCCCTGAACAGCAACCCTGTAGCAGTGGGAAGCTGCAGAAACGCAGGCAGAGGAGCCAGTAGCCTTGACCTGCAGGAATTCCACTTAAGTAAGGGTGGCAGGCAAGGCCTCATAGCTGTGACCAGAGCTGCAGGATAAAACCTCTAGGCAGCGCTCTGGTTGGAAAGTGTGACAATGAGCAGTGTCATCTATGTGGGATACAGAACAGGCAGAATCCTGGGGAGGGGCGGGGACTCTTCCTGGTACAGGAGACAGAGCACTGAGGGAAGGGACGCGCTGCAGAGACGGCGAACACAGACGAAACGTTGTACAGGGCAACTGTGAAGGCGGGTGGTGTCCAGGAGAGCACACAGCTGCCTGAACATAAGCTGAGGGCAGCAGCTGCACAGGGAGCTGGACCAGCAGCCGGGGGAGTGGCCCGAGCTGTCCCAGCACAGGGACGGGACGCCAGCTACAGCTTCTCCTGCATTCCAGACCTGCTGCAGAGGGGCTGGGCCTCAGAGCCCACTGCCCATCTCGAAGCGTCACGGCTTGTTTTCTTTTCTGTAAAATGAAGAGAGTGTCATCTGCTCCGAGTAGTCACAGGATGATTAGGGGACAAAGCATGTGAAGTACTTATGCACAAGGTATGCTCGAATTTATTTTACTGCCTTTTATCCTTGCTTTTGGCGGTGCAGGGAGCCTTATTATACTTCCTCTCAGGAAACCGGCCACAGTACACAAGGGCCAAGGCTGCTTTGTTCCGACTCCCCTGTGGCAACAGCAGTTGTGCCTGTTGCACAGTTGTGTGTGAAGCGGTTTCACTCGGATAAAACTCAGCACAGTAGGAAAAGGTTTACCAAGCACTGTTTTGCCTCAGATCCACTCTGTGTCACACACCTGCTGGACGGGAATCTGCTGTCGGATGAGCTGTGAGCCGTGTGGCTCCCGGCCCCTGCCCAGGAAAGAGCCACAGAGTCCTGGGCAGGCTTCCTCAACACATACTTCTCCTCTACTTACATAACTTCTACATTAGCTTTCTAAAAGATATGGGATTTGATAAAATGTCACTTTCAGATATAACATTATTGTTAAGAATTCTTTATGCCAAGTGAACAGCAAAACATTTGTATTTCTACTTGTTATTCACTATTTTATTGATAAGATTTGCAGAAATTATATATATATATATATATATATAAAGAAATACTCGTTAGAAAAGACAGTCTGATCAAATAGTCACTTAAATATATCACATTTTGGTTTAAAAATTTACTGTGCTTAATATTTGATGAATACTCATACATTTCTAGTTGCTGCTTTAAAAAATCCTTAAGCCCGTGAGATTCTGTGCTCTAAAACCATGTACTTCGCTTTATTTAGCCATTCCCCACCCCAGCCTCCCACCACCTTGCCTATGACCACGTCTGGATCCCAGCGCCAGCACGTGAACAATGGGCCACACACAGCACCCAGACCGACTCCGCCTCCTCAGGGCCATCACAGCTCCCTGCTCAGTCCAGAGCTCAGCCAAGGCCAGGTCCTCGCAAGAGAAGCTGCCTTCGCTGTGCGACGTCAAGCTGGCCCAACCGTCAGGGCTCTGACGGCAACTGGGTGTATGCCAGGCTGCCTGATGCTGTCTAGGCAGAGGGCACGGGGTTGGGCAGGTAGGTCCAGGTTCAAGGTCCAGGTTTCCCGCCTGCGTGGAGCAGAGCCTCAGGGCTCAGGAGACAGCCAGGTGCTGTGGGCTGCTAGCGAATACACACATGCACAAACACACGCATGCGCACTCCACCTCAACTGGCTCTGTGCCCGGCAGTGGCCCCCCCACCCCGTCAGGTATTCAGTACCGAGTATGGGGCAGAGGCCAGCTGGGCTCAACCTCCTCACAACACGCTGTCACACAGTCCCGCCGGGCTGAGCCAAGACGTCTCTCCAGCCTCTAACCTCTGTCCCCATCACCCTCATTCTCAGCTCCATAACTGTTCACCAATACTACTTCAACAGTCCCCCAATTAGCTCCGATTCCCGGGGTCCCTGTGAAAAGGAATCTATTTAAGACACAGGAGCAGCAAGGCCAAAGGTGAAGGGCTTAAGGCAGCAAGCCTAGGAGAAAGTTTGTGTTGTGTTTTAAGTACTAGGGATTGAACCTAGGGCTTAGCTCTGAATTAATTATATCCCAGACCTTTGGCCTTGAACTTGGGACTCTCCTGCCTCAGCCTCCCAAGTAGATGGGATTATGGGTGTAGGGCACTGCACGCCTGGCAGAAATTCTCCTAAGGATGAATGGCCCCAGTATCACTGCAGACAAACAGGATAAGCTTGACAGTCTTGATGGTCTCCGTAAAGCAGACAGCAGTTTACCTGATACGTGCAGAGACATAAAGCAGGGCACAGCTGTCCAGAGATTGGTGATGCTAAGTGATCGGATGAGTGGAATCAGGCTTCCGTGGAGAGCCGTGTAAGCCCTTCCTACTGCCACTGAGCCGGTTGGTTCACCACAAAGTCAGGGCCTAACCTTACAAACTAGAGGCCACAGATCTGAAGGGCATGTCGCCGGGCTGCACTGTGCAGGCCCTGGACAAGGTGGTCCTCGAGGCCACCTGCACTCCTGGGCTCATGGCTCCTTCCATCTCCAGACATCCCCACACCCCCACCTGCTGCTGCCTCTCCAGCCCCTTCGCTGAGGAGGACCCTGCAACTAATTTGCCCCATCCAGATCATCAGGGACAGGTCGAGATCTGTAATTAATCAAATCTGCACACAGGCAGTGACACACTCACAGGTCCAGTGATGACGGCACGGACAGCTTGGAGTGATCAGTGTCACCGTCTAACTTTCTCTAGCCATGCTCCACAACCAAGGGACAGGAAGAAAGCAAACGCCACTGTGAGTGGAGGGTGAAGGTGTGCACAGCCCTCAGGAGGCCATACCGGCATGGCGGGCAGACTTCACGGCTCCTCTCTGCTCCTTTCTGGTCAGAACTTTCTAACACTCAGCAGTGACTGGCACAGGAAACAGGAGCACACAGGATACGACTGCACACCTTCAGGTCATGGACAGAAGACACAGGCATGGGTCAGGGTGGAAACCAGGGCGAACAACATCTGAAATGCCTGAAACCACCTGCCTGTCTCTGAGTAACAGCTGTGCTTGTAAAACAATGTTTCTGCATGCTGCCTGAGGTGAAGCCAGAAACGTCTACACGAATGTGCTGCAGCCTCAGACTACGATTTCTCAGCATCTTTAGGGAGGAAGACAAAGCCAACGCCCATACCGACCAACTGTGAACAAGTTTGAAGCAGATGATGAAGATGGGAGACAAGACTTTATTTCAAGTAAGGCACTGTATTGTTAAAGCTTTTGCTCCATGCTCTGGAATAATTTATACATTTGACTGCTTTTTCTAACTTAGGGCAATGTGGCAGATGAGACTACTAATCACCAAGGCCACAATTAACACTGGAGAGAATCTCAATGCGACTGCACCCGGGGCCTCTGATTGCATGGCGGCCACCAGGTGCCTGGCAATGAGCACAGAAAATAAGTATTCCTGCACCCACGTGTCCACTCCTCTCATCAGCAGGGCCGGGTCGATCAGTCAGTCACAGCCACAGGGGCTGTGTGGGGTGGCCCTGACTCGCCGTCACCTGGGCTCTAACACAGCAGAGGAAGCTCTGCCTCCACGTCCTGCATCCCTGGACCCTGTCTACGCCTGGCTGCACGCTCCTGCAGGAGCTGGGTCTCGGCAACTGTCCCCACACCTGTCAGGCACAAGTTACAGGGTCACTGGCTAAGAGTTCTGCTAATGAGTCAACAGCACACATTACACACGTAGTTCACACAGAAAGGCACCTCAACCGAGGTCATGGATGGACATGCTGATGACCGTGGGAGCAGAGGCTGTCCGGAACCCAGCCCAGCATCCCCCGGGCACCGTGCCAGGCACGTCCGCTGTCAACCGTGCAGATCAACTGCATTTTATCTGCCGCTCAGCAAAGTAAGACACAACTCCTCAGAAAAGAGGACGCTACAGACAGAGGCCATGAGGAGCAGAGAGGACTGGACACCACCTCTCTCCCACGAAAGCCGTTCTCTTTGACCTTCACCATAATTCCATGAGGTGCACTTTGTTACTTTAGACAGAACTCAGAGCCATGAGAGGGTAAAGCACAGAGTCGGCAGTGAAGCTGCAATCCTGACAGAAATCTGCCCAAGGCTGGACACTGCAAAAGCAGCTCTAGAATGTGGCTCTTGCCTGCCCATAGGAAACACGGACCCAACACAGACACAGCAACTCCTGTTTCAGAAGAGCTACTCTGCCTGGTGTGGTGCATGCTTGTAATCCCAGCACTTGGGAGGCTGAGGCAGGAGAATTGCCACGAGTTCAAAACCAGCCTGGACTACACAGTGAGACCCTGTCTCAAATATAAAAAAGTCAGGGGCTGGGGATTTAGCTCAGTGGTTCTGCCGCTTGCCTCACAAGCGGAAGGACCAGAGTTCGATCCCCGGTATCAAAAAAAAAAAAAAGTCAGAAGTGATCTGTTGATAAAAATAATTTATATGATTAATATATTTGTTCCATTTTCTCAAGCATATTGAAAAATGAAAAAACTAGACAGACCAAACTGAAATAGTAAAGTGACAGGAATATATAATAATGCTTAGCACAATGTCTTCTGTGAGCTACACAGTCAACAGATTTACCAAACACACGGACCTATGCACTTTCAGTTCTAAGTGTATCTTCCTTTCTTACTTCATAGACCACTCAACACACATTCACACTCACACTCAAACATACAACTTCCACCCCAAATTACACATACTTTGTTTCTAGAATGATCCACTAGGGAAAACGTCTAAGAGTAAAAAGAATACTATTTAGCCTTTTGATCATGAAATACTTTTGGAAAGAAATAAGATTCTGTTAAGACTGTGCTTAAAGAGGAAGAGGACAAGAAACACAAATATAGGTTAAGCATTCCTAATTTTAAAATCCAAATGTTCCAGAATCTGAAGCTTTCTGAGCACCAACTGAGTGCCACAAGTGGGAAATTCCACACCTGCACCCCTGAGAGGCCACAGTCAAGATGCAGGTGCACCACAAATACTGTGTAGCACTACCTTTAGATCATGTGCATGAGTTTATATAACACATAAAATGACTTTCACACTACACTTGGATCTCAGCTCAAGGTGCTCATTATGTATATGCAAATATTCCAAAATCTGAAGAAGCTTAAAATCTGAACTACTTCTGGTGCCAGGCACAAGACAAGAGATACTCACCTGCACTTGGGGAGACACAGACACGAGTTCAGCACAGCAAACTGAAGGTGCTCAACCAAAAGGTCAGTGTCTACAGGCTGCACATTCAAACTCGGCATTTCTTATGTAAGAAAGGGAAACATGGCAAATAAGGAAATAAAACTGATTCAAAAATAAAATGCATAGGTTTTGTCCAATGGGATTAGTGTAAGTTTGACCTAAGTTCCTGTAATGTACTAATGATCACAATAATGATCTGGAGGCATAAAAGATTTCAGTGTAATTTATAAATGACACGGTTTAAAAGTATATTACATTATACTAGAAGGTAGGTAATTAGTAATCCCTATGGTAACTTCTAGTTAATTAAAATAATTTATTCCCCAATAATCGAGAATAGGCATTTATCCTAATATTTTACTAAAATTATCAATTTTATTGGTATTAGCAGTGTAATTTATAGATTAAAATATTTTACTTCCACACCTCCTCATCTTCATTGTAGAGGTGGTACAAATAAATGTGGAAGAGCAGATCACATTTTTAAAAAGTCACTAGAAACACGAGCTTTATAATAAATGAGGCTGCACACGGCAGCTAAGATGCCCAAACCCTACATATGATGTTGCTCAGGATGTCTTTTGTTTCCTCATCTACTTTAGGTCCTTGAATAGTTTCAGCCTCCATTTATATCTCAATTTGATAGTGGTAAAAGACACAGGACAAAAAATGCATATACTCCACTTGAGTTGATTAGCTTGACCACCCTAACCCGAAAACTGAAATCTGACATACTCCAAAGTCCACACTTTGCCCTTTTTTGGAAACAGGGTCTTGCTATGTTGCCCATGCTGACATCTCTCCTGAGCTCACACAGTCCTCCTGCCCCATCCACCCAATAGCTGAGGCTACAGGTATGAGACATTGTGCACAGCTCCAAAATTTTCTGCACGTCAATGTGATGCTCAAAGATTTGAATTCTGGAGCATTTTAAGTTTTGGATTGTTGGATTAGGGATGCTCAACTGGTGAAGTCTTTGCAGCTGTCGGCAGTTCTTCCCCTCACATGTGTTAACCCACAAAAGGCCATGGGCAGCGACTCCGACAGACTCACTTCCTGTCTTTTTCTCCATGAGCAGTCTGCAGCAGACCCTTCCTGTGGTGAAAACCAGGCATGGCACTATGAAGCTCCACTCTTCACACCAACCCCATTCCATGGCATAACATTAACTCTGGACACTGAGCAACTTTTATTAATCTCACAAGGTTCTCTTCTCAACTAAAGAGAAGAATAACAGTGCAACACTATCTTATCGACCCTCCATGAACACCATTCCGAACCAAACTGGCTTTACAGGTCAGCTTACTCTTCATTCTTATCTCAGCAAAAGATACAAAATTTCCAAAAGTACCCATAATTGCAAGTTAAAGTATAGGAAGATCATGTAACCAATTAAAATGAACAGATTACTTTGGATCCACATTCTCACTCGGCCTCTATCCTTCACACCATTTCTTAAAACACTGGCACATAGGAGGATTTTCCTAAACGCAACAGAGAGAAAGGGTAAAATGATAAAAATGGGACATTTTCCAACTTTCTACCTTCAGAAATTGGGTCTGAGCAACAAGAGACGAGTAGGGAAGTCAGTGGTCAAAGAAAAAAAACATTTAAAATAATCACAGTAGTAACTTTCACACCAAGCATGGCAGGCTCTAAATCAATGCAATTAGAAATTTTTAAAGTTTGGAATGACTAAAGCTGTTAATAAAATCATGAAAACACGGCAGTTATGTAAGAACACACACACACACCCCCTCTGTGACTAAGTTACCGAGCCAACATTACAACACAGATGACTACACACACAGACATTAGGACAGCGTATGGAGAGGCACCTGGGTTTCCCCATCATCCAGTATCAGATTCAGACGGCAAGCAAAGCACAGCAGTACGGTTCCAGCAGGGAAACAGCAACTCCATGACCTCTTATTCAACAACGAGCATTAGGAAGAAAGCAGACAGAGAAGAGATCACTAGAGCAGCTGGCGACCTGGGCTCAAGCCAAGGTGCTGCCAGCAGAGGCCTTCCAGCCCTCAGTTCCTGCACCTGCAAATGAGAGGGTTCGTCTTTCTACCAGCTCTGACTACGGTTTTGGACAATCAATAGGATATTATATTTTTGTCTCCATTACTAAAATACAAGAAGTTAATCTAACCAGTGACTGATGACAGAAGAGTTTATGCCCAAGCTACTGCAAGGGAGAATGGCAAAGCTGCAGCCTAACAGAAGAGAACAAAAGTGTGCTGCAGGACCCGCGCCTGCGCCAGCCAGGCCACAAGCAGAGCCGAGTTACTCTGCAAAGTGTCTCGGTAGCGCAGACAAACCAGTTAGGGAAAAATCACTTCCACTGAGTGCGGTAGAGAAAACAACTGTGAAAATTCACTGGCTTCGGTATCATATAAACTCATTCTGCCTTTGGATATAATAAAAGCAGAGACAGTATTAAATGATCCTAAGAATTTAAAAATATTTTCTAAGAAACCAGTATCTTAATTACCAACATTCTAAAATCACAAATAATGTTTTTACATTTTAGACCAAGTGCTTTATATTTTTCTTTTTACATCAAAATATAAGTATATTATAAAATAACTTTTTGAAGCAATTTAAGAGCCAGCCAATAAACATGGGAATATCTAGTCAAATCAGGATAGCATTTATAAACACAATAACCGTATTTTCAAGTGTGCATGATTAAGTACCAAGTAAGAAGTGTAGATAATAAATATTCTAATAATTCAGAGTAGGGAATCTCAGTGAGGCTGGGTGGATGAGGGCAGCTCCATGTACAAGGACCAAAAGCTGGGTAGTAAGAGAAAAAACGTCACGACGCTAAAACAAAAATCACTGTCTCTTCTCTGGAAATGTACACTTCTCCTTGGCGCAAGTGTCACTACCTAGTTTCCAACCAACCAGGTACAGGCCTGGTGCTCCGTGTTCTTCTCTGTCCTTCTTCCAGGACCAGAAACGAGAAGCAGTGAGACAACAGAGGCAGAACAGAAAAGCCAGGTCTCACGCCAAGAGGTCAGTGAGCCCTTCTCCCTGCATCGGCTTCTCAGGCAGGTCTGACATATGGCAGAAGCTTCACCTTTAATTTAGGTTGCTCTGGAGTTTGGATTCGTTGGCACTGGACATTTTAATAAACAGACTGAGACTTTTGTGACTTAGTTACTAAAGGATGACTTGTGTTATCTAAGGGCAATCAGAAAAGTCAAGATGATGAATGGCAGAGGAAGAACCAGCCTCACACAGTAGGCCAAAGGGGACAAAAAGGGGAAAAAACTGAACGTGACAAAAGACAGCTGGTTATAATTCTATGTCACAAGCCCCGCTCTTCAACCTAATACACTACAGGGGCAAGTGCAGAAGTGCACAAATCTTATAAAACAAAACAATCCACCAGCCTCTTCACCCATCCTGAGATGGTTCAGCATTAACAACTCCAGGAATGTGCCATATCATGAGAATCTAGAGTGTTCCCTCAGTACCCAGCATTAACTGGTGCTGGGACACTCCATGAGGACCAAAAACAATGAGTGCCCAACAAAGTGCTTTGGCTGGAAAGGGTAGCAAATCAGAAGGCAATTGGCAACCACAAATTCTAGCTTTTGGCTAGAGTACCGAATAAATGACGAGTACCAGGACAAAATTTTCATGTCAAAATGTGTCAAGTACCAAATTCAAAGTGACAGTCGAGTACCAAAGCAGGACTGTACTACTAACTCAAGAATCTACTGTCTATTATTAAAGCTGGACACGAACAACCTAAATATTAACAGACTGTGACTTTCACCCTGCTCTATTTCTAACACTCCCCAAAGTCCCCCTTACACAAAACAAGCTTTAAAACTGCTTTTCTTCTGACTACAGAAGGCTGCTATCAGGCTGTCAGAAACAGAATCTGAACAAATATGCACACAACCAAAGCTTTGGTATTAAAAACACGCTGAGCTTTACTTTGTGCAGCATTGTAATGTAAATAAGTTTCATCCTGTCCTTTCACAGGCAGCCAAACCTCTGAACTCGCCTTGCAGTGCCATTCTGGACACGGGGGGTGTGGGGGGTGTGTGAAACCTTTTGACTCTGATATTCAAAGAGAGTAATCGCTGTATACGATTTTTAGAGTTTAGTACAAAGCCCTCAAAATAAATACAGTATCACGTACTGTTATTAAAAGCATATTTTCCTAGGAGAAGAGCGTTTTTTAAATACACTACTCCATATTTTCCTAATACTTTTGGGGGGATACAATATGTATTTTCAGTGACAGCCTGATTCAGGAGCCTTCAATCAGCCACAACAACTCTCCAAAATAGGCACCATCATCCCTATTTAAAGACAAGGGGGCTGGGGCTCAGGGTTTAGAGACCTAAACCCTGAAGTCACACTCCTAGCAACTGGTGGAGCAGCAGCGTAAACTCACACCAGTGTGTCCAATTCCCAAGGCAATTACATTGCTGCTGTCATTCTCAAGGGTCACTTCCACTGACACCTTTCTAAAAGAAGATCCTATTTTAATGGTTACATTGACAGTATCTAATGCTGAAACATAAGCTATTATCAAGTTCCAATCATAATTCTACTTAACATACCTCTGCTGTTGTGAATTTATTAGTAAATTTTTCAGGAGTGAAAATTTTAAATAGCAGATACTAACAAAGTTTAGACACACACATACATTCATGAGGCCACGCTTACGGTAGTTATTTACAACAAGTGCATGTGACTGGGAAGTCTGACATTTTCCAAAACAGTAAATAAGGGAAGCAGGGCTCATTGCATGTTTTCAGAAACTAAAGGGGGCTGGCTCCAATAGAGTCCTATCGCTTAGGCTTTATCTTCACAAACATGAAGGCAAGAAATAGGGAGGAGAGAACCCCTCAACACTTCCGCGGACCTCAATCAAGGTCATCCTCGATTTGCGTGGCGTGACTCCGCCACCCCTCCCTGCCCTGAGAACACTGGGCAGGTCTGCAGACTTTACGTCAGGACTGCGTGGTGGGAGGGCAGCCACTGTGAGTCCCGTCACGTACGGTACTGGGCATGAATGCCTAGTGTAAGGGCGCCAGAAGCACTTAGGGCGGGCAGCAACAGCGGT
Organism: Heterocephalus glaber; assembly: GCF_000247695.1. Next base: position 11,184,272 of record NW_004624798.1, on the reverse strand, counting down.
TAGAAGCTGTGACTACAAACAAGGCACCAGAGTCCAGGAAACACCCAGCAACGGTCAGGGGCAGCGCTCTGGGGTGCCAGGTGCACGGCAGGTGGGAGAGAGGGGACGGACGGGGCAGAGACAAGTGACATCAGCGTCCACCGTATCTGTCCATCAGCAGCGCCCAACTGTTTTCTTCTGAGAAAAGGACAGGAAATTGAAAAGTGCAAGTAGAAAGGAAAAAAAGTTTACTGGAGAGAAACGGCTTTTTTCAGACAGTACACAGTTCCACTGGCATCCGTGAGCGTTGCCATGACTTCCAGCAGGGATCGAGAGGCCCATCTACAGTGGGGACACAGGCACTGTGGCAGGAGGCTGGCTATCCGCCAGAGCGCACACGCTCAGATGACACGCGGCCAGCCCTCCTTCCTGAACCCGGCTCTCTCTGAGTTTGGGGACCCTGTCGTGAGAGGAAATAGCAAAACCCAACACACAGCGACCTGAGTGCTGAATAGGAAAGAAAATTTCACAGAACGTCTCCGTGCCCTGCATGGCCGAGTTCTCCTGCTGCACACTTCCACCTCTGCCTTTTCTGGCTGCCCCTCACTTTTTAGTCCTTTCCTGTTACTTCCCCTTTCCTTTCTTTCCTCTCTTCCAATTCTAATGCCGTAGCTGACTCTCAGGGAGTCACAGGCATCACGGCCTGAGAATTTCGGAGTGGCTATCTCGCACAGGCGCACGCTGCTGCCTCTCCAGCCCGCAGACCCTTCACAAGCCCAGTCCCTCCTCTCCACGGACCGACGGTACTCGCTGCGGGTGACGGCGGACGGGGAGAGCCGACCTAGCTTCAGACGCCGGCCCCTTCTACGAGGGCATTTACTGAAGTAGAAAAAGCGCTCGGCGACTTAGCGGCCACCCTGCACCGCCAGCTCCCTGCAGGGCACAGGGATTACAATTTTGCCGCCTTCTGAGAGCCGAAACGTGCCCCTTCGGCGGACCCAGGGGGCCGCCCGCCACGGAGCCCTGCAGACGCCGAGCCCGGTGGGTGTCCGCCTCCTGCGCGCCCCCGCAGCACCGGGACGCTCACCCCGAAAACCCACCGGGCTGACCTTCGCCAGGACCCGTAAGTGAGCACAAACGCGGCGGGGCTGCTGGAAGAGGGGCGCAGGGGGTGCGGGCCCTGCGGTGACCCCTCCAGTCTGGGGTCCCCGCGCCCACCTTGGTGAGCTGCGCGATCTTCTTGCTCATCCGCAGGTGCACGTCGGCGCCGAGCTCCAGGCCGAGGTGGGGCTGCCAGCCCGCGCCCGGGGTCGCCATCTTCCCGCGGCCCCCGGTCCCTGTGGACGGACGAGCGCGAGGCGGACGCCGGCGCGGGCAGCGCGTCGGCCCGCGGTCCGACCCGACTCGGTCCCGCCTCCTCCGCAGTCCTGCGGGGCCGACGGACGCGGGACGCGGGACGCGGCGGCCGTAACCAGGCGAGGGAGCGATCGCCGAGAGCGCGAGGGCGACGTCACTTCCCCGCCGCGAGGCCCCGCCCGCGCCCAGGCCCCGCCCCCCAGGCCCCGCCCCGCCAGGTGTCCCCACCCGCCGCGACCCTCCTCTTGGGTAGAAGCTGCTGGCTAGGGGCCGTGAGTAGACCCGCGGCTTCGGAGGGAGGCCTGGCCCGGCGCAGGCCCTATGGCTGTCCCTAGAAGGGGTGCGGCCCCCCACGGGCTGCACGCCGGGCCTGAGCAGCCCCTGTGAATCCCTGGCTGGAAATGGGCGAGGCCGGAGGGGAACCAGACGCCCGGTCCTTCACCGGCTGTGTGACAAAACCTTTCCCACCTTTCTGGCGTGTTACCTGCTACTGACTCTTAGTGCCCTGTTCCTGCAGGGTTACTGACTTAAGGAAGGAAAAATCTGCATCTTGTGTGGAAATAAATGAGTCATGTTAGGGTAATGTGAATACAAACTTTAAAATGTTGGATTGCACTATTTTTTTTTTTTTTTTTTGCTTAACTTCTTTCATTGGTACATTTTAGGCATGCAATACGTTTACATTTCTCATTGGGTGTTTGTACCTGAACATGATGATGAATCTGGGTTCTTATTTTTTCTCCATTGCCTGTGCTCCCTTCACCCCCTCCACCCTTTGTTTCCATTTTTTTCTTTTCTCATAATTTTTCCTTTCCCTTCTTTCCTTTCCCCTTCCCCTCCCGCTTCCCCTACCTCTTTGGACCTTTTCTTCCTATTTCAGATTATCAATTATTCATTTTAATTTTAATCCTTATTTACACTTTCAGTTTCTCACACTAGAGAAACTATTCAGTATTTACACATATGTGTCCTATTTATTTCACTTAAGAGTATGGCCTCAATATGCATCCATTTAGCTATAAATTGACATTTCTCAGACAAAGAAGTAAAAGCATCAAATAAACGTATGAAAAAATGTTCAACATCACTGATCATTTGAGAGATGCAAATGAAAACAACACTGAGATTCAACCTCACCCCAGAAAGAATGGCTGCTATCAAGAAATCAACCAATAGCAAATGCTGGTGGGGCTGTGGGGAGAAAGGAACCCTGCTCCACTGCTGGTGGGAGTGCAGACTGGTGCAACCACTGTGGAAATCAGTATGGAGATACCTCAAAGAACTAGGGCTAGAGGTCCCATTTGACCCAGCTATTCCCCTGCTGGGGATCTTCCCCAAAGAATTAAAGGAATCATACCACAGTGTTGTATGCTCACCTATGTTTATAGAGGCACAGTTTGTCATAGCTAAAGCTTGGAAACAGCCCAAGTGCCCATCAACTGGAGACTGGATAGAGAAGATGTGGGTTTTTTTTTTAATAAAATTGAGTACTACTCAGCCATAAAGAATGAGAAACTAGGGATTGCTCTGTTTTTAAAAGATCTGTTCTCCATGCAGTTTTGCAGAACTGAATTCCCTCTTCATGCGATTTCTCCTTAGCCTCCTCTCAAATAAACTTGAGAGTTTTAACAAATTAAATTGAAAGTCAAATTGGCATAAAGTGTCTGAATGTGAGAAAAACTAAACAAGGTAAAGATTGGAGAGGATCCTGACATACTTTCAGATCTGTTGAAATTCCAGAAAGGAAGACTGAACCTGACTACATCTTTTCTAGCTGCTGGGTACTCAGCCCACTCTAATAGAACTTCCAGAAAATAAGCCATTGAGTTCTAAAGTTCTGAGTGGTGCAGATAGCCAGAAACAAACATTTCACGAATTTTGCTTCCCTCTTGTACTTGAGCAAATGAAGTTAAAGAGAATTGGGAGCTAGTGTTATTTCATCAAATTTTATGCGAAGATTCACAATCTTTTTTTTCTTTTCTTTTTTTTGTACTGGGGATCAAACTCAGGACCTTGCATTTGCAAGGTAGGTAGGGGCACCATTCAGCTAAATCCCCAGCCCTCACAATCATTTTTGAACTCATATTCCTTACATGCCAAGCAGAAATGTGTTCAAAACTTGCTGTTTCAGTAAACTTGGGTAGCCAGGTGTTGCTGGGGTAAAGAAGGTGGTTTTGGTGTTCCCTATGATACAGTAGAAAGAACCCAGAGCTAGAAGTGTGGAGGCCAGTGTGGGCCTCCGAGGAGCCACTGACCCTGTGCACCCTCAGGTGCTTCCTTTGGGAAGAGGTGGGCCCTCAGCGACCCCCTCACTGGGCAGCCAGGCAGGGTAGCCCTGGGCAACCAGGAATTCACTCTGAACTCCATCATGCAAGTTCTGCCACTGCTGTTAGGCAAGTGCACAGGAAGCCTTCTCCTAAACTCCAGGCTTAAAAGTCACCCAGTGTCATTTAATGAATTTAATGCTTTGCCCTACTGCAAATGGTCAAAACGGGTCATTTGATACAGAATTCTATTTAATTATAAATAATATATAGAAACATAATAATGCACACAGAATCCCACCATCTTGGGAGAGAAGCTAGTTAGGCAAGAAATATTTATCTAGTGCCTGCTCCCATCATGAGATTGTTTATGCAGAAAGACCTATTGAAGCCTATTGAGTCCCTGGCACTAGTATCTGTCCCGAGGACGGTAGCATATGGGGGACTAGAATAAGGTGTGGCACAGAGAGGGAGGTGTTAAAGGGTCCCCGAGAGGGCATGGCCCTGGCCCTGCAGCACCTGAGGTGTTTCCTGCTCCCCGAGGCCCATCCAGGCGTGGTGGCTGAGCCTATAGTCTGAGTCGGAGGCAGGAGGATTACTGCAGCCCAGCCCGGACAGCAGCCAAGACCATGTCTCAATAATAAATTAATTAATTAAAATAAAAATTTAAAAATTAGCAAAAATGCAAGGCAGCAAGAAAAATTAAATTGATTTCATCAAAATTAAAAACTTTTTGTATATCCACTACCTCCAAGGCAGAGTAGCATCACAGAGGAGAAACAGTTCATGGTAAGTAGAAGGAAGCAAAGCAACAAGGGACAAGACAAACCTCTTTCTGTCCCTTATATTGTATCCAGGCTACCAGGGTTAGGGTGGTACCAAACCAATCAGTGGACCGATTTATTAATCACTGACCCTTAATCCTAGCATTGCACCATGAATCAGTCATACACCCTCGATTCAGCTACTTCTGAAAAAGCCTCACCTAACACCTCATGAGGTTTGGGGGGACATCTAGACACCACCCATAACAAATAGTGTAGCCATCATGGTGGCTCCTCAAAAAATTAACATAGAATTGCCCTATGATAGCAGTTCTACTTCTAGATGTATACCCAACATAGTGGGAAGCAAGGACTCTGATATATCAGTACACAACCAACACAGCTGCATTACTCATTTAGCCAAAAGGTGGAAGCCTGCCAAGTGTCCACTGACAGAAGTATGGATGAACAGAACGTTCCCCCTAAAAAGGCTGACACATGACACATGGATGAACCTCAGAAACATCAGGTTAAGTGAAATAAGTCACTCACAAAAGGAAAAATACTGTATGATTCCACTTTATATGGGCACCTGGAACAGCCCATTCATACAGCCAAGAAGTGGAATGGTGCTCACCTGGGACTGGGTGGGGAGGGAATGGGATGCAGCATTGGAGAAGGACAGCTTTTCAGTCTGGGCAGATGAAAACATTTTGGAGATAGTGGTTATGGCTGCCTAGCAATTTGAATGTCTCTACTGTACTTGAATCACACACTTAAAATGGTTAAAATGTTAAGCTATATGTTAGAGAAGTTACAGCACAATTTTTAAAATGAACACTGCCTCCATCAGTAAAGATACCCTTACTACTTATGAGAAATCTGTTCTAGAAACTAGAAAATCCAAGAATGGTACCCTACCAACACGTATTCATTGAAGGCTTTCTTTGTGGACATGAAGTCATTTCCTACCTGAGGCTGTGGCTACCTGAAGAGGACATCTGGGTACAATGTGTGAGGGAAGCAACAGCTGGGGGAAACATTCTCTCTCCTTTTTTCTCTTCTGCTTCTTCCCATTTGGGTCAGAAGAATCTTAGGGATTAAATTAGGTAGGCAATGGAGAAGGACATTCAAAACCTACAAACCTTCCTGTACTGAGTATCTGCCACAGTTCCTCATGGCTTTGACAGGGAGTCCAAGGCACTTTGAAGCCCTTTTCTGTTTTCCACAAGTGTTCGACTCTCGAGAATCTTCACCTCTGGGGTGAGAGTTAAGGTCGTGCAACCGGCCTTCCTAGGCCCAAGGGACTGAGGCTCACCACAGATTCTGCAAGCAACTGGACTTCAGTGGAATTGTACTTGCATACAATTTCAGGAAAGTATGGAAATGTGTTGAGTCAAACATTTTCCAAATACAACTCTTCTCTTGATGCAAGTCTGTAGGGACAATGGAAACCAGTAGCAGAGTCTTGAAATTCTAGACCTCATTGCACCACTGGGCTACTTCTTTTTTCTCATTACTAAAACAAAGACACTGAGCTAAATGAGCTTGAGGGTGTCTTACACTTCCTACACATTACATGTTGAATTATTTCATATTGTAGGACCGAACTTTGTTATAGTCATTTTCCAGCCTTCATTTCTACCTCTTTACATGCTCCTAAAACATGATATACAAGATAAGCCTAAATAAAGCTGCAGATTTATTTATATAGATGGTTTGATCCAGATGTCTGTACTGAATACCTTCTAAAATGCTCGATACACAATACATATACCACAGATGTTTATTTCCAATGTTTAGTTCACTTACTTCACCATTATTATTAGCTTTTGCTATGCTGACAAAGCCATCCTTTTCTATAAACATCACCATCAACCAGTGTCCAACTGCTTTATTTCTCTGAAGCAGGGACTGAAGCAGGTACTTTACTTGGTAGGTGATCTGGGAAGCGCAAAGCTGAGAGATGCCCAAGGACCCATTATTGAGTTGGCAGTCACACCGGTCTGGTCTGTTGGAACTCAGTCCCAGCAGGGACTATCTGAGGAGCCCCACAAAATGCGTCAGAATGTTCCCTCCCAAGGGCAAAAGGCTGACATATTTATCCACTGATTTCCCTGCCATCGCTGGTTGAGGGTGGCTCTTGGGGAACTGCCTCCTTTGCTTGTCATGATGTGGACTTCCTGAGCTTCTGAGGCTTTGGAGAGAGCAGAGACTGAGGAAGGCAGGGAGGGACTCAGCACTAGGCTGCCCTGGAGCTGTCCAGCACCGCCGTGGCTGAAAGAAGAGCACGGGACGCCAAATGCATCTCTTACAGTCTGTCCCTGGGCCTTCAGATGTATTTTGCCCTGTAGAAAACCCTTCTGCCACCAATTTTAATCATCATATCCAGTTGCTAACTCTCAAAAGGACTCAAGACAATTAGTGCAGGAAGCAGAAGGCCTGCACACCTGCCTGGGGGCATAATGGACACACGTCAGTCCCTTCTGGGTTTTCAGTGCCTATTCTAGACCTTCCTCACCTTGGTGAGTACTCCTGATGACCTAAGTTATTTCCTCAGAAAACCCAAGCTGTTGGCGAGGTTGCTTGTAGGAGCCCGAGATTGCTATTGATCAGGCATGGAAGAGCAGAGGGATCCCAGTGAATATTCCAAGATTTAAAAATACTCCCCCCTGCTTCCACAATTTAGCCACAACCCTAGCTGCTCACAATAACCAGGACCTATTGCCCTGCCAGTATAAAAATGCCTTTGTCTACTGGCTCTTCAGCATGAAGAGCTAGAGAGTAACTACAGCTGAAGCCGTGGTTCTGTGGGACCCTTACTGCGTTTCCTTACATAAGCGAGGCTCTCTACTCACTTCCAACAGTGAACAAGACCATAATCTAACAGCGCTTAAGGGTAGGAGAAAGAAGCACAAATTCTCCCAGGGGATCACTGAGTGTGATGGTGACAGGAGCCACTCCTACACCGCTGCCTTGGTTCCCTTCCTTCGGTGTCTAGCAACTGGGCACACAGCACCAAGAATCAGTCACTGGCTGAAGGCATCTGCTGCAGCATGTAGCACAACTCCGAACCATGCAGAATGCTGTCCTTGAGTGAACTGAGCCCTTCGTAGTCCATTCTAACTTATTTTGGGCACATGATAGGAACAGTGGGTCCCATCATCTTGTTCCTGTCGTCTTGTCACAGCTCCTTTACTGGGGGTCCTTTGGTACAAAGTGACCGAGGGAGGATATCATGTCTGTGGGCAAAGCTTTCTGTAAGCATAAAATAATAACCCTAGAAGTGCACACATGGGCAAGAAGGCCAGACACATATTCAGGACAAGAGCCAGTTTCAGTAAGGATGACTCATCCCCTCTCCAGATGAGGAGGGTGAGAGACCCGAGGTAACAGACTTATCACTAAGTGCCTGGCTAGTACCCTTACAGGTCAGTACAGGTCTGTCAGATGCTTGGTATTGGTCTTTGCTGCACTGTGTCAGAACTTCTGCAGAAGCTTAGCTGTCAGCTTGGTGAGAGGAGAGAAGAGGACAGGACAGGACAGGACAGGAGAGGAGCTGGTGCTCCTGGAGCTTCCCTGGCCTCCATACCTGCCAGCAAGGCCACTGTGTCCATGAATCCATTGCACTAGCATTGGCATGGCAGGAGTAGAGGCTTTAAGTCCTCTACCCAGAGAGCGCACCATCTCCCTGGCTGTTATGAGCCACCTTGTTGATGGGCAGTAGTGGGAGACACCAAATATAGGCTCAATGGTTTCCACTCCCATGGGTGCATCCATGGGGCTCCTTGTACTCAATAACGCAATCTTGCTCATTCTAGTTCTCTCTCTGTCAGCCAAGTCATCTGCCCTGCATAGGAGAGCAGATATGCTTCGACCAGATATCCCTTCCTCTGTTCCCCAGGGGTTCTGTGCCAAGCTCTGGCCTCTGTGAGGTCTCCCTACTGCCCTACAGACCTACTTGTGAGTGGGGTATGAGGCAACACTAGACCACTTACTGAAATGAACACGTTGGGCCATTTCATTTTAAAAACAAGCTTGTATTTTTTTCCTCCTCTGTCATTTTGTCACAGGAGACATCTCCTAAGGCCATGGGTGTGGAATGGTGGCGAACTGTGGACAAACACAGGTTGGCAGCACACGAATCAGATCCCTGACCTGTACCATGAGGACCCGCTCAGACCTGACCCAACATGCACTGTTTCTACCCTCCTGCAGCTGCGCATGCTCACCTTATAACCCAGAGCAGTGGCTGCCTCTGATCGCAATTGCTTTATTTCCCTGGCAGGTGCTCAGGCCTCAGTAGGAACCCAGGGCACACTGGAAACTGTTTGGGGAAGCAGTGGATGGTTCTCTGGCTCAGGGCACTGGGGCTCTGAGCTGCCACTTCCCCATGGCTCCCCAGCACACCTGAGTCATAGTCCTAGCACCCAGGAAGCAAGCTTCACTTCCCCAGCCGGCTGCAGTCATCTCTGGCTTTGGGCTTCACTTGAAACAGGCAGACTTCTGAGTCACTCCACGAATGGGGTGGAGGAGCATCCTCCAAGTGGAGCTGCTGCCTCGAAATTAAAAGAGGCAAACTTGTGCAGTATCTCTGTAGGAAAGCAAGGTATCAATGCTTGGGCTCTCCCCGCAAAGAGACCCATTTACCCAGACTTTTCTAGGGCTGGTAGACGCAGGATCAGAGGCAACACTGATAACAGGAGACCCAGATGCTGCCATTGCCCAAGAACAAAGTGGGGGCTTAGGAGGCCACGGGATAAATGCAGGCCACCTTGTGGTCGTTGTTCCAAGCTTGAGTGCATAAAGGGGTGAATGTACTTACAAGGGGTGATCAAACTATATGGTGAATGTTTAAACAACAAATATCAGTGCAGTAAAAGACACATTGCCATTGATGCCCCCCCACATCCTGCCTCTTACTTCAAACACACTTATTCCATTACTCTGGCCACCTTCTGGAGCAGTCCTGGAAGTCCCCTCTCATGGCTGTCTTCTGTGAGTGCTGCTTCCAAACGCCACCCACCGGAAATCCAGGCTCGTGGAAACGTGGCGGTGTGCCTGCATCCACAGCAGGGTCTCGCACTGCTCAACTTCCGGCTTTTCACGGAGCCAAAATGACCGTGAAAGGGAAATGTTTTGGACCCACTCAGGACACGGAGACAGCCACGATGACACAAAAGAGGACAAAGAGCACTGCCAGGACTGCTTCAGGAGCAGCGAGAAGGACGGGGTAAGTGTGTTTGAAGTGAGGGTGAGCATGTGGAAGGAGGCCAATGGCATTGTCTTCTACTGCAAAAAATCACAAGACAGTGAAACATTCGCCACCTTTTCAATCGTACCTTGCAGCCGTGCTGTTGTGGCCGCCTCTACTCCTGAATTCATTCAAACGTTGGCCTTCTGCGGTCAGGTCATCTGGACCTTGGAGAAGACCCAGGGTCACGCAGTGCCAGACCCAGTGCCTAAGGCACGGAGGACGCACTGCCATGTGTCTCCACTGGATGGCGCTTGGCAGCAGCGTGCACGCCTTGTAAAGACGCTCAGGAGAGAGGCCTTCCAGAACTGCTGCGGAAACTGGCAAGGATGATGAGACGGTGTGTTCAAAGTGAGGCGTCTCAGAGAGGGATTCATGTCAATGTGCCTCTTACTCCAATATATTTAAAAAATTTAAACATTCACCGTACTTCTCGTGGGATTGCAGGGTCTCTCCCTGAGCGGCTCAGTCTTCCCCTTCTGTCTTTGGGCTCTAGCTCAGGTCTGGAAACTCAGCAAAGGATGATGCTTTCCCACTGTGGTTGCTGAACCCTGCCTGCCACTCACCTGCTTCGCTTTTCTCTGGTTATGAGGTTAAGTCATCATTTTTCAGGCTGTGTCTTGTTCTCATTCCCAAGAAAGCCATGGTCCACTCACCAGCACCCAGCTCCCTAGGACACAACACTCTGGTTATCCTCTGGTCTCCAGGCCCATCTGGCCTTTGTTGTGTTAGTGCAGCTACTTGGCTCTGAACTCGTGGGATCCTTTTGTTGCCAGCGACCTTATGAAGCTCCATTCTGAGGCAGCATTTTCTTCTGTGAACCCCAATTCGTACAGGACACTGCCTCAGACTCCTAAAACCCTGCTTGTGCATTTCCTATTGTCCCAGTGAAGGGAGCATCCTAGGAAACAGGTTAAGGCAATGAATCTCCTAAAAACCTCACTCTGATATCCCCACCTCCTTGAGCCACCTGACCAACTTGCAGGCAGCTCAGGCATCTCTGTTGCTGTCACGTCTACCTTTCAAGCCACCTTTTAGTTGTGTGTTGAGTCAAGTTCCAAATGCCCCGACAGGATGTGGAACTTGAGTCATGGGAATATGTTTCCAAGCCATTCCACACCCATCTCTTCACTTTCTATCACACTCATCCTGTTCAATCTAAGACCTTCAAATCTATGGCCTTCACCCTTTCTCTTTCCTGTCAGAATTTTTCTGTGACTCTTGCAGTAAGTGATTTCTTCCCATGGCAGAGGGCGTCCCTCCCCTGGCATGGCACACTGGGACTGGACACATTATCAATCTGAAAGCAATTGTGTCAATCAGTGGAGGGGACCCCAAAGAAGACAAGTGCCACCTTGCATGACCCTCAACTCAGAGGTGTTCTTCCTCTCCAGGCAAGGGAAGGCTGCTGTCCTCGGACGAGGGGAGGGAGGCTCAGCCGGGTGTAAGGTCCTCACCCATGTCCCCAGAGGTGCCTTCATCCAAGTCTCGGGATTCCACCGCTTCCCATCAAAGCCATGACTTCGGTATTGCAGATCTGCTCATTCAGTCTCCTTCGGCATTCTGCCCCTCCTAGAATTAAATTCTGAGACTCATTTTCAGCATTGACTGGCCCTTTTTCTACACTGTCTGCTGCTTGCTGTCATGGAGCTCTGATTCAGAGAAGGCCTTTAGTTGTTCTTGATGGAACTTCACTCCTCTTCTTGAAGGCATTTGCCAAGGCTCCTGAGGCCACTCACCAAAACCAGCCACCTGCACTCTCTTGTAATGACAACTATCCCTCTGTATTCCAGTATCAGAGACACTAGGGAGGAAAACTTCTCCTTTTACCCCATCCAGCCCGCTGCAGCTAAAAGTCTGATAGATAGCCAGAGGTCATCAACACCACAATCTCACCAGTAATGAAGATTTTGCTCCTGTCTGACAGGTAAGTAAACCTTTTCCAGAAAGATACGCAGAGAGTCTCCTTCCTTGGATACACTTGGTATTGCTGTCTTAGTTTGCATCTCCTCAGAAGCAGAGCTTGAGGTAAGGACTTAAGTTTGGGTGAGTCCGTCTCAAGATGCATCCAGAAGGAGAAAGGCAGGAAGATGGAGAAGTCTGTAAGGGTGTGTGACTGGGCTAACTACTACCGTGGGCAACTGGGCTGGTATCTTCCCAGGAGCCCCCGGGGGGCACGTGGAACCTGGTCAGGAACTGTCCCTGCAAAGAATGGGGGGCTGGAGCACTCACCCAGCTTCCCTGCTCCGGTGGTGGGGTCACCTGGGCACATTCATCCTTATTCTTTGGGCTCACTACGCCCACGGTTCTAAAGCTCCCACTGCATCAGAGAAAGACTTGGAAAAGCAAGTCAGAGAGCCAGACAGGGCACTTGTGGGGTGACTCTTCAGCATGCACAGGAAAGCCCACTGCTGCTGTGGGCTGTGGGAAGCAGCACGAGATAGCAGGAGCACTGCTTCACCCCAAAGCCAGCCCTGAGCAACAGTAAACAGTCTCCTGGTCTCCTCTAGTTACATATTAGCATCTCTTCCTTGCTAAGGATCCTGGCTTCTAGGCCCTATCCATTCTTACCAGGATAACCTTTGTTAGAGGAGAAACAGCTCATATTTGTTTTATAAAGTTGGTGCTAAAGCCGGGAAAGATCCTAGCCATTGGAGTTGTGACTTCCTGTCATTTGTTTTTCAACCTGGTGTTAAGTTGTTTGAGAAGAACTAAAAGACAATTGTTTGTTGGCCCATTGTTCTTGGCTTCAAAATCTGGTGCTCAAGAGCTAGAATTTCGCTCCAGTTTTCATGGCAGTCTCTGGGTGGATTTCTCAGAGAAGATACTAAAACATCTAGGTGAGAAATGACGCAGGTGTTTCTATTTTGTGAACTTCTGGTCTGGCTTCCCTTCCTTTGGGTCTCATGGGGCAGTTGGCTGAAGCAGTAAGATGCTGAATCCTCCGGGTCTCTTGTTCGCTATGGGTTCTTTCCTGACTTTGGACATTGGTATGATTGTTATTTGTACTTGAATCTGTCTCCTTACACCTTGGAAACAACCATTGTGTCATTTCTAAAAATTTATATTTCCATTAGCACATGTTTGCAGCACATTTCCTCGTGGCGAGTTGGTCCACGTATGCAACACATCTTAATTCTCTTCTTTTGTTTTGTTTTTTTGTACTGGGGCTCGAACTCAGGACCTTGCGCTTGCAAGGCAGGCGGCAGAACCACTGAGCTACATCCCCGGCCATTAATTCTCTTCTTATCCCCGCCCCCTCTCCTTCTTTCCCCTCTACCTCCACCTCTTGGTCTCCTTCAAGTTTGCAAAAGCTCCATCTCCTGTGCTATTTGAAGAGTCCTTCCGACCACAGATCAAAAGTCACCCCTCTGAGGGGCAACACAGGAGGAAGAGCCTGCGCGCTGCGTTTGGAGCCAGTGGCTAGAAGAGCCTTCCTCTCAGCTCCCACTTTGCAGTCCCTGCTTCCTCCCCGCCCCTGGAGCTGTCTTTGAGGTCGTGACATCTGGGATCTGTAGATACTGCAGTGAGGTACTACTTGGCACACTTTAGAAGTAGCATTTTGCGCTACTTTGTAATAATAAGAAGAAAGACAAGGATAATGCCGAAGACTATTCTGGACACCATGAAGTGTTGCAGTGGCTGGCTAGGCTGAGACTCGACTCGCTGTGGGAGGCACAGCTCTTTGTCTGAATGCCTGAGTCTCCTCCCACAGTCACTCCCCTTCCCTGGCTTGCTCCTTCAGGACAGGTCGGGTCCCGGCTGCCCTGGATCCAGGCAACCCATCCTCCCCAGGTCTCAGAGACAAAGCAGTGATTTTGTATAATCCTGCTTGAGGCTTCTTCTCAAGAAGTTCCCACTTGAAGCTGTTACTGTGTCACCTTGAGGATGAGAAGTGGGGTTAAAAAGAGAAATTCAAAGTGTAGGAACCAGGAGAGGCAGTCATGAGAAGAATCCAGATTTAGAAGTTTATACCTCCAGGCATATTGGGGTCAGAGCAGCCTAACATTGCTCCTTTTTTTCCATCTAGCGATTCACACTTCTCTCTCACCTCTGCTCATGACTGGCTTTATTCACACTTACGGAGCTCCGCTGCCTTTTTCAGAAAATGCTTGTTCAATTCACTCAGGTAGAAGAGCTTAGCTTTCAATTCTCCACCTCTTTTCCTCCTCTTTCTTCTTCAATTTCCCATGTTCACCTTATTTCTTACTGTTGTTGTTTAGGTTTTGTCTTTTTGGTTTGTTTTGTGTCTTTCTTTGTTCAGTTAGCATAATTTTTCTTTCCTTTGAGGAGCTTGTATTTTGTTTTTAGTTGTTGTTTTATTTTTATTAGTGTACAACTGCAAAATTTTCATTTATGTTTGCAGTACATGGTGATCACATTCATTTTTCACTTCATAAAAAGAACAATTAAAAGCAAGATTGAAACAAAAGGTAAACCGTCAATAACACACATCTATAAAAACAAGTTTTATGTATCAACGTAACTCAGTTTAAAAATGAAAAGCGAGAGGTCTGTCTTCAGGTGTCATCCCAAAGTGGGTTCTGAAGCCAGCACTTGGTCCAAGTAGTTTGTCTGCGATGGGATCCCAGACACTGGGAGAGGGAAAGGACTGAGCTGGGCTTTGGAGACCAGGGTCCTGCTCCAGTGGGGTCACTGTGGACGGGGGAGGCAGCTGCACTGGAGACTGAGCAGGAGAAGTGGGGGGTTCATCCACCCTTCACCACCTGCCCATCTCTGCCAGGTTGCTCGTGGGAGGCGGCACCCTGGGATCAGGGCAGCCAGGCCTGGGCACCACAGGAGCTGGGGACTGACACGGGCAGCTTTGTCTTTTGTCTGAACAAAGCCATCTGCTAATCTAGATTTTTTTCTTTTTATTTTTCTTTAATCACTAATACTTCTCCATATCCTGTAATGTTCTCCTAGGTTCTATGATAATAGCAAAACCTTATAATGCCTCACATTTTCCACAGCGCAATTCCATATTAATTATCTTGTTTAATATCCAAACAGTCCTTGAGATGAATATCATCAATCTCCCTTTACGGTAGAAGAACCGTGGCTAAGCTGAGTTAAACATTCCCCAGCTAAACCATAAAGAAAGTTGCTGACATTCAAACTCAGCTCTTTTCATTCTGATCTTGGTACCTACATTTTTTTTGTGTGGTACCAGGAATGGAACTCAAGACCTTAGACTTGTGAGGCAGGTGTAGTGCCACTGAGCTAAATCCCCGGCCCATCTTGGCACCCACATTTGACTCCTGTAACAGCACAGATTTCTTCTAGCATGGGGCATAGGATATAAAACACTAATAGTGCTTAGATATTACGTGTAAACCGTGCTAACTGCTTTTTCTGCAGTAGTGAGCAGTGAACTCGGGGCCTCATCCATGTTAGGCAAGTGCTCTACCACTGAGCTGCAGCCCCAGACTTACAAATCAATTCAACATTGTAACTGACTCTCTTGTACCCATATCCCTAGTGGATGCATGTGGGATACTTAGCAGAAAATGAGGAACCACCATAAAGATATAAGAAAATTAAAGAATAAAAGACATACAACTATCACAAATAGAGAAATACTAAGAAGAAATTGAACAATATTCCATCATATCCTGGGAGTTAGGGCAGGGCACTGGAATTGGTAGATTGTTCTCCTTCCTTCATTGGGAATGTAATTTTCAATGAAAAGAATGAAGTTGATTTTAAATGTAAGATATAGGCCTCTTGGGATTTGTTGTAGGCCAATCATTAGTCTAATTCTTAATTTTCCTCAACTATTGCTGAAATTGTCACAAACCAAAGACCAAAGAGGCATGAGAAAGGAAGCCCGTGCTTAAGGTAATCTTTGCCTAGATTCAGGCTTAAAAACTAAAAGGAAATGGTAGCAAAAAATAAGCTTTAGTATTTATAAGAATGCAGAGAGCTATTACTGTGGAGAAAATCTTGACTTGGAAAATGTCATTAAAGAAAGGCGGAGGTATCAGAGAAGAACGTGCTCTCTAAAATCAGGCTTAAATCAACAGAGCTGCCAAGAGATACTTGGAGAGAGCAGCAGGACTTGGTTTCCTATATATGATGCACTTCCTCCCTCCCTCTCTCTCTCCCTCTCCCTCTAAGGTAAAATGAACTCCACAGTGTACCAAGACCCGGTCTGTCTCTTTTCTGGGCAGCTCTCTCCGGCACTCCTACCACGTGGCCCATTTCTGTTTTACGCACTGCACACACAGCCCTGGCACTGCCACTGCTTGCGAGTTGCGGAGTGGCTTGGCAACTTGTCAGGAGAGGAGATCAAAACAAACGCAAAAAGGGCCCTGATTTTATTCAGCCGTGTCTCCTATGTTTGCTTTGGATGGAGGGACAGCAGGAAGGCCAATCACTTCAAAGTTTTAAATATTTTTCTGGAAAAATTTGGAATTCTTGGTTCCTTAATTCCACCTGCAACTCGGCCCAGTCTTGGACAGAGTAACAGTGGACTTCTCAAAGACTACATTGCCCACTGCTATTTGTCTCAGACCCCAACCCTCCATCAAGTATATTGTGCGTGTTTAAAAATGGATCAAAGTCTAGATATAAAAATAGGAACACTGAATCTGCTGGAAGATAAAATAGGTCAAACTCTTGAAGACCCAGGTGTAGTAAGGACTTCCTGTACAGATCCCAGCTGCACAAGACAGAATGCCAGGAATCAACAAATGGGATCAAATTAAAAAGCAAAGAAAGGAAAAAAATGACAAAGTGAATAGACAACCTATAGAATGGGAAAAAGGTTTTTGGCTTGGACAAAGGACTAATATCTAGAATATATAAAGAACTCCAAAATATTAGATCCCTCCCCCCCAAAAAAAGACTCAATCAAAAAATGGGCAACTGAAATAGACACTTTTCAGAAGTACAAACAGCCAATAAATACATGAAAAATACTCACTGTCTCTGGCTATCAAAGAAATGCAAGTCAAAACAACACAGAGATTCCATCTTACTCCAGAAACAATGGCCATCATCAAGCAATCAAATAATAAATGCTGGTGAGGATGTGGGGAAAAGGAACTCTTGTTGGTTAGAATGTAAATTAGTGCAACCACTATGGAAATCATTATGGAGGTGTCTCAAAACATTAAAAATAGAAATTCCATTTAACTCAGCTACACCTCTTCTGGGTATCTTCCCCCACAGAGTTAAAGTCACCCTAACACGGTGATACATCTTATAGTGCCACAAATCTCAAGAGGTGAATTATGGAAACAATCCACATGACATCAACAGATGAGTGGACAAAGAAAATGTGGTATGTATACACAGTGGAGTACTACTCAGCTATAAACAAGGGTAAATCCAAGTCACTTATAGCAAAATGGATGGCTGAGACCATAGTGCTAAGCAAAATAAATCGGGCATGGAAGGTTAAGTATGGCATTGTTTCTCTGATATGAGAAACTCCAAATATAAATAAAGAGCTGGTAGGGCATGTGGAGGTAGATTTTTTGCAGATGGTGAAGGGAAACTGGAGAAAGGAAGAGGGACGGTGGGGAAAAGGTGATCAAACCTGATCAAGCTGCAGTGTGCATACTTACCAGTGCCTCACAGCAGGTGTAATTACAGTTTTACTCATGGCAAGCAAGCTGATACAAATATGTTGAGAAATAAAAGATAAACGTACCTAATGAATTCTGATTTGCACGGGGCTAAGAATTCAGGGCAAAATCTAAAATAAAACAAAGTGAAACCGTTTGTCTAGAACCGATCCTCCAACTATCCTTAGAAACCGCACGGCCCGGCCGCAGGGTCTACTTCCCTAACACTCTGCCCAGAAAGTGGGACTTGGCAGTTCTGGGAGTCGGCGGTGGCACCTGGGCCCCTGTCACCTGCAGGAGAGACCAAGGTCACCCCAGACCAAGGTCACGCCGGGACCCAGCGCGCGCCCCACGAAGCCCAAGGCTGGCAGTGGCCCGGGGACCACGGGGGTGGGAAGGGCAGAAGCTGGTGTGTGGCGGGGGGCCAGGGCTCGGGTCTCACCGGCCACGGGGATGCACACGTGTAGCACTGCTGTGCCCTGTAAATCTGTTCTCCCGTAACAGGTCCTGCTTTGCTCAGATACTCGAGCTCCTTGGCCCGATGCTGGAGCAATCCTCAGCTCAGGGGTCAACCTGAGCTGGTTTGAGGCCTTAATGATGTCACTGTTCCCCCACCAGGGTCCAGTGTGTGGCCAGGGCCTGGTCACCCCAAGAGAGGACAGGTGAGGAGTCTGGACCGTCCTGCGGCTGCCTGAGCCTGCTGTGCCTTGTTAGCAGGCTGACCCCAGAGCCAGGCCTTGCTTTGGAGTCGGGAGTAGAAGCAGCTGGACTCTGAGGACGTGTGAGTAGCTGGGCGCACTCTCCAGCCTCCTCCTGAATACTCAGGATTTTCTGTTATTCAAGCCAGTTGGCTAAGGGGTGTTTGTCACTTGAAGCCGACTCTTGCGATGCTGCACCAGCCAGGCACCTGTAGACCACTCGTGCCAGCCAGCACACACTGCTCTTTCCATGGTAAAAGAAGGCAGGACAAAGCCCACAGCGGCACATAGCATTCCATGGGTGTGCAGCTCATTTATTAGAAAAGACTCAGGAAATTCTAACTCCAGGAAACCATATCCATGCTTTCCTAAAGCAGGAGAGAGGCATTTTTCTTTAAAGAGGGAAAGGGATGTTTATTCTTTTCCCCAGTAATAATAATACATTGTCCCATGTATTTGAAAATGAGGGTATTTTAAAAAGATATTTGAATTCATGCATATTCCAAATACAATGGCAAGAGAAATGAAGACAAGGTTGTCTGTTAGAATGAGAAATCTTTCAGATGGGAACTCGTGTTTTGAGGTCTCGTGTTTGTATTCCCAGGGTCCAATCGTGCAATGAATAAATAAGTCTTGTCGACTAGTCACAGGAAATCTGAAGCCCTATGTCCACTGGTATCACACAGAGGATGCCGCTAGGAAGCTTTCAAGACTAGGATCTAACTGTACGCAGTTCCACGAGGCCGGACCTCAGCCAGACTTTCGTGATTTCGTCTTTAAACGATGCGAACTTTCAAAGCTACAAGTCCCATTTTATTTCCTTATAAAAGTGGCTTTCCAGTCCTTCAGTGTGGACGGCAAATGGTGACTTTTGCCCAAAGAGCCCTATGGAAAGGAGGAAAAAGGTAACTGTAGAGACTAGAAACTGACGAACCCGAGCCCAGCTGGGCGATCAGCTCCACATCAACAGCGAAGGCGTCTGGACACGTATAATGTGATGGAGATGTTACTTTAGCTCCCAGGCCCACAAGCCCTAATTCGGAGAAAAGCAAAGCAGGCTCAGCAGAGAGACACCCACAAACCCCACCCAGCACAAACCCAGGGAGCCTGAGGAACTGCCCTAGCAGGGAAAGCCTGCGGAGGCGTAATGAGGAAACGTACTTCGGCATCCTGGGACAGGAACGTAGCATAAAAATGAAAGAAAGCAAACTGCAGGAAGTACAGACTTGAAGTTAGTAATAACATGCCATATCGATAAATGTTAGGAATAGGCGAACTGGGAGTAAGATGTAGGGAAAGTATACTATTGAACAGTTTTTCTATAAATCTAAAATTGATCCAAAACCAAAGTCTATTTATTTATTTATTTATTTATTTTTGGTACTGGGGATTGAACTCAGGACCTCGCGCTTGCCAGGCAGGCATGGTGCCACTGAGCTAAATCCCCAGCCCCACCAAAGTTTATTTTTAAAATACTTGGACTCCGATAGGCATGTTCAATTTTTATCTGTATTTCCCATTTTTCCAATAATTTGCATCTAATATGGAGTTTTTTGCCCTTTCAATAATAGAGATACTGTACAGAAATTAATTACAGTCATTAGAGTCTTTGCAAATGTAACTGGATTGGCACTGCCGTGTGGTGCGCCTGACCCGGACTCTTTCGGGAGCAGGTCGGGGATCTCGGGAGGAAGGCCCAGGGTCTGTGCCCATCGGGGTCTCCCTGTGACCTCACTCGGAGTGCGGAAGGCATGAGCACGTGAGTGGGCATCCTGGCGGAGTTGCCTGGCTCCCCTGTTCCCGCTAGGTTAATGTGTGTCACTTGGCCAGACCTCGGTGCTTGCACAGGCCCAGTGAGTCTCCTTGGGGCCTTTCCCAGAACCTGCTTTTTGTTGAACCAGGCTGTGGAAACAGGAGGAGTGAGAACACGCCTAGAGCAGGGGGAGCCATGCCCAGGAACCGGCGTCTCTTCTCCTTCCGAGACACCGCCAAATGCCCGCTGCCACAGGGTCTCAAGGAGACTGACACCCGCACCTAGGAGGAGGGAGCTGAGAGAGCAGGGTGGAGGGAGAGCTCACCCTTCCAGCCACCGGGACTCCCTCCAGCTGGGCTCCCAACCCATCAAGGGCCAGTCCACGCAGGAGTGCATCCCTGCATGGCCCGGTTGCCTCCCACACCCCGAGAGCTCTGTGTGGGGCCTTCTGGATCAGAACCTCGGCACCCCCAGGCTGTGGCCCACTCCTCCGGGTTCAGGTGCTTTGCTCCAAATCAGCAGAGCTGGAAGGCAGTAGATCTGGTGGCAGTGTCGCCTCTGCTGCAGTTCCAGGGTGGTGCTAAGGGTGCTACCCTTGAGAACCTTTTCTTGACTCCTCAAAAGACTCTGTCTGCCTTTCCAAACACTTTTCTTCAGCTGGAGAAACCAGTTGGCTTCCTGTTTCCTCTGTGGACTGAAATGACCATGCCTTCTGGAGTCAGGCTGGCTCCATCTGTGGAAGACCTGGCCAGGCCTGGGCAAGCGGAGTCAGCGCACAGTGCGGGTGCTCTGCCCAACAGTCCAGGTCAGCACCAGGGAGCACCTGACCAGCCAGGGTGGCCCTACGTGGAGCTGGGGACAGCGGCACCAGCGTTCCACTCTGCAGGAAACGGGATTTACTTCTGGTCACCTTCAACACTTTTCTGCGTTGACCCAGTACTACAAAGCTAAATCCATTCCCCACTGTTTCCTAAAACGAGCCTTCCTTTCTGTCCACAAACACACAAGTCATCTTCAAACCTCCTTGTCTCTCCCTTTCTACTTAGAAAGCTCTCATTCAACCCCTCCCTTTGTAAATTTGCCCTGTCCCTGTCTCCTCCATGAAACTATCCCCAAGCATTCCTGCTCTCCCAGCTCTCCGTATTGCCTCTATTTCTGCAGCACTTGCCCTCCAAACCATACAATTCAGCCCTGATGACATAGCGAGCCATGCTGTTTGCTTCTGGGTTAACGTCTTAGTTTTTTATTTTGCAACTAAATTACAAGCAGCCTAAGTCATTTCACATTTCTCACTTTACAAATTCAACAACCTGCGCTAAGTATGGAGTCTCAATGGAGGCCCCAGATTTGGACCCGGCTTAGCACATGAACCTCAGCCTTCCTCAGCCCCATAGTCTCCTCTTTCATTTCGTTCCATTGGGTGCTCTGATTCTGGAATCCTTTTTCCAATTCCCTTAGTTAAATTTTTCTGTAAATCCTTCTGGTTTTGTCTCTTGGACGTTGATAAATATTCATCTCACTGGATGAATACATTAGCTACGTGAATAGACCTCCAGATAGTCTTTTAAAGTAGAATGGGATATGGATTATTTTGACCCTGTGGAGTTTTATGAATGAGTTATTATATCACTGTGGTAAACTCTGACAAATTGAATCTCTTAATAAATAGGGACTCTTGGTCGTATTTTATGAGAATTCTTAGGGAACTCAGCTCTGATTTTAGTATTTAAAAAGTCATTCCCTTCTGCTAGTTCCATTTTAGGGTGTCATTCCTTCATTTGTCTAAAGGGCCAGTAGCTCATTAAGCATTGTCAATAGCTGTCTTAGTATTGATAGACTGACACTTGGTAAAAATATAGTACTGCATTACTTGCTAAGCACCATTTATCAAGTAAAAAAATTAATATATGTTTACTGTTGCTATCTCTAAACACATCTGTAGGTCATCAGCCCATCTCAGAGTCCATCCACCTTACTTAGGGCTAGGGCTCTGCCTCACCTACCCTAAATTTAAACATGGTCATGTGACCCGGGAGGGGCCCCGCCGGCTCCACAACCGGAAGTAGGAAGTCCTGCTTGGAAGTAAGGGTTCCACCTAGCGGTGGGGTCGGGACGAAGCGACCTCTCTAGGAACTTCCTTGCCCTGGGCATCGGTCGGACCCCACACCTGGCTCAGGAAAGCCAGGCTCAGTTCCTCACCAACCCTGAGCTCCTCCGCGATTGGGGCTGCGGCGGCCGGGACGCTCCCCGCAGAATCCCACGCAGGCGGACACCAACCCGCTGGCCTGGCGTGAGGTGCTCCTTACTCGGAGGGGCGCCGGCCTCAGTCTTCGTTACCAATAACAAAATGCTACGGAGAGGGTGAGTTTCAGGGAAAGAGGCGCTGGTTCATGGTTCTGGAGAGCCAGGCTGAAGGCCACCTCTGGGGGTGGCCTCGGAGTCCAGGACTAGACAGGTCCCTACATGGTCTGTCTGTCTGTCCGTCTGTCTCCCTCCTTATAAGCCGGTGTCCAGGCGTGGGGCCCCACCCGACCGTAGGGCATCGTCACCTCCTAGGACCCCCCCCCCCGCTGGACTCAGCTTCTTCCTTCCTACTTCCTCACCCTGGCTTAAACTCCCACGTGAGCCTTGGGGACACGCTTCAGCCACATCCAAACCAGAGCAGAGACCTGCAGAAAAGAAACTCAGGGCGGTTAAAATCTGTGCTTTTGCCAAACATTGCATTTAGTTTATGGACGTCTGCTGCCACCTGGCGCTTCGGCTTGGCACCAGCTACGTGCACGGGGAGCAGGAGTCTGCACTCAGCCGGACTCATCCGCCCCAGAAGGGCGGGAAGCGTTACACATGTGCTGCACCGGGAAGCCTTGAAGACTTCGCGCTAAGTGAAGAACCCAGGACCAAGGGACAGTGCAGGTTCTGCTTGATTCCGCTGAGCCGCGGAGACCGGAAACAGGAGACAGAAGGGGCGGCGGTGCGCTGGGGAGCGAAGGCAGCGTAAGGAACGCGCCACAGGGAGCCCTGCGGGTGCTTCCCCTGCAGGGAAGGGGCAGGGAAGGGCAGCGTGGGCAGTCCGCGTTCCTCCATAAACGCTTTTTCTTGGTACATGGAGCTGAATGCTTTCACTACAAGAAGTTTTTGGTGGTGGTGCTCGCCTGTAATCCCAGCACTCGGGAAGCCGAGGCAGGAGGATCACCGTGAGTTCAAGGCCAGCCTGAATTGCATAGCTAAACCCTGTCTTGAAGTTAAAGTAGTTTTTAATTGTTCAACAGCCCTAGAGAAATAAAAATAATCATTTCCATGGTCTTTTAGCCGTTTTAGAACAGCAAAATAATAAGGCCATTTATATCGACATTGTTTTAACTGTTGAAGATAATATAATACCTGAATTTTATTTCTTCTGGAAAGAAAACGGGCACCGCCGGTTAGTAGGGGGTCAGAGTGGACCTGTTTCAAGAGGAACAAGCCATCGATCACGGCTTCCACCCGGTCTGTGTTTAAATCACTTGGGAGACTTCTGGGACAATATTTGTAGTTTTGTGGCCTTTGAGAGTTCTAGGAGGCAGCCCTTTCACTGCTCCTCTTGTTCACTGGCATCCACCCCAGCGCTTGGGATGCAGGGTCACCAGCTGCAACCTGTTGTCCCCTAAGAGAGGCCAGGGTCCGGCACCCGGCAGGGGGACCCCCGAGTCTGTCTCTGCAGCACTGACTGCTGCCTTTTCTCAGGATTTGGGGTGGACACACTATTTTTCAAAGGAAATTTATGGAAATGGTGAAAACTGAATTGAGAAGGATACTTAAAGTATCAGAAAAGTGGAAAGGGTAGGAAATTCACAGCACCTGTGGAGGACTGGCCTTGGGACAGGGAGAAGATGACTTCTCAACAAAACTGCCAGCCTCTGTGGGAGGGCACTTGCTATGCTTTTTCCTTTTACCAACTGGAGTTTCTGGGGTTGGCTTCTCTGACTTCAGCCGGCCTTTTAAGCGTTCTCATGCAGCTTCCGGGACTCTAGAGCTGTGACCAGTGAGCTCCGTGTGCACCTGCCCCCAGGTCTGTCCGGACCCCAGCACTGTCCCGCCTGCCCGCCACGCAGCCTGGCTGGCCCTGAGCTCCCCCTTCGCCTCAGCACCGGCTGGCACACTTCGGAGAGGTCCGGAGAGGCTGGACCACAGAGCTCCGGGGGCCTCGGGGAGCAGAGGTGCCTGGAGAGTCACTGTCGGGAGGACGCAGTCGTTTGTCAGCTCTGCTCTCTCCTCTCCATTCCTCTTTCCCACTGTCAGGATGACAAGAGGGATTAACGGCCCTGGATGGGTGGTTGGCGGTCGATCTCAGGCAGAGCCCACCCTGGTCGCTGAGGCAGGCTGTAGTATCAGAAGACAGGAGGCCAAGTAAGACAGATGCAGGAGCTACGCGAGAAAGCCCAGTGTGACGCCTCAGTTTCCCCTTCTCAGTCAGTCTGCACATCATCCGGTACATTTTTTCCCAGCCAAAACCCCAGATGCTCCTCGGTTCTCTGCAGCCTCTCCCCAGGCTCTTCCCTGGTTCTGCCTCCAGGATACGCGCTGGCTGCACTCTCCACCTCTGCCTCCCTCAGCAGCCTCCCGACAGACAGCAGAGACCCCGTTAGCAGGCAGATCAGGCTGCCTGCTCAGCACTTCAGTGGGGCTCATTTCATCCGCAGAATCCCAACTCCCCACCCTGAGCTGTGATCCAAAGCTGTGGCATCCCTGCCGTGTGGTGGACACTGCTCCTAAACACTTGGAGGACAAGAGCCAACCGAAGCAGAAGCCAGCCCTGCCTCCTCGAGGGACTCACATTCTCCCACAGAGGGAATCTGCAGCCAGCTGACCTTCACTGTGAGCGAACGCAGGACGTAAGGCAACTTGGGGGAGGAAGCGCTCCCTCGCTTGGGCTCAGTTTTGGGGTCTCACTCCATGGCTGCTTGGCCCCGCTGCTCTGGGTCGGGTGGCCCAGCACCTCATGGGGGAGTGGGGAAGAGGTCAAGCTGGCAAAGTCCCCCCGAGGCCGAGCCCCAGTGACCCAGCTGCCTCCCCAGGCCCCACCTTCTGAGACCCCCAACAGGCTCGCTGGAGACTGCGCTTCTCACACACGGACTTTAGGGAAGGCCCAGGTGCGCACTGCGGCAGGAGTTGACATGCAGCACACTTAAGGACAGGCAGAGAGATGAAGGCAGGATGCCGACCCTGGGCGCCGCATGGAGCTGAGAGGAGCTGCAGTGCGGAGAAACGGGGACAGCCCAACGCCTGCAGGCCGGAGGGCATCCGGGTTCCAGGGACCAGCAAGAGGTGTGTGACTCACTGGGCTTGGGCTTTTTCCCCGGGGAAAGTGGAAGTCACCACGCTCTGAGCCCCCGAGGGCCGAGGTCTGACGAGGGTTTAAAGCATCACCGGAGGAAGCAGATGGAACAGCAGATGTCACGACCCGTGCTGCCAGCACACTGCAGGGCGTGGAGAGGCCTGTCACCTCCCAGAGGCTTCTGGGAGATCAGGCCAGACTCCCGCAGCAGGCCACAGCGGCTCCAGAGTAGGAGAAGGTCCCTGGGTGAGTGCCCCTGTTCGGCTGGGTGTGGAGAGGTTGCGTTTCCCTGAGCCGCAAAGGGAGGCAGCAGACCTTTCGCTGCTGTGTTCCGATTCAGGCAGAAAGGGGAAGGGGCTGTCGGGCCTGAAAACCACCAGGAGTCAGAGTCAGGGTCAGAGTCAGAGTCTTTAGTGCCAAGCCCAGTTTGCTGGTGACTCTGGGCGTGAGGGCGAAGGCAAAGGAAAAATGAGCCCTTGGGATTTCTCCTCAGACCACGTGGAAGCAAGGAGCAGCAGCAGATTCTGAGGGGCGGACTGTGCTCAGGTGGTACTCTTGACAGAGACGGAAACAAGCGAGAGGGAGGGACGAGTGACCGAGACCAGTGTGGGACTGCGGGGAGGGGGCCAGGGCAGTGCCGCCTCTGTGCAGAAGCTGGGACCCTGTCACTGTCCCGCAACACACAGAAGCCAGGATCACACCATGCCAGCCAGGTGGCCTCCTCCACGGCGGCCACTGCAGGGGTTGTGTCAGGGCTGCTGCTGCAGAGACGCTGGGGCTTTGGAACCTCACCAGGGCACCGTGTCGCCCTACACGCCTCTATGCTGATGGGGCGCTCGTGCTAGTCCCTTAAATACCGTGAAGCACGTGGCAGGGTCACTGTCCTTCACACACAACTGGACAGAGACCGACTTCCTCGTGTGGTCAGAAACTAGCAGAGGACTGAAGCCTCCCTGTTGCGGGGGCTTCGACTGGCTCAGGGCTTCCGGAGCCTGAGCTCAGCAGGCTGCGTGGAATCCGCCTCACCCCACAGTTTAGGCTCAAAGGCCCAGAGCCCCCTGAAGTCGGACTCCATGGAAGGAGCGAGAGGCAGACTGTGACCAGAGGGCCTGTGGGCAGTGTCCCATCTGGGCACACAGGGCCTCGTGGTAAGCGAGGGGTCACCCCCAGGATGGCGCAGTTCTGGGGCGGAGGCGCTGCTCTAGGAACGTCTCACCTGGCCTCTTGGGCCTGGGCAGCTCTGCCTTTGGCTATTAGTGAAGCCAGGCCCAGTCCAGAGACAGGAGATGTGGTCTCAGCCATGGAGGAAATTCTCCTTACCTCAGTGAAAAACTGGGAACAAACGTAAGAGAAGGCACTACTCGCTAGCCATAAATCACTGCACCCCAGCTTCTTCCTGTGTAAAACGAGAGTAAAACCATCTCCCCTCAGTGTTATCAGTGCTGAATGAGGGGATGCCTAGAAAGGGCATGAGGACCCTGGGCTCAAGTGAAGGCCTCGACTGTTACCTTCTGATTGTGGGAGATCAGTGAGCTCCCAAGAATGTGTGTACAGCCCTTAAATGTATGTTTTTGGTACGTTTTTAGTAAAATAATAGAGTCTTGAAATCCTAAGTGTGTAAACAGGATATAATTGTAACTACACAGGGCAAAAGCGACTGTAAGAAATTTCTCAGTGCGAGGCAGAAAATAGAAACTCAGATCTCCAAGGAAGCGTCCTGCTCAGTGCTTCCTGAGAAGCAGCACCTGCAAACCCTAACAGCAGCTCCCCTCAGTGCACATCTGCGTGATCCTGGCCTCGCAGCCCAGGGCCTGAGCAGGCTCGGAGGAAGCAGAAAGTTGGGGACGCAGCTCTGGCTCCGCTCCGTGCGCAGTTCTTGTCTAGCATGCATGCGGGAGCCCTGGGTTGGATCAGCTCTGGGGCAGAAACGGAAGGAAGCAGCAGAAAGTGCGCTGTCAGATTCACAAGGGTAGATCAGGACGGAGCTGGGCTGTGTGAGGGAGGTGAAGGGTCCTGTGCTCTGCCCTTTTCTGTTTCAGGTTCTGGGCAGAAGGCTCAGGCCCCTTGGGACTGAACAGGGGAGGATATCAATAGCGGTAGGTGGGCATCGCAGACGCGATCCCGAATTGTTCAGAGCATTCTCATTTTCCCTGGTGGGCCATTTCCTAGCTGATGCTGAGACAGAGAGAGAGACCTTTTGCAAAAAGGAAGAAGAACCAGAAATGGGGGGAGGAAGGAGGGAGTGGAGAGAAGGGGATAGAAAAAGAATTAGGAGTCTCGTGCACATAGACCAACTCCCCACGAAGAATGCAGTCATTCTGCACTGCCAACTTGTGCTAGCACAATAGAAAATGGCCTCTTTGAGATGCAATTCATGTACCCTAAATTCTCCTTTAAAAAAGGGTCCAGTTCAATCAGTGGGTTTGGCACAGTCATGGAGTTGCAGCAGCATTACTGGTGTCTGATTTTAGGAAATTTTGTCACCAAGAAAGAAACTACCTATTAGCTGTCAGTCAGAATTCCCTTCCTCCACTGTCAGGCCGGTTATAACTCGAGGGTCCACTGTACCGGCATTCTAGTGCAAACCTCAAACATGTTTGCTATCAGCTGAGCGAGTACTTGGTATTTAGGTGCAATTTAACACACCAGCCCTATCACTTACATGTGACTTCATGCCAATAGTGGACTGAGAATAAGGCAAACTGATTTCTCAAAAAGGTATGAAGAAATGTGTTCACACGCAGTGGAGTACTACTGTGTCCCAAACAAGGGTAAACCTGAGTCATTTGTAGGAAAATGGGCCCACCTTGAGATGATGATGCTAAGTGAAGCAAATCAGACACGTGAGCTTAAACATCAAAAGGCTTCTCTTATATGAGAAACCCAAAGCATAAATAAATGAAAGAGCCAAATGAAAGACAGATAACAGGAAAGAGGGAGATAGGTCTTTTGGAAATGGGAAGGGGACAGACGTGGAGGGAGGAGTGGAGGGGATGGGGATGTGGAAAGCACTGCGATTGTCACATCCACCCACCGGCTCCTCACAGGGCTGGGCTCCTTCTGCTCTGAGCCTGCAGGACGTGGACTGGTAAAACTGAAGGGTAAAGGAGGCGTGGAGGCATGGACTGACCCCTAGGGGCTGGACTCTGCTTTGCTAAGGAGAGCCGCCGAACTCAGCTCCAATTGGGTCTTTTATTAACTTCTCCAAGGAGACGATGTGCCACTTGTCAGTGTGGCTCTTCTCTAAGAGTGAAGCAAAAACCTGTCTCCCGGAGTGGCGGCTCCTTCTGGACCCTTCTGTTCCCAGGCGTGTGGGACGGGACCGGTGTGGGGCCCTGAGGGACAGACAGACAGCCGGAGGGACAGACAGCAGGAGGAGGGACAGATGACAGCCAGAGAGACAGCCAGAGAGACAGCCGGAGGGACAGCCAGCCGGAGGGACAGACAGACGACAGCCGGAAGGCCAGGCCTGGGCCTGCTTCTGTGCTGACAGTGGACACCAGAGGGTGTGGGCACAGACTCTTCCAGGAGATGGACACATTAGGAAATAAATACGGGCAGTTCTGTTCTTTTTAAGAGCATTAAATTTACAAGCACTCATTTTCAGCTCTATTTTTAAATTGTTTCTTCTTTTCCTGACTCTGGGCGGGCAGGGGGGTGCCAGCCAGGCTCAAGCCCCGTGCTGTGCTCGTCTCTCTAACTCCAGCTCAGTGCCCCATAAACTGAGTGAGGGTCACAGGAGCGAAGTCGCGAGCAGGTTCAGACAAACCTGCAGACAGCGGCATCTGCTCCGCCCATCCGCTGGGGCTTTGGCCCTGTGACAAACGTGGGAAGTACTCCACGCACATGGAGGAAGGTTTGCTGATTTGGCCCTCAGGTGTAGGAGTGGAGATCCTCGATCAGCTGGCCTGGGACTGCTTGCCATGGCCAGGACAGGAGAAAGAGAGAGAGGAGAGGGGTCCTGCAGTCCCCTTCAAGGACACCCAAGTGACCCCAGGATGTGTGTCTCGTCACTCCTGTGTCTCTGGCGCTGCCCTTGTGACCTAGAACTCTGCACCCCAAACACGAGGTCAATGTCAGTTACCATTGTGGAGCCTTGTGTCACCAGTGATAATATCGGCCTTAAAAGTTGTGCCTTTAGTTCTTTATCAACTTAAGAATGATGTCCTTAGAGATTCAGTCTTCGAGGGCCAGTGTTTCTGGAGTTAAGGAAGCCCTGACTTGTAGCAGCCGGACCCAGCAACTCGACTCTTGCTGCAGTTGTCAGCGACTGCCTGGAACATTTCTATATGTGTTAGCCACTCAAAGAGCTTAACAATATCAGAGTTCATTTTATAAGTTCAACAACTTGGACTGATTGGCAATATCTTCTGTAACTTTTAGAATTAGATTATGTTGAATCTTATGAAGGCATCTCTTAAACTTTAAATCGACAATAATGATTATAACTAGCCCATTGGCTTTATCTTCTTGCCAGTAATTGTAATTATAATTAAAAGGTCGACATTTATTTGTAAAATTTTACCTGGGGGTGTAAAAGCCTTCTAGCACTCTATTAAAATGATGATGGTTTTATATGCTATTAAAATGAGCCATGCTGAAATCACTGCTTACAAGGGGTTCATCTAAATGGTAATAGATATAAAAAATAAGTTATGCCCCGGTAGGAAAGGTCTTTTTTTTCCATCTGGCAAATCTAATAATACTTGGAAAGATGTTAAGTCATGAACAAACTAATAGCCCAAGTAGAAGATCAAATAAACCATCGCTTCTCGGCCTTTTAGCTAAGATCAAGTGTGGAAGATCAAATAAACCCGGCCCCTAATGGGTATTTTTATTTTATCCATTTAAAGCACTTTCCATAACAATTATCAATATGTACATTCCAAATAGATACAACCTCAGAAACTTTACAATATAGTTATCTTTAGGAATCTTGGGATTGTGTATTTTATGAAAGTGATGCATACTTTGCCCCGGCGGGGGGGAAATATAATATATATGTGTGTGTGTGTGTGTGTGTGTGTGTGTGTGTGTGTGTTTACTTCATTTTACCTAACAATCCCAGTGATTCTTAACCTTCTAGAACTCCTATTTAGTTACAGAGAAAATATTTATTGTAATTAAGCTAATTTTACTAATGCTAGTGCTCTGAAAAGTATCACTCAGAAACCCTCCTTTGTGTTTATTCTTTATAAACATCACTGTGGCTTGAAAGCCAAGAGACTTTCCCAGTAGCACTTGGCCACACAGACTTGTAGAATTTTCTTAAATATGACCTGCTGTACTTCTGGGTAGGGCTATATTTGGTTTCTATTGCTCCATAACAAACTTAGAAGCTTAAAGCAACACCATTTACTGGCTCACAGTTCTGCAGGTTAGGAATCTGGGCAGGCGTGGCCAGGTTCTCTCCTGGGGGCCACAAGTCTGAAACCACGGTGTCACCAACACTATGAGTGGCCTTTCAGGCTGGGGTCGTCCACGTGGGTGCAGTCCTTGTGTCTGCAGGCCTGAGGGTGGCATTGTTCTCAGGGCCTGAGGAGTCCCTCAGCTCCTGAGTGGGTGGCCTTACTGTCACCTGAGTCTTCTGCCATCAAACTCCCTGGGCTTTGACTTGTGTTCCCAGGAGGACCCAGTCCTTTATCCTCATCTGCCTCCGCCAGGCCCGAGGATAGTCTCCCTCTCCTACAGGGACTTTAGATTGGGCCTAACTCACCCCTGCCAAAGCCCTTCAGCAGCACCCGCTGGCGTCTCCATGGGACAGGTGTGTGCTGCTGGTGGGCATCTGGAGAGGTCTCAGGGCTCTGGCACCGTGGGGACTGGGGAAGAGCGGGGGAAACAACAACCTCCACTCTGCAGAGCACGTGGAGCCCACGCAGGGCAGCAGAGGGCTGTTCTGCTGTCTGTCACCGTGCCTTAGCATCACTGAAGGGGCTCAGTCCAGGACTCAGGACACTGGCTCTGCCTCCATGTTGCCCTGAGGCTCCGCCAGGTCATTTCATGCTCTGGGCTTGGACAGGGCCTGGTTGGATCCCACATCCCCAGCCTGCTACAGGAGTCACTGGGGTTTCCCAAGCCAAGCACTTCCGCTTCCTTCCCGAGGTGTGACACAGGGCGGGGGCACGTGCATCATGTCCTGCCATCTGCTCACCTGTTTGTTCATGCAGGAAGCATTCGGTGACCCCTGCCACAACACTGTGCCGGGCACTGGGGACATGGAGTGAGTAAAGCCCATAGGTGTCTCGCCCCCCGCCAGCTGAGGAGCCTGAGGCAAGCGCACGCAGCACAGGGACTGACAGTACAGAGCGCTGGGAGGGGACCCGAGGAGAAGGAGAGGAGAGAGGAGCCAGAGGGGTCGGGATGGGACTGGGAGGCGGATGCTGAGCGGGCAAGGCAGAGCAGTCACGGAGAGGTGGGAGCGGAAAGGACAGCAGAGGCGCATGTGAGGAGCAGCACTTCGCCCACTCTGACCCAAGCCGGCCCACAGTCTTTCCAAGATGCTCCAGAGTTTGGATTTTTATCCTAAGCACAACAGGGAAACGTTGACAAGTTTTAAATTTGAGTGACTTGCAAACATTAGCACGTTAAAAGGGCACTGTGGCTGGAGTGTGAAGAACAGGGGAAAGAAGGTGACGTGTTAGTCATAGGCAGACCGTTCCCGGCAGCCAGAGTCAGGACAGTGTCAGTGGGCGAGGACAGAAGGTGGGTGAGACAGATGGGGGACCAGGACCTGTGTGTCTCCAGTGCAGGGGGTGCAGGGCGGGAAGTGGCTGCCCCTTTACAGCCTTGGGGCTGAGCCACCCATTCGGAGCTCTGCGGGTTGTGGCAGGACACATGACGGTCTATACCCTGCCAGAGCCCTATGCCCTGGGGTGGACAATTGCACCGGGCATGGGCTTATCAGCCAGCACAGACTGGACTGCAGCTCTGGCTCTCCTTCCTGCCCACGGAGGGGCTGAATTGTAGACCTCAGAGTCTGACTCTGGGGCGACCTTCCCGAAGGCACACAGGAACACACGCTCCTCAGAGGCGCTGGGTTCGCCCTGCTTCTCCCCAGGCTGGCTGGAGCTGCCAGCCGCGGAGAGGAGTTGTGCCTGACCCGAGCAAGGTGCACATCCGGATCAAGGCCACTCCAAGGAAGAACCGCGTCCGCTCCAGGTTAACGGAGACGGCCATGCCTGTAGATGTGGCTTCTCCATTTCCTCCCAACTTTCCCTTGTGTCTCGTGGCCAGATCGACCTTGAACACAGGGCATGGTCAGCCAGGTTCAACTTCCCTGTAATTTCCCCTCTCTCCTGACCACACTGGAGGGCGTGAATTCAGTGTGAAATGACTGAGTTCTCCATTTTAATTTTTATTAGTGCATGTTTGCGGTACGCAATGTTTGCTCTGCTTGTGTGGAGTCGGCAGCGTACCTAACTCATCTTAATTCCTTTTTTCATCCCCTTTCCCTCCCTTCCTTTCCCCTCCCTCTGTCTCTTAGTCCTCTTCCCTTTTGCAAAAGATCTATCTCCCTACTATCTATCTTTTATTTTGCCCCCTTTTTTTTTTTTTCGGTACCAGGGATCGAACTCGGGTCCTTGTGCTTGCGAGGCAGGCGGCAGAACCACTGAGCTAAATCCCCGGCCCCAGTTTTGCTCTTTATTTTATTTATATTTTGGTTTCTCATAGAAGAGAAACCACTCGACATCTAGGCTTGCGAATCTACGTCCCTGAGCACTGTGGCCCAAGGCGCATCCGTTTTCCTGCAGATAACTCCAGTGCAGTTCTTCAGCTTCCTCTGCTCTGTCCCCCAACGTGGGCCTCCCCACTGGGTCCCCTGGCCACGCAAGGCCCTTGGATGCAGCCCGCAGCGGCCCGCCTGTGTCCTGCCTCCGTGACCCCCAGGCCCCCTCCCCAGTGGGCAGGGGTTTCCTGCTCTCAGTGTCCAGAGCACTTGCTGGATGCAATCACTGTTCTTGGAATGCGTCCTGTAATTGGTCTTCCTGGGCACTTAAGTCTAATGTCACCCACATGATCGCTTGAATTGTAGAAAGCGCAGGCATTTTATTCACGCCCACGGAAGGAAGCAGAGGGACGAGACCTCGAGCCCAGCAAGCCTCGCCTGAGATTCTGGACGTCGGTACCAGCATGAGAAATTCCCCGGGTTTGCAAAGCAGGCTGGCTGCCGGAATCACCAGGGCTGGAGTTTTTGGTTTTGTTTTTTGCTTCTTAACTTAGTTACATTAAAATAGACAGCTTTAAAAGGTAGTTTTAGGTCCATAGAAAAACTGAACAGAAGGACCTTATAAATGCGGAGTGTGGTCTCCAGGTGCTCCCTGTGCCAGAACTGGAAGCTGCGGGCGGGGGCCTCTCTGTGCCATGCCGCAGGCAGGTGGGTCCTGGCCTCTGGGGAGGGATCGCTCGGGGCGGAACTGGAGGCCAACGGCGGCCCAGGCACGCAGCAGAGAAGAAAGCAAGTGTGAGCACGGACAGAGCCCACGAGGACCGAAACGCACCGAGGAGAGGGACGAACACTGGGGGTTTCACTATTTGGGACAAGAGCCGTGTATTTTTTTTTCCAATTAAATCATTTCAACTGTTAAATAGAATCCATGTGATTTACTCAGAGCCACAAGAAAATCTGAAAACTATCATTCAAGGAAGATTTGCAGTTCTAGAAATAAAATTTGAGGGAACCCCTAAAACAGGAAGCAGTATTGTTTCTGAAATAGGCATTTTATGAAAGACTGACATTCCTGTGGCTCTTACACAGGGGACAGAAGAAAGGGCCCTCGGTCTGCTGGCGTTGGACACAGATGTGTCCATAGACCCAGGACATCTGACAAATGGGCCCAAAGACAGCAACCAGAATTACAGGAGGAAAAGGGGCTGCAGGATCGGCTCAGAGGCAGATTTAATAAACTGTATCCCACTCAAAGCAGTATCCCTACTGAAATAAAGTGAAGGTGACTTTAATGATTTATAGGAAAGTTTGTTAGATAATCCAAATTATATGAAAAAATTAGTGATCTTGTTTAAGAAACTCTAGAGCTTGCTGCACTGTGGAAATCACAAATTTGTTTAAACAAACATCACATAGGGCCGGCGATTTAGCTCAGGGGTTCTGCTGCCTGCCTTGAAAGTGCAAGGACCCGAGTTCGATCCCTGGTACCAAAAAAAGACACACAACCAAAATCCCCAGGATGCCCAAGGTCTTGCTGAGGGCTCCTAACCCCTAGTTTGAATAATGAATAGGAACCCAGAGCTGCACCGTGCTGGCCCCGAGGGCCCCTCACTGGGTGTCTGCCCTCTGAGCCCTTGTGGTTCTGCACTCAGACGTGGATGGCAGTTCTGCTGGACCTGCTCCACCGAAGGGGTCTGAGCTGGGGGGACTTGAAACATTTCTCCTGAAAGATCATCTGGATTAATTCAGTAAGACAATACTACAGATGCTGTAAGGCCCAGTGGACCCCACAGACCCCATAAGTGCGCACACAAGGCTCCCCTCTCTATGCTTCTGCCTGAAGAATCAGTCACTGTTTCTCCACGCCTGAAGGCCCTGGCACACTTTTATAACCCAATCTAAAGCGTCACAAAATACAACCCTGTATTGTGGTTTGTGCTACAGATACAGTTGAACAGAGGGGAGGCGAGGACAGTTCCAGGTAAATCCTCAAATGAGCACTTGGATGGGGAGCCGTGCCGACCAAGGAAACTAGAACTCTCAAGTGGCCGGATGTCAGACGTGCCAAGTTCACGTTCCCTGAAGTCAAAGAGTGAATTCCAAAGGACACAGGAGGTTAAGAGTAGGCAAGGAGGCGGGGGACATAGCTCAGGGGCTCCACTGCCTGCCTCACAAGGGCAAGGACCTGAGTTTGATTCCCGGTACCAAAAGAAAAGAGTAGGGAAGGTTTACTGGGGAACAGGAATAGCTCCTGAGAGACAGGAGGGGTCCCGAGTCAGTGGCTCCAGAGGCTCTTTGTCAGGGGTAATTTACACAGCAAAGTTATGTGGGTGCAGCGTGGGTCAGAGCACAATCAACCCATAGGAGTGCTAGTACAGCCGCTTAACCCATGTTACCCATAAGTAGGGAAGTAGGGCATGGGGCTGACGTCCCTAACCCTGGCTTATCCCTGACTCCTAAAGCAGGGGCGTGGGTGGGAAGGGAAGGGATGGCCCAGGTGTTCTGGTCACCCGTCCGGTGTCTGATGCACATCTGGACACAGTTGGCTGGGTGGTACTCATTACAGTGTGGTCTCAAGTTCTGCTTATCCTTAGGGAAGGATGCAGGTCAAGCCACTGTGAGCGTCTCCAGGCACAATTCTGATGCCTTTGATTTTCACTGACTTTGAGAGCCCAGTCCCTCTCTGACTGTATATTTATATCTAACTTAGTGGCCTATAATAATGAGGAGGACAATACAGAAGTAATCTATACTTAGCCAGGTGTGGTGGCACACACTGTAATCCCAGTACCTGGGAGGCTGGGGCAGGACTATTACCATGAGTTCAAGGCCAGCCTGGATTACATACTGAAACCCTGTTTCAAAAACATCAAAAAAATTAAAAGAAATGGATACCACTTCATTTCTACTAACTTGATTACATTTCTTTTGTTGCATAATCATGCCTCCTTTTGAGAATAAAATTTTTAAAGTTGCTGCCTATCAAAACACTCCTTTCTTTCTGCTGTGAAATAACAGATGCCAAATCCTCGGTAGGTTTCAATGATACCGAGTATCAGAATAAACACCTCTGCTCTCATGGTAAAGATTCTGTTCACGTTGTTGGCCAGCCCTCAGTGACCGCACGATCAGTTCGGGCCGCTCACCACCCCTTTCCATTAGCTGTCTTCCTCCCATCCGCCCGTGATTGCCAACACCACACAATCTGCAATTCTGGTTGGCAGGAAACTCTGGCAACTCCTACTGCTGGCTTGGCCAGAGGACAAGCGCTCTCACTGGAGGCTCTGATCAGCTCCAGCACCTCAGGGACACTTCAGTTGTCACCCGGTGCTACAACAACTGTCTGGACCCTGGTTTCTGCACACCAGACCGAAATTTTGAAAGAGAAAGGTAATTACAGTTGTACATGCCAGTTTTCATTTGTTTGCAAATTTCTTCTCGTGTTTCCTGACTCTCCTGCTTTCTCAAACTGTTAGCCACCCCACCTGTGAAAGACGCCTCCAAAGCTTACAGTTTTCCTTGTTTTGGGGGGCAGCAAATCCTCGGCCACAGCGATCCAGGTAGTTGGTGCCAATTGTGGGAAGTTGGCATGTGAGGTGAGGTCTATTTATTACCCTGGCTTAGGTTCTACCCTTAGGAAACCTTCGATTTCGGTGAACTTTTCCCTAGGTGGAGGGGAGCCCAGAATGGGGTGAGCAGGTACCCAGAGGGTCACAGAGTGCTCTTTCCATTGTTTTTTTCCTGGTACCAGGGATAGAACTTGGTACCTCACACTTTTGAGGCAGGTGCTGTGCCACTGAGCTAAATGCCCAGCCCCTCTTTTCATTTTAATCTACACATAGAGCTGGAAATATCGGGGACAAAGAGCCACACAAGGCAGGCAAGACAGGGTTGTTCATAACACTGCTGGGCTGAGATGTCTCACTGAGGTGCAGAACTGAGTTCTAGTAGATCCTGTTCGCTCTCCTTGCTTATATACAGCTGTGGGCATTTTGTTTGCCCAGTGAGTATCCATCCATCAGAGGACTGAGGATTAGCAAATTCTCAGGAGGAAGCCTGTGTTCAGAAGAAAAAGCCTGGCAAATAACTAAGCTCACCAACTGTTAGCAACCGGGTTCTGCAGCTCGGGTCCTGTGCAGGTCATTTCAAGTGATGGTTATTGTTTTCTAGGTCATTTTACTAGCTTATTGTAAATTACCTCAATTGATTAAAAAATGTGAGAAAATTTCTATTTCCACTCCTGGTAGTGTGGTAGCTTGGCCTTCCAGAACGGCTTTTCTTCCTGAAACACTGACATATCAGATAAGTAGTTTTTTAAATTTTCAGTTTTATAAAGTTCTGGTAATCTGACCGGAAAGTGAGGCGATCAAAGGCTCCTGAACAGGATTGCAAGGACGAACTGTGTTTTTAAGCTTACCTTTCTCATTGACTTATTTATTTTGAGACATTCTTTATCTTTATTAGTGCAGGTGTGTGGTCCACGGGGGTGACGTTCCTGCTGGAATCTGGTGCCTGTGCCTAACACATCTGACTTCTTCTTTCATCCGCCCCCTCCATGTCTTGGTCTTGTTCCCCTTTGCAAAAGATCCAGGCCTGAAAGCATAGCTCTGGATGTCGGCAAATTCCAGTGACCTTCACTGAGGGTTTCTGCTCGGCCTCGGAGGCCTTGAGGGCCTTGGATTAATGTGTGGGGGTTGTGGTGGCCGGAGGTGGCACCCATGGCCTGGCCTGGGTAGGAACCTGCCTGGGCACTCACGTAAAGGAGACCCCAAAGGTTTACGAATGCAGTCTTGGGTTGATAAGAAGGAAAGGCCTGACACCTCTTGTCTGTGTTGGCCTTGGTGCCAAGCGAAGGGAGAGAAAACGCTAGCAACTTCCTGAGCCAGAGCTGGGGCCATTCTGACTTCCGCTTTCCAGGAGGCCAGAAAGCATGATGTCAGTGGCTGGGTCAGCAAGTGTGATGCTGGGCAGGAGAAGCAGGCCTCAGAGAAATACGAACAGCGGGAGTGGCCAGGAAACAGCCTTCCAGACAGGAACTTTCATGTTTTACCTAACAGGGCGAAAGCAAAACGATCCCAGTAGGAAGATCGGGGACAGAGGAAAAAACAGACAGCAAAAGTGTCCTCTAGGGGCCAGGAGAAGATGGGTAAAATCAGGAGTTATGAGGGTCCGAGCTAGCGCCCAGCTGCTCCCGTCTGATCCTTGGGGCCTGGGGATGGCTTTTGTGCTCTCTCCCTCACCGTGGCAGAAGACCCAGGCTCAGCTTCGAGGCAGCGGTTGGGCCTGGCTCACGGCTTCTGAGCGCAGCCCATGGTGGTTTGGCTGAGGCCGACACAGCAGGAGCTTGGATGACAAACCTGCCCACCTCATGGCCTGATGCAAAGACAGGGAGAGGGAGAGAGGCAGGGCTGGGTCCCTGTCCCTTGGCGGAGACTCCCCCAGGACCAGCGTCTCCCCACGGCCAGGACTGAGAGTCTGCACCGCCTTCCGGTAGCACCACTGGCTGGTGGCCAGGCCTGGGCACATGGGCCTTGGGTACGTCAAGACCGAGACATGGTGTTGCCTCTGTACTCCCTGCACTCTGGGAGGCTGAGGTAGGAGGGTCTCAAGGTCAACTCCCGTCTGGGCAACTCAGTGACTTTACCAAGAGCCCGACTCAAAATAAAAACTAAGAAAGGCTCTGGGATGCAGCGCAGTGCAGAGGCTCTGGGTTCAATCCCCAGTACCAAAGCAAATGGAAAGGATCCAAATCATCCCACTTATATTCAATATAAAGAAAGGAGAATAAACCCAATGAAAGTAAAAGGAAAGGCCTTGGGCCTGATGTGCAGCACTGAAAAAAAATACAAGGAAGAAAATAATACTGTCCAAGCAGAAAATAATTAAATATAAAAGAAACATTCAAAAGAGAGGATCAACAGAGTCCAGAGTTGATTTTGGGAAGGAAATTAAAAAAAAACGGTCTTTTTCTTTTCAAATAAACGTTATCATGAATGGAAGGATGGC
The DNA here is from genome assembly GCF_000247695.1 of Heterocephalus glaber. The sequence continues at coordinate 11,145,644 of NW_004624798.1, read as the reverse complement.
TACTATTACCAGGTCAGAGTCATTGTGGAAGAAAGTCGGTAAATTTTAAAACTGAACGAAACGAATACACTCTCACAACAGTATAACTTGCTAAATCTACCTCAGGAATAACCAGAAAATCTGAACAGCCTTACAACCAAAATAAGTGAAATTAGCAGTTGAAAAATCTCTGCGAAAAGAAATTTCAGTCTTCAGAAAATTCCAACCCTATACAAATAGCAGAGAGTAGCAACTAAGGGTCTACGACCCCAGGTTATTTCATGGTGGTAACAGTACCTGGACACCACATTCTAGATAAAGACACTGCAAACAAATTGTAAAAGCAAAAAGCAAAACGGGCTCAGTTATGATGGTGGTACAAGAACCCTACACGTAAAGCATATTAGCACTATCTAGGGATGGACTGAAGGCAGCACGTGTGTGTATGCACCAAGTCTCCCTCTCGGGTCGGGAAGAGCCTCACCGCAGGTCCCACAAGGCCCTGCTCCCCCCCGCAGGGAGCCCCCCCCCCATGGGCCCTGGCTTTGGTCTTTGGATCGTGTGGATCAACAGGAGCATTTGGTCTACGTTGTGCAGCAGTGATGGTAGCTACAACGACTTCCTGCCTACGTTTGATAAAGAGGTAGAAGAGAGAGGTTTGAAGGCTCCCGACAAATACACAAAACACGTTTAAGGAGCTAGAAACACTCCCTGCTGCGTGGACGGCTCTGCTTTGTGTTCTAAACCTGGGACACCAAAGCATGGGTTAAAGAGGCTTCTGAGCTCCCAGCTCTGGAGGATCGAACCTGCAGGCTGGCGATGGCCCTGGGCTGGCAGAGTCCTGAGGTGCAAGAGACAAGGGAGACACACACACACACACACACACATGCGCAAGCGCGCTTGGCAGGCGAGGGCTGACTGTTCTGTAAATGTGCAGGTGATTGCATTCTATGTATTAAGACAAAGATGCTTACCTTATCACCAAAAGCCAATCTCGGCGGTAAAGGAATTCCTTACTGTGAAAGGCAAACCGCACAGTGTAGGAGAGTAACAGGGGCTATCCTCGAGAACTGGAAATGGAAGGGTTTCTTAAGGAAGACACAGAAGTGCAGACTATGCAGGAGAAGATTAACACCCACAACCTACCTTAAAATTAAGAATTCAGGTCATCAAAAGACACAATAATGAGAATTTTATACGGTGAGTTAAAATTAGGAGAAGTTATTTGCCTTTCATGTTATCGACAAGAGATTAGCATGTAGGACACACAAACTTGGAAGACTCAAGAAGGAAGACAAATAAACCAGTGTAAAATGGGGGAGACGGGAGCCAGATACCTGCAGAAGAGGAAGAACACAGCCTGGGGTCAGCAGAAAACCCCGGCCGTGTTCGCTGTCAGAGAAATGTAAACCGAAGCCAGACTGAGTTATCCTAACCATCTGCTGTCTTTTGCCCCCAAATGTGACAGCTTAAAACAACATGAATATTTATTCTTGGTCACAGTTTCTGCTGAGAAAGAAACAGCAGCTCAGAGGGGAGATTCTTGCCTGGCCAGTCCAGGAGTTGAACCCTGAAATCAGGGAGCTGTTGCCACCTGAGGGCCTGACTGGGACTGCGAGACCCGCTGCTCCCATGGTCTCCTGGGGCCAGCGACGGGACATCGGCCGTCACTGATCCCCACATGGGGGACTGCTTGGGCTGGCTTCTCTCAGAGGAGTGCCCCAAGAGGAGGACAGGCAAAATTTGCGAAGTCCTTTGTGGCCCTCCTGGGAAGCCATTGCTGGCGTCTCTTTAAGATCTTGTCGCTTATGCGGCCCAGCTCAGCTTGCCGTGGGGTGGATCAGGGAGGACGTGGACCCTGGGGGCAAGGCTCATGGAGAGCCACCCTGCATGCTGGCTGCCACACCCTCACTAAGTCTGTGAGTTTACAGTGGGGACTCAGCTGCACTCACCGGGCTCACAGGGTCTCCTCGGAAGAGTTGCCATGGTAACTCTGTGGCTCCCTGGCCTCTTGCTGCCCTTTGGGGAAGAGAGAGGCCCCAGGGACACAGAGCTGGGTTGTCGCTGCTCCGTCCAAGGGTGTGGAGCCAGGGCGACATTCGCCTGCTGCGGGGTTGCACATCAGCACAGCCATGGCCCAAATATTCGCACTTCCTAGGAAAGTTGCATGTGTGCCCAAGCTGCGACTTGCACTGCAGTGTGTGCCTTAAGGACACACCTTTGCGTGGGGCCACTAGATAAGGTGTTCACAGAAGCTGACTCCACAAGCAAATTCAAACATCATCTGTGAGTAACAAACTAAACTGCACTGGTGTTTAAATACAGTTTGTGTCCCGAAAGGGTCCACAGGGGCTGCTTGGAGAGGGTAGACCCCTGGGAGGTGGCCTAGTCCTTTGGTGCCTAGAGGCTGAGCGGCTTCCCGGGAGCCTCCTGAGCTCTCTGAGAGGATTGTTAGGGACGGAGCAGGCCTGCTTCACCTGTGCTTGCTTTCCGTCGCTGTGTGAGATGTGACCTCCACACACTCTGGCTGTTGCTGTCCCTGGCTGTTTCGAGGAGGTGCGCTGTCACCGGGCCTGAGCCAGGGCGGTGGTCGTGACCTCGAACCTCACACTGAGCTAGAGAAGCCTGGGATTTATGAAGCCATCTGCCCTGGTGTTTCACGGCAGTGATGCGAAGCTGGCTAATGCAGTACATTTATAAAGTGGGTCACTACACAGTTATGGAACAATCAATGGAGTGCAGGTACCCACACCAACCTTAGGTAATCTAAAAGCTGACGCTGAACAGGGGAGCAAAGTCATGAGGGAATCTACCCAATATGTTCTTTAGTGAGGCATATATATGAGGCAGAACTATAAAGAAAAGCAGGCAAATGATCAATACAGAACACGGCGGGCTACTGCTGTGGGAGAGGGACCAGCATGTGCTCGGGGGCTCTGAGGAGCCAGTAGAGGCCTGCTCTCAAACGCCAGGAGAGCTGATCACTGTTATTTAAACCCCACAGATACATTTCGACAGTGCTTTGGCAAAAACGATGCACTTCACAGTGAAGAACACTGAAAATTAAAGTGTGTCTAAAAGGCACGATTCCGAGCCCGAAGGCTCTCCCAGATTGAGCACAGCTCCTCCGCACAGCACCGGCACTGAGAGCCCCCATCCTCCCTCCCCGTCAACACAGAAGAGCCCCAGCGTCCTGGGCTGGGAAGGGGCCAAACTGCCTCTGTCCACAAACGCCACTCCAAAAGTCCTGGCCACTGGCCCTGCAGCTCCCCGGGTCACTGTCTTGCTTAGATATCGGGTGTGGATTTGCAGGTGAGGAGGGAAACATAATAATGAGCCAAACTATGTGCAGGAGAAGGAACAGAGTCAGTCTGAAACTGGTTTAGCAGCTGAATTCTCTTGTTTTTCGGATCTGTCGTAGCCATAGTTTTGATCTTAAAATATATGTTGCCTCTACACTTACTTTCCTAATTGCTATTTAGTTGTTTCAGAATAGAAATTTCACCAATTCGGCTGCTTTTCAGACGGCCCTAAATCTTAGGGTTGCCCAGGTGACAAAAATCAACAGAAAGAATACTTCCAAAAACGAAGCTCATTTTCTCTAATGTAAATACTAATCACTTAACTTTTTTAAACTAAAGGTCTTGCCAAATCATAGATAGCTTTCAATCACAGAATTATATAAAAATAATTCATTGGCGTAAAAAGTCAGCAGCACAGATTTCATAGATGGATGTATCACTCAGCTCTTTGATTTCAGGCCACCAAGTTCAAATATGACTCATTCAAACTAAGAAAGAATTTCTGAGAAGGGTATGGAATGCTTCATCAAAGAGAAGAAGAAACTGACCAATGGGACTTTGGAAAGGGCAGGAATTGTCATTGCTACAAGAATCTAGATCATGGGACTTATTTGGCAGTATTTTTTCCTTGGTATTACGTCAAAATTAATTCCCTTGAGTATTTTTTTAAATTCCTGTGTCACTGTGCTCAACTTTCAAATTCCTGCTGTAGTCTGGCCTGGTTGGGGTCATGTGACCATTTCTTGACATGAGAAATGTATGGTTTAATTGACAGTTTCACCAAGACTGCTAGCTACTATTACTGGATTGGGTTTTTGAGAGAGATCCAGGATTTTCCAAAAGAAAATTTCCTCAGTCACTTTGTTGTTGCTGGGACAAAATACTCAACACCCACAGCTTACAGAAGAGAGATTTTCTCTGGCTCATGGTTTCAGTGGGTTCAGTCCATGGTTGGGCAGCTCCAAGGCAGACGTGGCATGGTGGAAGGGCCGGGAGGAGGAAACCTGCTCACACCATGGTGAGCAGGAAACAGAGAGAGAAGGGAGGAACCAGGGACAAGCATGCACCAGGTCATAGGCCCCTGGTGACCCACCTTTAGCTAGGCCTCACCTCCTAACAGCAAGTCAGCTGTAGTGCTCTAAGTCTAAGCCACATGCGATGAGTTTATTGCCAGCTGGGTGCAGATGGGCCAAGGCTGAGAAGGCCGTTGGCACTGAGAGGAGGGTGTGCGTGGTGACTGTGGGCAGTTTAGGCGGGGAGGGGGCACTGGTTGAGAAGGTGGGGAATTTTAGGGTCGATGGGTGATGGGCCTGGGCTGGCTGATAAACAGGGCGGTGGTGAGAGCCACAGGGTGGCGGCTTCCTGCTTTCTCTGCCCCTGTGGATGCGGGGAGTGGGGCTGCTTGAGTGGGGTCCGACGAGGGGGCTCTGTCACCAGCACCTGAAGACTGTCTGTCAGTGAGGCCACCCGCGTGTTGGGGGCGATGCTACTGAGGAGGCCAGGGCGGGCACAGCGACCTTGCAGCCGATGGTCTCCCTGGAACCGTGTCTCCCAGGACAGGGGTGACACGGCACGGGAGCGCCTTCAGGCGACAGGAAACAGCAAGCCCAAGGGTGAGTCCACATGCAGTGGTTTCCTCCTCACAGGACAGAGGCGACAGCAAGCGTTTGACAACTGCAGCTGCTGTGGGGCTGGAGCCAGAGTGGCACAGAGCGGGAGAGGGGCCCTGCACAGGGCACAGACGCTGTGTGTCCTCTCCTCATGGCAGCCTCCTGCCACGGGCGTCCTGATTCACAAATGATTCCCTCCTCCTGCTCTTCAGGATGAGCGCTGTGGGTCGGCTGGGTCTCCCAGGGATGTGTTGGGGCCGTAACCTCGGCCTGGCGATTTGACCTTATTCAGAAAACCGTCTTTGCAGATGTAATCAAGTTAGGTGAGGCCGCCCTGGGTCAGGATGCGCATGATCCAATTGCTGATATTCTCATGAGTGGAGGGGTGTTCAGGTGCACACGGAAAAGGGGGCGCTGCATGGGGCCGGCATGTGGGGAGTCACAGAGGCAGAGGCCTGAGAGCCAGGACGCCAGGAAGCTGGTGACCACGGGAACCACAGTGGGGCTGGGGGTGGACTCCGGACTCCCAGGAAGGAGCCAGCCTTGCTCACACCATGGCCCTGGATGCTGTCCCAAGCTGTCATTTCAAGCCACACAGCTTGGTATTTGCTCATCCCCAGGGGCAAGAGAAATAGGCCTTAGCTGTGTGAGGGGTCTTGTCCACAATCCAGTAGCTGTGAGGTCAGACCCCAGGCCCCCTTACATGGGACCTGGCTTTTTAGGGTGCAGGGAGAGCCCACATCTCCTTGTTCACAGAATCAGCTTGTCTCTATCTCTGAAAACAGTTGGAGTAGAGGTGAATATGGAAGGGAATGATGGGATTTTACTTCCTATGTGCCTATGTGCCCCAAATAATTGACAGCAGTGTCCCAAAGATATTTGTGCTCCATGCTTGCAGCACTGTTCACAACAGGCAAGAAGTACAAATGACCTAAGTGTCCCACACCAGTGAATGGATAAAGAGATGTGGTCATACCATGGAATATTACTGAGCCTTGAAAAGGAGTAGAATTCTACTTGGACAAACCACAACTTGGACAATCCACAGGGATGTCATGGCAAGTAAAATGAGCCAGTCACAAAGAGACAAATCCGGTCCACTGACACTCACATGAAGGGCATCTGGGGTTGTTTATTGAGTAGAGAATTTCAGTCTTTCTGGGTGAGAGAGTTCTGGGATTGTCCCATGACAATGTGAAGCACTCACTGAACACTGCTCACTGTGCACGTAAGAGTGCTGAGCATGGTGCACTTTACAGGTGTGTGTTTAGCACACTTAAAGGTGGGGATTGAGAGGGATGGGCGGGTGTGCTCCAGACACATGACACCAGGCCTCGCCGGCACCTCAGCTGGGCTTGTCTCCGAGAGCGCTGCCTGTGTGGAGGAGGGTCCTCTGCCTTCCTCGGGGCTGGGCCTGCAGCTCCTCGGGCCTTGCCTGCACCGTGCATACTTCCTGCCCTAGGCTGCATGGTCCTGGAGCTCAGGGTCTGCCCTGACCAGGGCTGCGCTGTGCTGTTCGGACGCATGGTGTCCCCTCCAGTGCCCTCGGGACTGGCCTCAGGTGCAGGGGCTCGGGGGAGGTAGCACCGGGGCTCTCTCTCTCTGGGACGCTGCACTGCCCTTCCCTGGTCCTGGCTCCGGCTCTTCACTGCCGGCCGACGGCCTTGTGCTGCTGGATGCTCTCGGTGCCTGCGGGTGGCACCTGCCTGATGGACGTCCCAGCTTGCCGTGGTCCACCTGGGCTTTTGGCCTCAGGATGGAGTGCAGGAGACACACATTCTGCTGGAAATGTACTTTGAATCCTGATCTCTCTCCAGGAGGGATGCATGGTGGCAATCTCCTGCCTCCCTCAACTTCGGGCTAACATGAGTGTTCCGTGGGTGGTTAAGGTGGGCGGGGCCGAGCTGTGGGATCCAGGAGGTCAGGTGCATCGAGCGTGTTTTTCTACTTGCAATACTGTCAGTGTAATGATGGGGTCTGATGCCTCCGAGTGTGGAAGCCCCTGGCATCCTGCTCACCCCCCTTGTACCACACCCACCCTCAGCATACATGACAGGTCGCCCTCGACCTTCGGGGAGTTGAAGGGTGGTGTGGCATCTGGGACCTGGGGACACCCCGATGCCCAGGGGCCGGATGCTGACCCGGCTGACCTCCAAGCAGGGCAACGCCCGGCCCCAGCCCTGTCTTCCATCCAGATTTGGCTCCGGGGGTGCTGTGGAGATGCAGACAGAGGAGAACCCACTCATGGCAGGTGTCCCTTCGTCCTTCTCTGTGGCCCCGCCAAGGGCACGGCTGCTGTGGGGTGTGTGGAGGGCAGCTTCCTCCCCTTGCCCTGCGGGCTGCAGGGTGCAGCAGTGTCCTGCGATTTGTCTCCTGGTGGCTGTTGGAACGCCCCCCCCCACTCTGCGGGTGGATCCATCCTTCAGCTCTCAGCCACTCTTCGGGTGCCCTCTGGTTTCCGCACGGACCCCGCCAGTTAGGGTGCTAGGAGAGGAGCTATCCCCGAGAGCCGAGGGTCTAGGACAGGACAGGGAACCTCAAAAGTGAAGAGCTGAGTGGACTGACTGAGGGCCAGGTGTGGTGGCCTACGCCTGTCATCCCAGCTCTAGGGAGGCTGGGGCAGAAGGGTTGCGAGCCAGGCGGCCTGGCTGCAGAACAAAACCCTGTCTCGAAACAGAACAGAGCAGAGCAGAACAAAACAGCCCGCTGACTGGGCTTTTTATTTTCAGCAGTCTGCAGACCTTCAAGACATCTACCCACCCTACGTCCTGACCGTTATTCCCCTCTGTAGAGAAAGTGGGGATCTGTTTGAGAACCTGCTGCTAGGAGGCACTGTGTACCAATGACCCAGGTCAAAAGGAAAAATCAGGGAAATTAAATACGCCTCACCCTTTCCCAAATTCTTTTCCTGATTAATTCATCCATATTTTGCGCATTTCCAGAAACAGTTAATCATACAATTTTGGTGTAACTACCAAAGCCCCAGTGGGCTCCCAGGGAGCTGGCAAACGCGGGACCGTGGTGAGGGAAGAGGGAACCGGAGGGCGGTGCGGGCGGCTCCTCCTGGAGGCCGGCGCTGTGAGGCGGGTGCGGGGTGAAGACCACCAGCGGGGAAGGAGCAGCCCGGCCCAGCTCGGCCGCGGCAGGCACCCACGGGAGCGCTACCCAGCGTGCTCGGATTGACGGCGGCCCGCTCGGCCCCAGCCCTGCTCCCCAGCCCTGCCTGAGCAGCACCTGCCTCTCCCAATGACGGCCACTGCGTTTCTAGAAACCCAAGTTTCGCTTCGTGACAGATAGGAGCAGGGCGCCAGAGCCTCACCACAGCCGGCAGGACGCCAGGGGCAGCGGCGGCTGGGTCCGAATCCCACGGCCACCAGCACCAGCTCCTCCTCCTCCTCCTCCGAAGCTCAGGCCCCTCCCAGTCCCCGTCTAACTAAGGCAGCGACGAATCGAGCCTTTTCCGTCTGGTTTCCTGGTGGCCGGGGGCCCAGCCTGGGTTGGTCCCAGTGAGGCTGAGCTCCAGCCGGCCCTGGCCCCTTGGAGACCCGACTGCCGCCGGAGAGAGGGGCTGAGGTCTCCCGCCGGTTCCGGCTCCAGCCTCCCCTCCGCTTGTCTCCCAGGCCTGGCCGCTGTTCCCGGCTCCTCCTCGGAGGCCGACAGACGGAATACACACGTGGGCCAGATCCGGCACGAGGAGAGACGCCGACAGTCTGCAGCCGGAAGCGGGCTGCTCCTCTGCCGTCAGCGACCCAGGAGGCTGGGCGTCACCGCAGGGAACACGATGCCATCTCCCGGGCGAGCCCACAGACCCCCAGTGCCACCCAGTGGCCCGCTCAGACGCTGGGCTCTGCCAGCGGCTCCCGGGGCCGCCTGCTCCGTCCTCCGTCCGAGCCTTCCCAGCCCCACCACGCCCCGCCCTGCCCTGCAGGCCCACGGGCAGCTTCTGCCGGGCGCGCCCAGGCCCCCGCCACCACCGTGCTCTCCACCTCTGCTGCCTCTGTGCTGCCTGGCCCGCCGGCCGTCGGCCCCCAGACCCCGACCCCGCTTTCTTCCCCTGGGCAGCCAAGCCTGGGGAGCGGTGTGCGGCCGAGCCCTTCCCGGGGCTGCCAACTTCCGTGCCTCCGGAGCGAGCCCACCGGTGCCCGGCAGACCGATGGGTGGCGCCCGGCCTCACCTTCTCCCCCGTCCTCGGCCGGTCCCGCCCTGCTCTGCCCGGAGCTGCCGGACCCTCAGCCAGCAGCATTTCTGAGTGGACTGAGAAGCGCCCACTTGGTGGCGCTGTAAAGCTACCAGCGAGGTCCAGAGAGGGCAAACCCAAGCCCGGGGAGCGGAGATCTGATCTTCCAGTTACTGAGAATGTCAGAAGGCTGAACAGTGACAGCCGGCATTCCACAGAAAATCTCAATGTTGTTTGGTGAGGACTCTTCCCGGTCAATGGGCATTTGTGTTTGACACCTGTCCAGCACCGACTCCCGGTGTCTGTCTCCCTGGCACTCGGCCACACACGCTTCTGACCTCAGGGCTGTGCCACGGCTGCGGACTCACAAACACACAGACGCTAGGAAAGTCTCACTGAGCACGAGTGCAAGGCTCTCCTGCTTTGGTTTGTCAGTGTGCTAACCAAACACGGCCTGCTCCCCCTTCACATCCTCAGCTGGACAAACGACAGCACAGTGAGAGCCCGAATCTGATGCGTCACAGGCATTGGCATGGCCGGGCAAGGCTGCAGGAATCAGATGAGCACATGGTGTTTCCCTGCAGCTTCCCTGCACCGAGGCAAATTCTCTGGGATCGAGGGCTGCCCTGTGCCTGCTTTTAAAAACAGGGCACTGGGGATTTACTTGGGTTCTCATTTTTTAATGTGACTGCATGTTGGCCTGACAGTACCAAGCAGTGTATGAACAATGTGTGTGCAGCGGAGAACATACGTCTTCAGGAGCTGGGGTGGGGAGCCGGGCAGCCTGGACCCTGGCTCAACTCTTGCTGCTTTTGAGACCTTGGCCCAACATCGCTGCTTCTTTGATGCCGTATGCTTATCTGTGGACCAGGTCAAAAGCTCCTGACTTCTAAAGCAGCTTTGGAGTCAGATGAGACAGTGTACTGGCCACACAGGTGCTCAGCGGTGGTAGCTGGCTCTCCCTGAGCAACCAGGTGAGTCTGTGTAACCAACGGCCAGGCAACTGCAAGGTGGGAAAATGAGCTTGCGCTGCTTGGAAACAGGTGTTGCTTCAGACCAGGATGCACTGTCTGAAACGCTGGCCCACACGTGTGACAGATGAACTTAGAAGGAAGCGCTGCTCTCAAAGCCTTGGCTTCCAATGCAGCGCTGTAGCTGCTGCCTCCCGATTCAGGTGTGAGTGATGGCCAAGGTCATGCGTGTTTGGAGCTGACTGTGTCCTCACCCTGCATACTGAGCACTCGACTCCCGGTACTGCGAGGTGACCCTACTTGGAAAGAGGGTCTTTGCAGATGATCAGGTTAAGGCAGGGTCTTGAGGGTGAGCTTCAGCCGACATGACCGATGTCCCTGTGGACAGGAAACACCTGGCCGTGGAGAGTCATGCAGGGAGGGCTCCACGGCATGACAAAGACAGACGCAAGGCAAGCTGGGACAGAGATGGCCAGAGCCGCCAGAAGCTCGGCATCCCCAGATGGCCTTGGCCCCAGGTGGGAGAGACAGGGACACCCCCTTCCCAGCCCACTGACGCCCTCACTCTGGGCTTCTGACTGCGGAACCCGGGGACAGCAGGTGTCCGAGATCCAGATGGCTCGCTGCTCGGCACTGCATGGAAGCCCTCACATCAGGCCAGTGTGTACAACCGTGCAGGTGACGAGCAAGCGTCCACCCCTGAGGGTCACTGTGGCCCTGCTGTGGGGTCCTCACCATCACTCACACCAGCCCCAGAGCAGCAACCCCGGCCGGTTTCCCCTCCTGGTACTGCAGCTTACTTTCACTTCGATGCTTACCGTTGTTCAAGAGGAATCTACAAAAGCACCTTTCTGTCAAGCTGTTGTCAAGATTTTTAAACAGGCAAGTCCCGTGACTGGCCAGGGGCCACTCCGGAAAAGGCCCAGCGTGGAAGGAGGCTCCGCCAGGGGCAGGCGAGGGTGACAGCGGCCGCCGCGAGGTGCCAGGGCAGGGAGTGGGCGTCCTGACCTGCATGCTCGCACCCCAGGGTGTGGGGATCCGCTGTGCAAACACCGAGGCTCCTGGAGGGGCTCCGCGGAGGCCTCGCGTTCATGCCTGCTCCGGGACAGCACGAAGAAAGCAGTTCTTGACGTAACCCGTCTTGTGATGACGCCACGAGAAGTCCCCGGGACCGGCGCCCACACTCCCGCGGCCAGCGGCACGGCTAGGACGCCTGTCGGCAGAGCAGGCGGTGCGGCCCGGCTCCGGGAGATGTGAGGCCGCGCGATGTGCTCAGATCAAGTGACCAGCAAAATAAATCCGTGTTCCGAGAGTATTTGACTCCCGGGCATGAAGAGCACTAGGGCCGCCTCACCGGGGCTTTGCTTCTGAGGTCGAGGTGGGACAGGGCTGGTCTTTCTTGCGGGAGAAATGGACACTGCGAGCGTCTACTCCGCTTGCACGCGCTGTGCACACAGCCCCCCCCCCCCCAGGTGCCTGGGGCGCCTCACCCTGATTCACGCGGCCGCTACTCCCAGGACTTCCGCCCTCCACATCTGCCGCTCTATTTGGTTTAAGTTAGATTTTGAAATTAATTTTATTTTTCATTAAAACTGCTCAGCTCTGCCCTTCCCCCTCTCTCTTCCTCCAGCTGCGGGTCCCCCTGCACCCCTGGCCCTTCCCCGCGCACCCGACACCGCTTTCCTCACGTGGGTCGCTAGACACGGAACGTTTTCCGTTCCCGCCAAGGGGCGCGTTAGGCGGTTGCACCCGGCTAGCGTGGCTGGTGCGTGAAAAGCAGGGCTCTACCCGCGGAGTGGAAGTGAGTTTACTCCGCCAATCGCTTCTTCCAGTGAGAAAGGGAGTCGCCCTCTTCCCACCCGCAGCTCCCCAGGTGACGCAGTGGGGCGCCCCGGCCCCCGTCCACAGCTGGGGACAGCAGGCCTGCTGCTGCCCCTGCGGTGGTGAGGACCACACCACAGGACTTCTCAGCACCCGCGTCCCCAGTGACCACGGAGGACATACAAGAACAGGGAAATAAGGACCCAGGCACGAGGGATCCAAACATAGTAACCGGAAGTCTAGAAAGTCAGGACCAAGGGAAAGTGGTCAGAGCTGGAGACTGGTTTTCCTAAGTAAGCTTTAAACAGGACTCCGAGGTTCCTGCAGGTTCAGAGGTCGGGGGTCAGCCCTCGGTCCGTGACAGCAGGGTGGGCTGTATGGACGCCACGTGCAGCCCAGAGTCTCAGCGCCCAGACGTGCACCCAGCAGGCGACACTTTCAACAGCTGCGCACTTCTGCCCGCACTCCAGCTGCACCTGGCCCTCACAGACCGCCGTGCTGGGCTCCTGCGTTTCCCTGCTTCTTCCCTCCCAGCACACACTGCACCAACAGCAGCCCTGAAATGGGCTCCCGAGCCGGTGAGTGTGCAGCAGGGCGCGCGCTGGCCACTGGCTCTCACTGCCCACGGAGCCTTCCGGGCCCTGGGCCTCGGCCTGGGAGTCACCCTGTGTAGCTGGCGGGGGACTTCGTCGTGGCTCCCTGAAGAGCAGCAAAGCGCCTGGCAGGAGGCTGGGGCAGACGTGGACCCTGCCCAGCCCTCGGGCCCAGTCTGGGCTCTCCATGGTCCTTGTCCTTCGGTTGGCCTCGTGCTCTAACAAACAAGGGGCACTGCTGTCCTCCGCGGCTCGGTGCGAACCTGCCAGGCTCAGGTGGTTCTGTTTTCCATGAAAAATGCACCCTCTTCAAATTGCCTATTTTGAACCGGTTGAAAGCCCCTGGCTAGGGAGTAATGGCACCGCTCACAGGCCCCGACAGAGCCCCCTGGAGCTGTGGAGCCACCGCCGGGGACCAGGCTCGGGCCCACGCCCTGCACCTGGGCACAGTGGGCCTGGCGCCGCTGCTCCGCCCTCTTGGGGTTGTGGAGCTGTTGAGGAGTTTCATCTTTCATTTCTGGATCACCACTTCCTAGCAGACCCTTAGCCCCACGCGGTTGGGGAATATTTCTCTACCTGTTGCTCTTACTTCAGTAAACATCCATCCCATGGATCAATAAGTTACCTGGGAAATTGTAGGTGCTTGATAAACATTTACCAGTTGATGACTGTATGTGGAAAATTAATCACATTTTCATCCAATGGGAAGTTAAGTGTTTTGAGAAACACTCAATATATCTTATGTAAGGTCACCCTCGAATCCATGTAAAATCCTTAGTCTTCTCCAAGGCTTTCTAATTAAGCAAGTGATACATGTTGTGGAAAATCTGGAAAACAGAAGAAAAAAGGACACCAAATTCTTCTACGCCAAATGGAGAACGGCTGACACAGTCTCGTGTAAATTGCGTACATGATTTCATCTGATCTTTACTCAGCCATGGTGATTTTCCTACCCCTTATTCTTTGTGCTCAATGTTCTTGTTAATAGCCTCGAAGTGACTTTAACAACTGTGCACGGAGACACTACATGTCTGCATCTTCATGAGGAGCGTCATGGCGACCCCACACACGTGTGTGTAACAGCAACCCAGGCAAGGGTTTCCGCCTCTTCAAATACTGATGTTTTTGTGGTTCTGGGGATTGAGCTCAGGGCCTTTATACTGAGTTGCATCTCAACCCTTTAATTTTATTGTTAATTTAATTTGTGTGTGTGTGTGTGTGTGTGTGTGTGTGTGTGACAGGGTCTAACTATGTACTTTAGGCTGGACGTGGACTCACTGTGTAGCCCAGGCTGGCTTTGAACTCATGGTGATCCTCCTGCCTCAGCCTCCTGAGTGCTGGGATTACAGGTGGTGTGTGCCATCACCCCGGCTCATTAATCATTTTTATATGTTGGGAATTGCATACTCTTCTGGTGATTTTGAGGGTGTGTACTAGATTATTTTAGTCAGTACACAGATTGTTTTAACTGTCCTGTAGAAAAGCCAGGACTCGTTCCTCCTGTGTTTCAGTGCCCTTCATTGAGCTCACAGCAGGGAAATCTAATACATGCATTGTACTCCATGAATATAAACAATTATTATGTGTCAATCAAATAAATACAGTTTATAGAAAGCCAAACAATGAAACAAAACCAAAGCCAACTCAGACAAGGGTGGAGCTTCCCCTGGGTGTAGAAATCCCGCTATAGCACAGAGAGGGCAGCTGGGTGTTTGAAGCTGCTGGTTGTCGGTAGGAGCAGACATTCCTGGAACCTGCCCGCACATGCGGGGACTGGTCCTGGGATGTTCGCAGGGGCGCCTCCCTCTCCCGCCCTTCTCCAAGGCGACAGTCGGGTTCATTTTGGGCTAAACTGGGAGGGGGAGAGGAAAGCACAGCCCATGCTCATCTGAGGAGGAGTCTCCCCACTTCTCCACTGTGGCTCCGCCCGGGTGGGAAGGAGAGAGCCTTTGGCACAGGGGTGTGCGTGTGAAGTCGGGTCTCATCCAGGTGCCTGCGCTTCTTCCAAGGTAGGAAGAAGTCCCTTCTCCTCCAGCTTCTTCTTCCTCTCGGGATGGGGGTGCTTCGACTGGCTTCCCTGCTCCCCAGGGGCGGGGTTGTGCACCCTCTGGGGCTGAGCACGCGCTCCTGTGGGAAGTCCCACCTGCTCTGTCGGTCAGCTGTGCCCACCTTGCTCCCGAGAGCCTGGTCCACACTCACTGCCCTCCTCCTCCTCGGAGGAAGCGGGAGCTCCTGGCTGCGCCTGCGGCCCACACACACAAGAGGAGCCTCGGCCCCCAGCACAGGGCCCAGGTGAGCACGGGGCCCGAGGGAAAGCCGCTGTGACGGCTTGTCCAGGGATGGCAAACCCTTCCGAGCTTTCGGTGCTAGCCAACTGCTCACTGCAGCTTGAGTGCCAAGGTTCGCCACCACTGGCTATGGTGGCCCCACGAGCCTGGTGCTCCCATCCAGCTGTCCTGCCCCTGTGCCCTGTCCATCCCTGCTGGCTCTGCCTCCTCCTGGAGGCTGCTGTCCTCAGGCCTTCGCTCCAGCTGGGCCTCTGCCTGGAGTGCTCCTCCCTCCTCTTTGGCGTCCTCAGGAGGCCACTGCTGCCCGTCTCAGCACCGCAGCCATCTGGAGTTCCGATGGCCTCAGCCTGTTCCTCTTTCAAATTGTCCTGTGGTCTTGCATTCTTTCCACCCCTCTAGCTTCTTTACATATGGAATCCAGTGTGTTCTTGAATGTAATCTGCCCAGGCGAAAATGTGGTCACCGGGTGACTCTCACCATCTACCAGTGAACAACTGACATGTCCAGGTACTGAGGGTGCCCCGCTTTGCGCAGGAGGCTGGGTGCTCACCCCAAAGCGGGGCCTGGACCAGCTGGCTGGAGCTCAGGAGGCGCCTGAGTCCTTGGACAGCAGACACGGGGCCGCAGCTGTGCACCCAGGGCCACCTGGCCTCCTCTTCCCTGAGACTGGATCCCTAGGCCCCAGGGCTGGTATATCAAACCCACGGCTCTGGGAAGTGCCCCAGAGCCTCTCCCAAAAGAGCTCATGATGGTAGGTCCAGGCCCGACCCTCGGGACAGGACACGCACCCAAGACCTGTCCAAGTCAGACCCCTGTCCAGCCCGAGCTGGCTGTGGGCCACAGCGGAAGGCTTTGCTCTGCAGGAAGCAGAAGGTGGAGGAGCCAGCAGGGCAGAGCCCTGGGGGGCTTGAGGGAGCCAGCCCCCCACCCCAAGATGCTCTGTTTCTAATTCACATTAGGGACCGGGGTGATTTACAGCTAAGGAACCCTATGCCAAAAGCAGAACTGGGCCCACTGGTGGGGTTGCCGGTTTTAGGGTGCCAGTACCGAGCTATTCATTCTTCAGTCAGCCTCCTTGGTGTAGACTCGCTCCTGAACTCCTGTTTTACTAAAAGGTCTTGCTCTGCTGGTGGTTTGGGTTTCTGTTTGTCTTGTTTCTGTTGCTGCCACCATTTGATCTTGTTTATGTTGGCATTAAGACGGTTTTCATTGCAATCTTGAGGCTCGGTAATAAAGCTACACATTGCCCGGGTGCTGGGTGAAGGGACACTCGAATTTATCCTCCTACCAGCGCTTCCGGGCTGGCCAGGGATGTCACGTGTTGATGGGAACGGGGATGGGGACAGGGACAGAGTATCACAGCGGGCAGCGGCCTGCTAGGTGGCTGGTCAACAGCACGGACTTCTTCCCCACGGAAGAGACTAACGGGATCAATTTAGCATTTCCCAGTGGGTGCGTCTATTTCAGCCTTAACCGCCCTAGAAATGGATGGCACATTAAGCACAAAGCAGAGTGCGTGGGGGAACATCATGAGGGGAACAACAGGCCCCATGCACGAGTCGGGCTGCGGCTGACGACTGCAAGCGCAAGGCGCGCTCCAGTGGACAGAGCTCGGGGTGCGGAAGGAGGACAGCGCTGGCGTCTGCTTCCAACCAAGGGGCCGTGGGC
Source organism: Heterocephalus glaber (assembly GCF_000247695.1). Next base: position 11,129,235 of record NW_004624798.1, on the reverse strand, counting down.
GGCGAGTCCAGCGCCCTCGTCCCCACCCGGGTCCTCCCCAGGACGCAGACAGCAGCCTGGCGGTCGCCTAGCAGTCACCTAGCAACCCAGCAAACAAACCTTGGGGGGAAGGCGGGAGGCTGCGCTCCAAGACCGAAGACTGAGCCCAGCCGCGCACTCGCACGCTCCCCTCGGCGCCTCCTCCGTGCGGTGGGCAGTGCTGCCTGTGGCTGGGCGCAGGCGCGATGCGCAGCGCAGCGTGTTTGCCTTCTGAGTACACATGGCCAGGACAGGAGGACGCCATTGTCCCCTGGTCGGAGGAGTGGGGGCCTGTGCCTGACGCAGCTTCCTCTCCTCTCATCCCTACCCTTCCCCTGCTCCTTCCAGCGCTTGCTCGGTCTCCTTCCCACTTGTAAAAGCTCCATTTTCACCATTTCCCCCTCAGTTCTTTGGCCTTTTTCCATCTGTTTTCCCTCCTCTCCTCCCCTCTCCTTCTGTCTCTTATTCGGCAACAGATCTCCCTACTTCTTTGTTTTATTTTGCTCCACCTGTCTATCATCTGTCTTCTCATATAAGAGAAACTATGCACTATTCAAACTTAAGTGTCTGATTTATTTCACTTACCGTGGTCTCGATGTGCGTCCACCTTTCCACGAATGCCTCAGGTTTATCCTTTTTTATGGCAGAGTAGTGGTCCGCTGCGTCTGGCAAAGTTCAGTTTCTGCTGCATGCATATCAGTTTTGCACCATTGTAGAGGCAAAAAATTGAAGGTCAGACAGCAGTGAGCGTCTGTACTCGGCCCCCCGAAGTGTGCTGGTCAGAACAGGCAGTCTGCCTGCGGCCCGGGGTCAACTCTCCAGTGCAGCGGGAATGCCCCGGGGCCGCCACCGTGGCTGCTTTTCACGTGTGTGTCTCTTCCTTGCAGATCCTAATGAAAACTCCCAAGCGCAGGAAAACGAGGACCACGTGTCCACGGCCTGTTGACGGGAGCGGGGGACGCGGGCGTCTGGGCTTGGCCGCCAGGCACAGCTGCGTGGGCAGCGGCGCTCGCTAGCCCGGCCTGCCCCGTCCTGCGGCTTCTTTACACACGGTGGGTTCCAGTCTCTTCAAGTCAGGACTCTCCTCTTCCTGAGAGTCTGATTCGAGTTCTGGGCCCTCACTTCTGAAACGTGCGGCGGACACTCACCTGCTGGAGCCCCGGGTCAATCGGGTGCCGAGGTGGACCTCGAGCGTGCAGCCTTTGGGTGCTCGCCGGCTGGACTCGAACTCTGTGCTCTGACATGATGAAATGGAGTGAGCTGCGAGGCGGCCTATGATCACAGCCAACCGTGAGAATGCTGATGTCTTCGTGCACTGCATTCGCCACTTACAAACTCGGCCCTAGGGCCGGGGTTTAGTTCAGTGGTGCCGCCGCCTGCCCTGCAAGTGCAAGGACCGAGTTCGATCTCCGGTACCAAAAAGAAAAAAATATCATCACTGAGACTGCTGGGTGATATTGCGGCAGACAATCCCTTTTGTGGGGACCACTCTGAAATATGGCCCTTCTGTTGCTTAATCTAAAATACCTTTTTTATTCTTGTTTTGGTCGAGTGGTGTATTTTGAAAAGTCCTGCATGCCTATTCTTTGCAGGGCAGGAATTTTGGGTTGCAGGCTACATAGAGGGCCCTTTGCATTATGTGACCTGAAACCACATTTCTCCCCAAGTACTCTTTGGAACTTTCTCCTAAAAATAACTCCAGAAAAAGGTCTTGTCAAAAGCCATTAAATTCAGACCTGAGTTAATAATTTTATTATGTCTTAAGCAAGCCAATTCCTTGTTTGTTTAACTAAATTCTTGTTATAAACTGATTAGAGACCATCAGTGCTCATTACATACCAAATTAATTCTGGTCTCCTGTGGCCTGCACTGGACCCTCTTCGGGGCTGGCCCTGAAGACTGCCTGAGGAGCGCTAGCTAAGTGCAGGCCTTAGGGTGGGGCAGCGATTACTGGAGGGCTCACTTGTCCTGGCCTAGGCCTAGGAGCAGCGGGCTTCTGCTGGGGGAGGAGTGAGGGCCTGAGGAGGCTGGAAACTGAGGAAACAGACTTCCCTCTCAGAGGAGAAGCGGGCAAGAGAACATTTCTTTCTCATCTTGCAAAGTAGCATCTTAGCTCAGTAGAACAAAACCTGAACTTGGCATTCAGGCAAAAGTCCAAGGGCTTCGGTAAGGACAGACTGGCCAGCCAGGTGCGCACCTGACGGATGGCAGAGAGCGGCTGCCATCTACTGCTAAGGGTGGGCTCAGAGGAGAAGGACACAGATTTGCACTTGTGTGTTAGATGCGGATTACGTATTATGAGCTGAGGTCAGAGATGAATCGGCATAATTACTTTTTTATGAAAAGGAAAACATAACTTCGCATTGTTGTTGCTCCCATTCATCTCCTGAAAATTTATTTCCGACATTCTCCGAAGTTGGATATTTTGTTTTTTCCCCAATCTTTACCTATTACAAATACCATGGAGTAGCAACAACTAGCTGAAAATAAATTAGCAAAAACCAAAACAACAAAAACAGAAAAACCCAATCCTATTTCTGAAAAAAAATTACAAAATCCCCCTGAAACTCTGGGTTCATATAGTGTTATAAAACAACCCCATTCTACAACTACGTCATCAAACTCGACAACAGTGACTGGGGATACGCACTGCTGACCAGATTATGGTGCTGGCTGACTCGTGCTGTTCAGTTTGTAACATTAAATTGCGTTCGACCGCTTGCTCTGCTCTAAAACACCCACAGAGAGGCAGGCAACAAGCGGTTCGGGTCATGTAGTGAGTGTACCGGTAAGGGTTCCACCAGGCGCTGAGAGGGAGGAGACAGAAAGTCTCCAGTGAGACACTGGAGCTGGGCTGGAAGGAACAGGCTTTGCCACCCAAGCCCAGTGGGAGTGCAGAAACAGTGTCCACATGTCTTCGTTTGGTTTTTGAGACAGGGTCTTGCTATGTAGGCTGGCCTTGCACTCCCAGTGATCCTCCTGCCTCAGCCTCCTGAGAGCTGGGATTACAGGCCTGCACACCATGCCTGGCTCACGTCTTTTCTTTAGGTCATTTTTTCTTTTGATCACTGGGTCCGGGGCGGAGGTGACTACAGTTAACCTGACAGAGTCAGTGTCTTTGAGATGCGTGTGTTCTCTCCGGTGCAGTCATTCAGCTTTTGTCATATTTGTGCCCCACTGGGGAGAACGGAGCACTGGGCTCGAGTATTTGGGTTGGCAGGTCAAGGCTTAGCCCAGTGGCACCACTGGTCCCATGGAGATGTGGATTAGGGTCAGTGAGATCAAGGCAGGGCGGCCAAACGTTACTCCCTGGAATCCAGAGTGATCATTTTGGGCTGCGTCCTCCACGGTTGACTTTAGGTGCATCTGTCCCTCTGTCATGGGCTTACAGGCTCCCTTCTCTGAAGTCCACTCTCAGAGAGCACTTGTCACACCTCTTAGGAACTGTCTTGGGTGGTACAGGCAGCATCTCAGGAGCACGCTCGCTGCTGAGATACGAAGGACTCTAAGTCCATCAGATTCCTGCAGCTGGGTCATGAGCTATACCTCACGAAGAGCTCCCGGGCTAAGCCGAGATCCCTGTGGTGGACAGCAACTGCCCACGGCCACTTCGCGGGCCTCTCCCTGTGTCCCCGTCCACTCCACAGCCTTCCCCGCAGCCGAGCACCTGAAGAACTACGTCCCCAGCCCTGCTCACCGTGTCCGGCAGCCTCGACCATGGGCAGATGGGCCGAAGCAGAAGACAGGAGGCCGGGAGGCGCAAGGCTTCCTGTACTTCCTGCTGCAGCTCCTGGGTGGCCCCTGCTTCCTCCCAGGGTCTGGCTCCTGCTGCGCCCATTTCTCATCTGAGGCGCCACCTTGTCCGCAGGTTCCCAGAGCCTGCCAGGCAGCATCTGCTCTTGGATGGCACCGCCTGTGGGATTCTGCAGCTCACCATTGCCGGCCCGGCGTTCCTGGCTGAGCCTGCTTTCTGTTTTCTTGGTGGGTGCAGCACTCGTGATAGTGGCTCAGACCCTAAAGAGCACGGGGAGGGGGGTGTCCCCCTTCACGGTGGAGCCGCCCCTCATCCCCACCAAGACGCTAAGACGCTCCGAGCCAGGGAGCCTCCGAAGAGGCCGCTCCTGCCTCCTGAGGGCAGGGCCCTTGGGCAGTCACCACAGGCCGTTGGTTCCTGGCGAGTCCCATGGAGTCCCCAGGTGACCACTGCCACTTGGCCAAGTGTCTTTATCTTGGGAGACAAATACAATCTTATTGCTAAGCATATTTTTTTTTCTGCTTTCATCTTTTTATAGAAACATCATGGGCAAAAGTGTAGCAACATATATTTAAGGGTCGGGGGTGGTTGTGTCTCATTTTTCCCTTGATGCCTTTTACCCTAAAGTAGAATAAAACATTTATTTTAGAAGCATCCAAGCTTCATTTTAAACAGAATATGCTCTGCAGTTGACCAGCAGACAGAAACTCGGGGGAAGCTTTGCTCTGCCTGATGCGCCTGGACTGCTGTTTGAAGGATGAGCTACGTGCTAAGCCAGGAGTGCTTTTTGGTTGGCAGCTTTTATCTGATCTTTGGGAGAGGCCTGCAGCTCCGATACACAGTGTGGGAAGTCTGAAACTCCCGCTTACCATGATTATCATTGTGTGAAGGAGACCAGAGAGAAGAAAGCAATCGATCTTCTTTTTCTTTTAAGGTAGCAAAATAAATTCGTGATCTTGTTTAAATTCATTATGTTTATCTTCTTTTTATTCATGGTCTCAACGTACTATACGGTTTCTATCTGGTCTTCAAAGCAGTTCTATATATTGATTTATAATAGTGATAAAAGTCGCTTTCAGGTGTTCAGGGACTGATGTTTTTCTCCCCTCTGCTCTGGAAGGCAGGAGGCTGGGAGGTGCAAGGCCTCATCCGAATCAGCACCTGCTCTGCAGGCCAGCAGTGGCTGAGGGTGAAATTCTAATCAGTCGCTTCGTTACCCGTGAGGATGGCTGGTGGAAGGCCAGCTTGGGAGGAGGAAAAAGTACATCAACCCAATTATTAATGGGTTTACTTTTGTTCTAGTCCCCTTTGTGCCATCACGGGAGGGGACAGTACAAAGGTTGCTGTCACTGCAGAGAGCCTCTTGTTATTTATATCCCCTACAGTGTCCTCTGGGCTGGCCAAGCAGAAGGCAGGCTTGTGTGGCTCTGCCAAGGAGCAGCTTATCCCAGGGCCAAACAGACACCAGCTGACGCCAGCGGCGCCCGGGGATCGGGTGTGCACGCTCGGCTCCACTGTGCAGGCGCAGAACTGCCCCGGAGGAGCACAGCGGGGCTGCAGTGGGTCCCCCGACTGCTGGTCTCCGGTGAGTATACTAAAGGATAAGAAGACTGTCTATTTCTGGTGGTTTTGTTTTTCCAAGAGTGATGACATTTTTTCCTAATGGCAGCTTACAATTGGGCATCCCACAGTTACGGTAAACACAGGACTATTCCCTAAGAACAGGATCTTTATGCAACTTTGCAGCTAGAAGTACTGCTTGGAGCCGGGCCCCAGCAGGGCCATGTCCTATTGTAGGCAAACTTAAGATGAAAATTAGGTTTATATTTTGAAAAGTATGGGATTAACTTTCTTGCCATTTCTTAACCTCTGTGCACTCTTCACCTAAAGCTCACGGCAAGTTCCCTAGGGAAAGATGGAAGCGTGCAGGGGCGCTGAGGTGGGCGAGGCACCCCTCGCTTTGGGGGACACATTCCGGAGGCCCCTATGGCTGCCTGCAGCCCAGGTAGTGACCAGCAGGCCGTGCAGGTACCGCAGATGGCCAAGGTTGCCCTCCACAGCTCAGCTCAGATGGACGCACACGTTGAACTTAGACACTTTTACTTCTGGAACCTTCCATTTAATCTTCCTGGATGAAGCTTAACTGCAGGTAGCGGAAGCGACCTGAAGCAGAGTGGATAAGGGGAGATGCTCCAGGTGCCAGGGCTTGCTGTGTATCTAGCCCTGGATTTGTGTTAACGACAAGCCATTCCACCTTCCTTTTCAAATTCTGAGGGGTTATTTTTGCTCTCTATATTTGTCTTTTTTTCTAGTTTGTAGCTCCATGAAACAAGAAGTAATTCTGACATAGTCACTGTGGAATTCCCTGGGACTTGGGATAGCATCTGAAACATCCAAGGCGCTTTGTATTTGTGGAGGAATGAATGACAGCAGATATGACAACCTGTGGATAGAAGTTTGCACAGCCTTTGGAGGCCCGGAAGATGCAAAAACAGCCGGTGAGAAGAGCGAGCAGACTGCAGGCAGGCAAGGAAGTAGAGCTTTCAAGGCCGTGTTAACTTCCTGTCGCCGTGGCAAAGCGCCCGCGAGTCGGCCTCCACAGAGAAGGGCTTTGGGGCCCGCAGTCCATGCTTTCCTGGTCCTGTGGCTTTAGGACCTGCGGTGAGACAGCACCTCATGGTGGGAGCTGGTGGCAGAGGGAGCCCCTCACCTCGAGGTGGGAGAGGGGAGCAAGAGGGGGAGAGAGGGAGGAGCTTGGGGCCCCACTGTCCCCTCCCTGGGCGCCCGGGTGGCCTCCCTTCCTCCCAGCCGCTCCATCAGCGGGTGGCCCGACCTGCGACCCTTGGCTCAAGGGCCTTTGTGGGATTGAAGGCCCAAACCACAGCAGGGGCTCACGTTTTCCACGGAGAGCGCGAGGTGGATTTGGAGCTCTCTGAATGCAGAGTGCCGGAGAGGGGCGGCCGCAGGCCAGAGGGCGGCTCAGCTTCCGCTTCCGGAGGGGGCGGCACCGGAAGGCCAGCGCTGTTGCTGCAGGTCGCGCCCACAGTGCCGTAGGACTAAGCGTCGGGGTGGCAAAGGGGCTGGGGCTTCCAGTCACAGTCACGGTTCCTCTCCCTTCGGAAGGGGTTGGTTTCAAGTCACTGCAAGTGACTACTGAACACGTGAGCTGCTTTGGGAAGCCATGCTGGCTCTTTCAGAAGAGCTATTTCAGAAGAGCTATTTCAGCAATCCTTCGTAGTGCATGTAATTGATTTTGTTGGTCTCCGAAGATATTCTGGGATGGACATAAATTGTCCTTCGATCTAAAAGGAGTTCTTAGCTGTTGCAGTTGCTGCTTGATTTTCCCTGGATTATTTGAAGACACCAATGACATGGTTGATAAGTGTTCTTACCAGTGCATTGATCATGCAGTTTGATCCCAATTTCTTTTCTGCGACAAATGCTAACAGAACACTCTCTGTTAGTCAGTAAAGATACATGGAAAATACTCAGCTGGTGATACAGGTGTGGACAGAAAGAGCTGACTGTTTCCGTCTTCGCAGGCTGCGGAGCAGCAGCTGGAGTCTGGCCTTGTGTTTGCAGCAGTCTGGTTGAAGGAAGGCATCCAAAAAAGCCAAGGGCAGTTGGAAGCAGCACGAAAAACAACAGCAAAGGTGCTGTCCTAACAGCGAGCTGGAGGCTTCCCTAGGTAGAGGAGAGGCAAGCTGGAGGTGGGAGCCGGAGCTCAGGTAGGACCAGGACCTCTCCCCACACAGCTTACACCGGAAAAGCGCTGAGCAGAAGTGAGTATTCTGCCAGCCTTGGGGCATCTGTGAAATACCTGACATCCACACGCCGAGGTCGCCCACGGGGCTTTGTGCACTGGTTTAGACACGTCCCTTTCGAGACCCAGTGTCTCGGTGTGGGACTTCCCACTGCAGTGCTGTGTGGGCACTCCGGGGGTGGCAGGTTTCGAAGCATTTCAGGGCTGGCTCGTGGGCTTGGGGAGGTTGGCGTGTACTGGATTAGCTCTCTCGGTTCTCTGGAAAGGAGCCGTGAGGTCCCCACTTTGTGGCTGAGGACACTGCCGCCTGCTGTCTGTGGCCCACGGTGCTCTGGGTGTGTGTGCTGCCGCCTCGTCCTGAGCACCCAGGACAGGAGTCACGAAAGGCACAGCGGCAGCTTCGCCTGGGCTCATCACACTTTTCCTTTCCTGGGTGAAGACACCGAGACTCGAGGACTTTGAGTTCAAGTCCCACAGGGCACCGAGCACAGCTGTGTGGAACCCAGTCGTCTCTGTTCCTGGTGAAGTCAGCTTCCTGTTGGCCCAAATGCACCTGTCGTGTCCCTCTTCTGTACTGCGTCACGCGCGGAGGCATTTCCTATATGTATGCGGGGACATTTAAATGGCCTATGGTTTTGCAGCCCTGGCAAAGGCTGTGTGAACCCTAAAGTTGCCAAGTTGGTGAAAGCAAGGTGGCAAAGGTCTGAAGCGCTCTTCGGGTTTACTCAACGGTGAGGTTAAAGGGCCCCATCGAAGGCACAGTGGTAAGGAGGTCTTTGCAGACGGAAGGAAGCGACTTAGTGTGCTGCCTCTCCTGTCCCGAGATAGAGCTCAGGGTCACGACCAGCAAAGCTGCCTCTCCCACGCTGGGGTCATCGCACTCACCGGCCTCAGGACGCCATGGGGAGGTCGCCCTCCCGGCTCTGGACATGACTCCAACTTATGGGCTCTGCTTTCCTCAGAGACTTCCAAGAGCTGAAAAATAAGCAATGAAGTTCCCCGAGAGTCAGGGCATGATTATTCACTTGTTTCTCCTAAGAGAGTTAAAACAACAAAACAAAACAAACCGAAAACTCCCAGGTGCCAGTCATTTTGGAAAATGTGACTTGAAAAGCTGTATGGTTGTGGCCCTGTTTGTAGAACCTTGCATTAATATGTGCTCACAGCCTAAGGCCAAAATATACCAGGATGTGGAAAAGTTTTTTAAAAAGCTATGCATCTATCACCATTTTCTAAGTGTTTGTGGTAATTTGCATTCACTGGAGAATTAAATCGATCTGTGACACAAATTTGTTAATTTATTCAATAAGCAATAGCATGTTTTAAGGGATTCAAAATGATCACAGTAATGGCAAGCCAGGAAATCTCTGCCAATTAGCATGGAAGTGTCAGGGCAGGGAGGAGATGAAGGTCGCTCCAGAGGTCGTGGCCAAGAACGTCTTACACACTGTCATGACACACAGACAAACCAGGAATCCTGTCTAGGCTCTGCAAGTGACAGTCACTTCAAATCACCAAGAGCAGAAGAAGCAACTGAGAAATGGCTTTAGAAGCAGTTATTGGGGGAAGAAAGCAAATGAAATAATCACAGAATGAAAACAGGGATGATTGAAGTCAATGGTGTTCAGAGTTGCCTAATAGGAAAAACATGTTTAGAAATGCAGTGTGAATGTGTCTCTAAGCTTCAGGTACGTGGCTTATTACTCAGGAATGCTTTTGTGAAAGGATGACTGTGATTCTGAAGTGACCCAAATCATCAAGTTGTGTGTAAATTTTGAGAAGAGAGTAAGTACAGAGGCCAGGGATTTAGCTCAGTGGTTTCACAGCCTTCGGTGCAAGCGCAAGGACCCGAGTTTGATCCCCGGTACCAAAAAAAAAAAAAGACAGAAAGGAAGGAAGGAAGTACAGAGAAGGAACGTCTGCTCGTCATGACGCACGCATTAATCCACCGATTCTTCTGCCAGTCCTCGGGACTTCGTCCACCCTTCCCTGAAACTGCGGTTCTGTGTCTGGAGGCACCCGCATAACACAGAGACAGATGTGGGCATGCAGGACCTCATCAGTTCTGATTTATTAAATCTGGGGGAAGACTTGGGAATCTGCACTTTAACCAGCCTTACAAGCCATTCTGCTGTAGGTGAGCTGAAGCCCACATCGCAAGAGAGAAGCATAACTGCAGGCCCATTGCACAGGGTGAACTCTGAATCCACACCTTTATTCTGGAGTCCCAATCTATACGCTCATATCCCATTCTTCTTTATTAGCATGAAATCTTACTCTACCCTTGTGTGTCAGAGCAGAAACAGTTCCCGGCTTTGGGGAACACCCCCAGTTGCCTCATATTTAAACTAAGAGTTGGACTAAATACTGTCTACTTCCACATATGCTTTGAATATGTATCTGAAGTGGGGCAATTATTTCTTGAAAATCGTGACTCGTGTCAGCTGGCGTGGATGGAAAGAGTGTCGAAAAGTGGCAATCAGCCTCTGGACTGTGAAGTTAGGATTTTAAGTAAGATTTCCTGTACCACCTTGCATTGAGGAACAACCCAGGAGCTGGAATGGCAGTTAGATACATGCACTCCATGCCTAAGTGAAGAAATGATTCATCTTGCTTTTCTTAAAATTTTAAGCAATCAGAAATGTGTTAGTTTCCTCCCTGCCATTTCTGTGTGGGTGGTTGTGATATAGGGGAAATAAATAACTCTCAACCTGCAAGATGTCAGATACACCGAGTTTGTGTTCTCTGAAATTGAAGAACAATTTAAGCAACGACAGAGGGTAAGAGTAGGAAGACTTTGAGAGAGAGAGCTCCTGAGAGACAGGAGGGGACTGAAAGTGGGTTGCCAACGAGCCCACTTCTCAGTGGAACTTTCATAGAGCAAAATCACGAGGTGGGTACCACGTGGGTCAAAACTATGACCAACCAGTAAGCGCACAAGTAGAGTCACTCAGGTAACACTGATCCAGGGGGGAAATGGGTCACGTAGCAAGTGAACATGGAAAGAACGAGACCTTCTTTAGGGACGGACCGATTGGGGCTCCTGGTCACCCACCTGGGTGACTGATGTCTATCTAGACTTTGTTGGACCAGCTTCTATCAATTATCCCTGGGGAGGCGCATAGGCCTGATCATTCAGTCTTTATCCTGAGGGCTGGCCTTTAACAGATGCACCTCCAGCCACAGCTGTGATGTGTTCTCATCCTCTCCACTGACTCCGTCTGAGAGCCCAGCCCTGTGTGACAGCCTGTGTATTTCTACCTACTTAGCTGTCTACGATGGCTGGTGATTAGTATACAGTATCATGCTTAGCATACATTTTAACAAATCTGTCAGTAAATATAACTGTAGCCATTTGTGCTACAAATAACTGAGTTCAGAATGGTCTCATTTGACTGTTAGTGAAAAACTAATTCTTTTGCTTGATGTTATTGAAAGTTGTTTATTTTTAAATTTCTATACGAGGCAGGAGTGAGATTCAGGGATATAAGGCAATGGTAGACTGGCTAAGCAGTAACACTGAAGCAACCCTTAGACTGGAGGAAACATGTATTTTATACAACGCCATACATGGTACCTTAATGATGTAAGCAAATCTGTTGAGAGTGGATTCCAGTCACAAATAGAAATTTAATATTTAAATCGCTGATTGAAATACATTTGCACATTAGTGTAGCAGAATGCAAGGTGGAGCTCATTCACACATTCATCCAGCAGATGGTCAGTGTGTGCTCCCAAGGGCTAGGTACTGCATTGGAAACAGAACCAGGCAGGGCCTCTGTGCGTGTGCCCGTGCGTGTGCTGTGTGCACACGCATACACATGCACTTAGTCTCTGTCCTCATGGAGTTTAGACACTAAGAGGTTAGATGTACAATAAACAAAGACTCAAATATATAACAAATATTAAGTAGAAAATAAAACAAGGTGAGGCAAAGGGTGCTGGGAATTCTGTCCTGGTGGCAGCAGCCACTCTGGCAGAATTCCAGGCAGCAGGAAGAGCAACCAGAAGGTCTGAACAAAAAGTACAAAATAAAATTTGAAAACCTAAGCTTCTTCAACAGTATGGGAGGCTCTCCTTAGCCTAGGTTCTTTCTTACCAAGCCTGCCTGACTATCCCTCTGCTATACTTTTTGCTCCCTGAGTTTCTCCCCAGAAAGCTGCTGCCATCTCACTTCTGGTGGGTGCAGTGGGTGGGCGAGTCTGATCTCTTTGGATTGCAAATTTAGGAGCAAGCATCATGCCTTACAGCATCTCTGACAGGAATTTCCTGCTCTTGCCTGCACGTCCTGGCCTTGATCTAGGTTAGCTTCCTGTAAAAGTATCTGATTAACCAAAGGTTGCAAACCATTTGCAACTGAGGTTTCTCATGGGAAATGTTTCTTTGAGATTCTTGTAGTGTGAGGTGTAGTTATGTAACTGCTCTTAGGAGCCCATCTTTCCATTCACAGCCCTACACACTCAACCCTAGACCCCTAGACGCACAGATCACTTAAAAGGAAAAGACATAACACCTGAGGAGATATATTAACAGACTTTATTCACAATAGAGAAATTTTACAAATATAATTTTTAAAAATTATGTCTATTATGTTTCTCATAACATTAGAGGTTTATAGTTTATATAAAGTTGGAAATGAGAATGGATTTATGTACAAATCAGAAACAATCAATGTGAAGAGTGGGTAATAGAAATGAAAAGTCATGATAAAGAAGTCACTGAGTTCTGAAAATTGGCATACAACTTATATGTAATATTGATTGCACAAAGTGTATCAAAAACATACTGTGTAAACACAAAATTAAGTGCTATTTAAATTGCTCATCTTAAAGGATATGAATACATATGTCACTTCAGCTGTAGTTTTGGTGCAAATGAATGACAGTGTCTACCTAGAGACTTCAGCTGTTTAATATGATTAACACAAAGTATAACTTTAAATTACATCACTATAATATTAATCTCTTGTTTACATTTTTGGTGTTTTGGGACTTCTGATAAAAAACTGCAAATTCTAGAACTAAAAATCTATTCTTGCCATTGACAGAGCAACATGTACCATAGCTTCCTGTCTCCTCAGTAGAGCACACGGGCTCACTGCAGTGATGTGAGGTACACACAGCCTGATCCCACACTCTCCCTGCTGCAGGTGGACAGATCAGCTCTGTGTGTACCTTCGAATCACATTGAAATGCAAAGAAAATTCATTAATGTAAATCGCTAGTCCAAGGATGTTCATGTGAAAAGTATAACATAAATACATACAACCAATTTGGGTGGTAATCTATTTTGCCTTACAGTTTTGAGGAAAAGTACTTGTCCAGGCATTTCTTTAGGGGAGCTTAAGACATAAGTAGAAGTTATTTTGGGTCACGGATGCCTTAACATGGCCAGAATGCTGTACTGAGGGACCTTTGTAATTTACCGACTTTGTCTCCAACACATACCAAGGTACCATAATGAGAAACAAAACAAACAAAAACAGGCCATACAAACTAGTCCTATCGAAGGAAATCTGAAACATTTAAAAAGCTGACATATCTAAAAGTGTTGTCTAAAGAGATCTACACACAAATAATTGTTTAAAAAGTACTAGGTTGAATCATATGAAATTGCTGATCCTGGACAATTTTAAACTAAAACATAGCGGCTTTGTACGCTTTGGCCTGACCCAGAGGGCGCACAGATCTGACCATTGTAGGGTGAAAATTCAGGCTGTCAGTCTTTGCACCTTGGCATACACAGCACCGGATGAGGCCTTCTATGGAAATAGGACCAATGTGAAAAGAAAACACTAGGTCTCACCAAATCTGTTCTTGGGAAAACTGTTCCTCTTTCTTTCAAAATTTAATGTTTAGAGGAGTTAAAGAGTTATTTGGATCTGCTGCAGACAAATTATGAGGTATCCATTCCTATATGTTGCTTCTAAGTTAGAATCACCATGTTTAATTTAACCATACTAAATATATTCTTATTTGACCTAAGAGTTTGTTAGACTTTTCTTAATTAACTGTGAATAAACTGCCAAAGCTTCTCCCACTGAGTCAAATCCCACTTTCAAATGAAATAATTTACTACACTTGAGAAAGTCTCCTTTTAAAACTTGAAAAATCTGAATCAAATGGAATGCTTCTTTTCTTAAGAAAAAATTTAAGATGAGATGGAAATAAATGAATAGCCACATGAAACCCTCATTCTCTTTTTAGAGACCCAATTTGTTTACTTATTCTGTTAAAAGCAAAAGCTAGCACATTAACAGCAACTGTTTCCCTTTAAAAAGTGTCTTTCACCAATGGCGAGCTCTGTACAACCGAGAGCTCACCTTCCTGTGGAGCGAGGAATGCAAGGAATGAAGTAGCCCATGGTCCAGAAATGACACCAGACACTTAATGCAAAAGTCAAGAACAATTCACCCCCACTGAGGAAACAGCAAGGTAATCAACAACCCAAACATACTGTGGTTTCGATGATCTGAGGTCAACATGAGATGACTCCCTGGGAATGACTTTCTAGTCTGAAATGTAGGGTGAGTGAAATTGTGTAGGAGACATCCTACCTATCAAATAATGATAGACCCGCATAAGGAGGCTGTCACAGTCAGAAGATGTGTCTCTGGTGGAAAGACAAATCATGTTTACATGATATTGAAAAGGAAAAAGCTTTTTAATATTTCATTTATTATTATGGCTTTTTGCAACATGGCAAAACATTACAGCTTAAAGCAGACGTCATCTCCTCACAGAGGAGGAAAAAGTTTTGCAGTCAAATCAAATCATTATGAAGAGGTTACTCATGTAACGGAAATGACGCCACGCCTCGATGATCTGCAGTGATGATAGGCTATGAAACAAACCAGACAGACAAACGAACAAACTCTGTGAGTCTATTGGCTGAGTAAGAAAGGAACAGGAATGAAGGTGGATTTATGCCTCCTAATAAACATAAAAGACTGCAAAACGACTTTTGAACTTAGAATAACCATAGACTTATTGATAGAAGTTCATCATGTGCCTGATTACCAGGAAAGGACCCATTAAGGTATGCAGTGAAGGGAATGAAGCAGAAGAAAACAGAAAGTGTCTTTATTTCTCTTTGACTTCAACTTCCTTTTTTTCTGCACGGAGCACGGGGAGCAGGTGGGCCTCGGTGTTGAAGATCCAGTGTTCCAGGGGGAGAAGGTCATCATCGGAAAATATCAAGTACAGATATCTGGAGAGAGAAACGGGAGGACATGAGGCCCAGATGCAGCAGAAAGCACAGGTCTGACCATCATCTCCAGAGATCCGGAGGCACGGTCAGGCACTGCGGAAGGGAAGCCCCGTGCTGTGGGGCCAGCAGTGGGAGAGTCAGGAAGGGCTAGAAACGCATCTCAAAGACTCAGCCATCCTCGGCCTGCTGGATGCGTCAGGAACCCGACATCTGCAGAGCCGACCTACTCCAGAGCCTCAGCCCAAACCTCTGACAACGACTGCCACTTACTTCAGTGTCTCCGCCAGGAAGAAACTCTGCTGCACATCGTCATAGTTCTCGTGAACAAAGTACACGTCCCTCAGGCCTGAGTAGCCCCCGGTCACGCGGCAGTGACTTTCCAGCGCCTGGGTTACAGAGGGAAACAGATCAGCGAGGCGGCAGGTGCCTGGGGTTACCGGGGCATCGGGTCAGAGAGGCGCTCGCTCACCTTGAACCGAGCTTGTTGTCTTAGGTGCAAAGTTAAAAAAAAGTCAGAATGGGAAATACAAATAAAATATGAAAAGCCAAATACATGGAGAACACATAGAACACTTCCACATTTAGTTCTGAAATAACTTTATGCTGATTTCCACCATTTTCTCCTGTGGTCTACAGTAGGGTTTGACAAACCAAGGATTGCAGGACAAGTCCAGTCTACTGTTTGTTTTCGTCAATAAATGGTTACAGAAACACAGCCACACTAATTGTTCCTGGATCGCTAGGCTGTTTTTGGGCAGGGGCGGAGGAGACCCTAGGTCCCAGGCCAGCACACATGTTCCAGCCCTTATAGAGCTTCGCTGATGTCGAGGGAGACTGTTGTCTGGGGTATAACCCTCTGGCTGAGAAAGTACACTGGACCTACACAGGGCTACTCCAGTGAGAACATTTTATTTCTTAAAAACTGATTATAGACTATGAAGTAGTGATACTGGTGACAGAGCCTAAAGAAGAAAATATAAGGCAGTAGACACAAGTGCTTGCTATTCCTAAAGTACATGTTTTCTTTTCTTTAGTCTGATGTGAAAAAATGGGATGAATCCATTGGGAACTGCTCAGCAGTAAGTGGTCTTATGTTTCCGTAGTTGCCTGGACATAACAGATGCAATTTGGAAAAGACAGGTACTGTGAGGATGAAAATGTAGGTCACAAAGAACTCCGCCTTTCACTCAGCCACCCGCTAGCAGGCTGACTGCTGTTACTGTCCCCGCTTCCACTACCCCCATTCAGTTGTTTTGCTTTACTGGTGTATGATTGATAGAAACTTACATAATAAGGATGGATACGATATTTTGATGCACACACTGTGAAATACCACAACCACAGTCAAGAACTCACACATCACACACTCATTGTGTCTTTCATTAGTGCCTGTGTGTAAGTCGCAATACGATGACACTCATCTTGGGGAACTGGAACACAGAGCATAACTTGATCATCTTGGATGCCTTCACTCCTCTTTCCCCCACTCCTCCCTCCCTCCCCTCCAAAGTCTGCCTTATTTCCTAGCTTCTCTTCATTACTCATTCATTTAGCTTTTAGGTTTCTTATATGAGAAGCCACGATCATTTTCTGTGCCTCATTTCACTTGGCATTACGGTTTCTAGCTCCATCCATTTTTCTGCAATCAACATATTCATCTCCTCACTGTCACTTGTTTTTGTGTGGTTGTAGTACTGTTTGCTATTCTGTATGGTGGGTCTCTACAGCTTATTCATCTTACAACCGAAAACTCTTGGTCAGTATCTACCTTTCTCTTCTGTCCCTCATCCTAACGGTTGCTGTCCTCTCTGGTTCTATGAGGGTTTAAAAAGTCTTTTAAAAATTCTACACGGATGTGATAGCACATCTGCCTTCCTGTGCCTGGCTTGTTCTTTCCTCCAAGTTCGTCTGTGCTGTTGCAATGGGAGGAGCTCCTGGTTTTGGTCAAAGGATGAACACCATTCTGGTGCACATTTGGACACCAATTTCTTTACGACTCCTATGTGGATGGACACATGGGTTGCGCCTGCCCGCCGGGCCCCGGATCCTGGAGTGATGATATGACAGGCTGGTCTCTGCGATTCGGATGTCCCTGTGCGAACTTCCTCAGAGGGCTGCAGGGCCAGATGGCTTTTGTGGCACCTCTTGAGGAACTGCCACACTTTTCCAACCAGCTACACCGTCAGGTCACCTTCTCAGTGCACGAAGGCTTCCTTCTCTCCCTCTGTGATGACACGAGTGACCTTGTGACTCTCCCACGGCAGCCCCTGGTGGGAGTGAGGTGGCTTCTCCTCACACGTCTGGTTTCCACTTCCCTGCTCACTGGTGTCACCCAGCATCTCCTCAACACCTGCTGCCATTCCCATGTCGTCCTTGGAAAACGTCTATTCTAGTCCTTTGCCCATGTTTCGGAAAACTGTTTTTCTGTTGTGGTTACCGAGTTGTGTAAGTTCCTTTGGATTTTGAATACTAACCCTTCCTCAGACATTGCCACGTGTCACTTAAAGACAGGAACACTGAGAACAGCATCACTGGTGACTCTCCCACTCCCTAGGTTGGCTTCTCCTTTAGTCATCTCCTGGCCCATCAGAGTCCCACGGGTTTCATTTTTCGTTTGTAGCTGTAGTGTTAGTGCTAAATCTAAAACATCAGGGCTGCAGCCTGTCATGAAGCATGCCTGGCAACGTTTTCTTCTAGGAGTTTTACAGTTTCAGATCTTACATTCAAGGCTTTAATTCATTTAGAGCTGTATTTTGTGCTGTTTGTATGTTGAAGTTACACCTCGGCTTTGCAAGTTACCAAGCATATTCCAGGCAAGTTATTCCATGTCCACCACATTCTGCTAGTCCTATCAATTATAGGTAAAATAAAAATTCCCCTTGTACAACAATTGCTACCTAAAATCTGGTTCTCATAGACTGTGTACACAAATGGCAAAGTTCAAGACTAAAACCTTGCTATTTATAATAAGTTGCAAACAAGAGTTTCATTCAGTTCCCATGTCATTTTTCATTCATCTTTCGGTTTTCTCTTATGGTTCACACTCGTCTTTTTTTATATGTATAATTATGCCCTACTTTTTTCTTGAAAGCACAGACTTTGCCATGTTTGTCGAGAAAAACTTCCACTAGCTAGAAAGGGGTTTGGGAGGAAAACCTGGGTCAAGGCTGGACAGGAGGGGAGCTCGGCCAGGCCCGCTGGTGCACGGAGAGCACGAGGAGTCCCAGGACCAGGGCTGAGCAGATCTCACCAGCAGGCTATGGGAACAAAGGAAAGCAGGCAGTTCCCCGGGGTCTGGTGCTTCCCACAAACCCTCAGGAAAGGAGCGTCGAGCCGCAAAGGGCCCAGCTCACCTCAAAGCTCCAGAGGAGACAGAAGGAGACTTTCCCGTCCTCTGTTCTCCGCCCTTCCTTCCTCATAGAATAAAGGGCCAAATAATAGATACGCAGAATGGGCAAAAATCATTTGCAAAGGAAAGAAATTAGGGGTTGGAAGGCATGAGCAGGCCGACGCGGGACCGGATGAGGCGTCTGGCCGGCTGTCCCTCACCCTGCCCTGGCCACGGCTTCCCTGGGCTGCTCCGCGCCTTCCTACCAGGCTCGAGGTCTGAGGCCAGCAGTGCCTGCGGCTGGACGGGCCCACGCCCTCGCTCCTGCCTGGCACTCTCTGGCCCCCGCAGTCCTCCTGGGAGGCCGCAATCAGTTACGGGGTACAGGACGGGCAGCCCCAGCCCCCAGCTTCCTCCCTGTGGCCCAGCGCCCCGGCCCAGGCAGGTGCTGTCCCCAGACACGGCACTGGGACCAGGACGACCGTGGTGAGGCCTGGCTCCGGGTGAGGCCTCGCTGGCCCGCCATTCCCAAGAGGCTTCTGGTGAATTAAAACAACTCTAAAAGGGAAATTGCAAGAGGCACTTTCAATTTTTGCAAATCACACACTTTCCGGTCACGAAGTCCAGATGCTAAGAGCCCAGGCCTGTCACGCGGGCCACAGGCTGCCCGCCCGTCCCTATCCCAGCCCCACCGACCTTCCCGATCATCACTGGGCCTGCTGCTCAGGACAGGGCTCTGCGGAATGCGCCTGTCCTTGAACACTGCCTGTGCGGGCTGAGCTCTCAAAGGTGACAGGCAGGCCCGGCTGGCGACCGCCCTTGGGTTTGGGGCGCGGTCAGGAAGCAGCACTCAGCGTGACAGGCGCGCTGGATGGTGCACCACTGTCCCTTGGAGGCAGAAATGCTCCCTCACTCGCACTGGCGACAGCTGACCCAGAGGGGCCCGGAGTGAGGCAAGGCTGTCTGCCGGAGTCTGGTCTGAACCAGGGACAGAAATGAGAGCCCAGCCAGGAGGGGAGTGCTCACTGGTCACCCCAGCACTTGGGAGGCTGAGGCAGGAGGATCTCCAAGAACTCAAGGCCAGACTGCACTACATGGCGAGTCCCTATCTCAGAAATTAAAGACAGAAAGAAGATGGAGGCCAGGCAACACGAACATAACACAGGGTGTGGGAGGGGATGCAGGCCGGGCCGGGAGCAGCAGGGAGCAAAAGGTGACCGCTTTCAGAGTCAGGGTGTCCAGGGGGGGCTCGGCTTCAGGGCTGAAGGAGGAAGGATGGGCCGGGGACCGCAGGGATCCTCCAGCCCCAGGCTCGGCCTCTGAAGTTACTGCTCTGAACATAACTGTCTGTCGTCATCAGGTGTCACCTGGGGCTCCTCAGAGGCGGAGCTGGGTCTCAGGCCGCTCCCACGCCTGCTGAGCTCGGCCAGGCACCGAGGGTGCTGCGTTCTGGCTGGAGGACGGGAGGGCTTCGCAGGCTCCCTGGACGGGGCCAGGGGAGCCGCGCCCAGCCTGCACCAACCTGCGGTCCACGGCAGGCCGGCCCTGCACAGGCGGATGGGAGGACAGCTGGACCTCGGGCGAGCCCATGCGTGCTCAGCCCCGGGGCCGAGGCCGCAGCGGGGGAGGAGCTGGTGCAGGGAAGCGGAGAACGGAGCAGTGGGCGCGGGGAGCCCTCACGCGCGCCTCCTCCTGTGGCAGGACCCGCTCGGCCCTGGACTGACTGGAAGCTGTCTTGCGGGCACAGAGCGCAGTCCCGGGGGTCCAGGCCCGGCAGCAGGGGCCCACAGAGCGGGTGCCAGCAGGCGAGCGGTTGCACCCTGAGGTCGGCGTTCGCAGCCCTGCTCTCTCCGGGAGCAAGCGGGACGTCACCCGTGGAAGCCCCACGGGTGAGGCTGAGCCAGCAGAGTCCTGAGCCAGCAGAGTCCCGACCCAGGAGAGGGCCGGGAGCGCAGGGCCTGTGGGACGAGTGTTCGCACTGCGGAAAGCAGTGGCCCCACGCCCCTCTTACCGCTGTCTCGGGGTCACTAGTGGCAAGAACACGGGTGGCCGTGGCCTGGGACAGTGTCTCGCCACCATGCTACAGAGCCCTGGCCCGAGCGGCAGGGAGACCGCGGCTTCCTCCCGAGCAGCAGCAGCAGCGTTTCCCGCTCTCCACCTGAGCATCCCACTCAAGCGCCCACCAGACGGGCGGGCGGGCGCATTTCCCGGGCAGCGCTGTTCTCAGCCGTGTAGAGGACTGTGCTGCTTTTTACCAGTTATGCTGTGCTACATTTGATGGGATGGTATTCTTGATATTTTCAATTTCCACTGCTGTTTGCAACTTAAACTCGTAATTCCTTTGCCGGTCAATCTGAGATTAAAGTAATTCTGTATCACCAAAGCTTATATGAGCCTCAGTTTTAACATTTTTTTCCCCCAGAGGAAAAAATGAAACAAGAATTTAAAGAAATGGGAATTACCATGGATTGAACATAATTAGAAAACTTTGTATGCGTTACTTAAAACGTTATTACCTAAAACGACTGATTATCAGCGATAAGACACACTGATTAAAGGTTCATTCGTAACTTTTGAAGATAGTTAGATTTTACACGAGGGCAATACTCATTTTAATTTCCTGAAAGAAGTTTTTCCTAAGACAGTTTGTAAAGACAGCTAACTTTCTAACCACACCAGAGAACGGGACTGCAATGGAAGCAGCCCCTTGTTCTCACCCCAGGATTCCCTTCCGCTCCCTTCAGAGTAACAGTGAGGTGACACTGGATATGCTGGGTCAGACAGAAGGTACAGACACTCAGAGACCCAGACCAATGAAGGGCGTCCTCACAGAGCCATGGTTCCGCAGGTTATTGCTAGAAGTTAGAGCTAAGCAGCTGATTTACTGTGAGTGAAAGTATATGCTATCATTTTCCACCCAAAGACCAAAGAAAAAAAATCATACACCTAAGAAGGGTTCTGAAAACATACAACAGACAGGGTGGGCTTCCCCCAGTCGCCAGTAACTCAGGAATCTTGCGACTGGGCATTGTCTCCACAGCCCCGGGAACGTAACGTTATCCCTTCTGGATCGCCCACCAATGCCAGTCTAACAGCGGAATCACTTTTCACTGTCATTTATAAAGCAAAGCTGAAGCTACGTGCAGGGAATGATTTCAGTGGAAACACCTGGTCTTGAACGGCAAGAACTCTGGCCAAGGGTTTAAAAATCACAGAGAAGTCGATACGCCACATTCACAGGCATCACTACACACTTTCCACAAAGATGTGGATCTGTAAGAAACATGCAAATTAAATCCTCACCTCCACGGCTTCCCAGGCCCACTTCCGGTACTTGGGGTCGTGAGTCAGCCGCCACATATACATGTAAGTCTCAATCACTTCCGGCCTCAAGATGTAGTATTTTTCATTTTGCCTTGTGGCAATGGCTTCCACACCGCCATCGAATCTGAAGGCTTCTGGTCCCAGCTTCATGACTGAAGGACAAATGAACGGGCGGGAGGGTCACCGTCCCTCGGAATGCCTAGTGCCCGCTGGAAGGCACTCAGCAAGCTCCCAGACGAATGCCCAGGCCAGCTAGGAGGATGGCTGTGACCACCACACTGTACTTACTCTCCAACATGCTGTAAGGACTGGACATCTGAAGGTCCGCGTTAGAAGCCAGCAGCACTCCCCCTTCCCCCACGTAACCCCATTTCCGAGCAGCCACCAGGCCGGGCCGGCACAAGCACAAGCCACCTCGTGGGCCGGAACCACGAGGCTGCAGATCCCATCAGCGTGTCACACGGCCCAGGTTTTTAACCTCTGTGCGCCAATTTGTATTTTACAAAAAGAAAGCCAACACATGACCTGTCTTATGGGTATGAAGAAGGTTTATGAAAACGGCTTCTCTGTTTGAGGACAGAGACCCTTATTCAGTGTTACTTAGCTAAGGCCAGGTCGCCAAGTGCTCTGGCTGAGCCTTCACGGCCTGGATGTGCTATTGGTAAACTACGGGTGCTTATTTTTAAGCATAAAATAGTGCCTTTTCAAGTGAAAACACAAATTCCTTTAAGATAGAGGTCACGGTCATCACATCCCACTGGGCCCAGGGGATCCTGCCTTCGTGGCTGCCGTGACCAAGTTCTGCATGGAATGACAAAGCCAGGGCCTGGACGGCACAGGTACTTACAGGTGCGGTTGTAAGACTCATGACAGGTGCGTGCGATTTCCGCCCCGAGCTCCAGGTGGTGCTGGGCTAGGGCTTTGGGCGCCCCCTCGGCCCCGAGCGCAAACATGCCCCCGGCGAAGCAGGTCAGGTGGCCCATCTTGTGCTCCAGAAGCCCCCCCTTCCACTCCGCGATGTAAGTCAGCCCCCCGCTTGACTTCCGGATAAGGTGAGTCTCGATGGCCTGAAATAAGACTGGCTGTCAACATTTGCAATCTCGTCTCAAATTCCCACTGAACACTGCCGTACAGTATTGTATTATATTAAGAGTATGACTCTCAGCCTGACTTTGGAGCCAGAAATCCAACTCAGCCTGACAACTGCTGCCTTCCGTATCCATCCGGCCCATACCTCCTCACGCGGTTAGGTAGAATCTACACTGTTGGCTAGCTTGGCTCCACGACCAAATGCCCATCTGGTCCCCTTTTGGCTTTTGCCAGTCCCTTTCAAAGGCAGGCTACTGGTTTGGCGGTGGCATGGGTCAGCACACTTGCATGTCACAGAGGGACATGTGACACAAAGCCCAGCCCGCCAAGGAGGGAGACGGGAGCACTTGAGGGTACAGGAGCTGGCCTGGCGGTCCTGGGGGAGCAGGGCGAGGGAACGTGGCCGGGCAGTGGGGCGGGATGGGGAATCAGAGGCCCGTTAACCGTGGGGGCAGAGGGGCAGCACCTGGGCCCTGTGCCTGACGCCAGCTTCCGGCACCATCACAGGGGTTTTCCGGGTGGGCTTAGGTGGACGTCAGGAGGGGAAGCTAACAGACGAGGGCTGTGAGCGCGCCCTGCTGGCTTTGCAGGGCCCTTCTTCCCCTCGGCCGTACAATGGGAACGACGCTGAGGACACAGAGACCGATCCTGGCTAACGTCAAGGTCCTGGGTCCTTATCATCCCCACCTCCCGTGCGGGGCCCTGGAACCAAGCTCTTCCCTCATCTTTCCATAAAAAGCCCAACAGTCCTTGTCTCAGTACAGCTGCCTCACATGTTTCACGTGTTCTTTGGCCCGTGACTCTGGTTTTCAATCTGCATATATGATAGTTAACCTCAAAAGGTTCTAAGTGAATCTGATGCTGGAAAAAGGAAACGGGAGCGGAGGCAAAGGGAGAAAAAGTACGGTAGAATGCAATGACTAAGTCTTAAAAGAGCAAAGACCTTTAAATCTCAGAAATTATAATGCTTTTACAATGTTTTATAAAATATCTTATTTCTGCTCAAGAACTGTTGATCTTCTTTAAAACTAGAGAAATACAAATAAGCCTTCTATTTGAAAGGCAAGGATGAAGTATGCTTAGAATTAGTAATTTCCCATTTCTCTGACAGGAAATACTTCCCCCCTTTACACCACAGGAGGAGAAGGGCTACGGTCGCATCTGCACCTGTCATTACCTCAAAACCCGGGGTGTTCAGGAATCACACTTTGGCACAGTAGCAGAATTAATGAAAATGAACACACAGGCAGCTAAGACCTTTCCTACCTTCATTAGAAATAAACAAATGAAAGTGAGATGGTAAAAAATAAATGAACACATTACTGTGCTCATGAACTGGTTAATTTCATTGATGGCTTAGTTATTACATGAATATGTCATTCTTATTTTATGCAGTTGAACATCTTAGCTATTTACACTTCTCATAACACAAACTGCAATAAAGTCTCTCAAGCAGACACTTGTTCATCACCCAAGAAATTATACTTTCTACATGGCAAAAGTAATGGCTTTTGAGCACAGATTAGAGAAACGTTATGACCCCGTGGGGGATCCTGAATAAAGCACTATATTATTTTTGCCATGATTCTGACCAACTTGTTACCTATGAAAATAAACTCCAGTGAAGTTCCAAGACCGTCAGAGAAATGGTTTTGTGTGGAAACAAAACATGTAAATAAATACAAGGAAGAAAAATGTCTTTAATGGCTCTAATAAATTTCTGTGACAAGGCTACAGAGAACAGATTAGGAGGGAAGTGTACTCTATCTTTTATAGTTCAATGCTTGCATATTTGAAAGTCATTAGTTTGATGAAGCCTTTAGAATCTTAAACGTCTGACACATCATCTGCCCATGCGGATTCTTAGCGTGGCCTCTAGACAGGGCCGTGACAGCCAGCTGAAGGCTCCAAGCATTTTGTTATTAAAGCCATCACTCTAAGATTGAAGTTGTTCCAGAATCTCCGAGGATCTAATGCCAAGTATCTGTACCTCCAGCAAGTCAGCGCTCCAGAACAATAGTGTGGGACATCCGGCCCTCAACAAGGACTGTTCTTTTGCTTTTTGTGAGATGGGTCTCACTATGTTGCCCAGAGTGGCCTTGTACTCCTGGACTCAAGGAATTCTCCTGCGTCAGCCTCCCACACAGCTAGCACTACAAGCATGCACCGTGGCGCCTGGCTCCTGACAATCTCTTATAGTGAACCTCGCCAAGAGAAGGTGCGGTACATGAGGCACTGCTGCTTCTCAAATCACAGGTTTAGCTGTTCTAGCGCCACTATTTAAATTGAAGTACACAATAGACTGGAAATGTTTTTATGATTAAGTAGGAAACACTTGGCCTTCATTTGTTCTTAATGGAGTTTCCTGTCAACGATTTATCTAAAGAGAAAGTGCTAAAAGTTCTAAAAGTGGAGTTCTAGACATTGAGAGGAAAATATTTCAAAGAATATTTTAAAGCTGCCATTCTTGGAACTTCAAGATCATGGAGGGCCACTTTAAGGTCAATTAAAACGTCTAAGTATTGCAATCAGAAGAGGACATGGAAACCATTGTGTGCGGAGCACTCTCGAGATCCAAACTCGAGACCTCACAGGAGTGAGGACAAACCTTAGGAATGAGAACCTGTGGGCACAGCTCAGCTGTCTCTGATGTCCCCACGGGCCTTAACGCAGGCTGGCCAGCGAGGGCCAAGGTTCTGAGCCCGGTGTTTCCAATCCTTCACAGGAAGCAGTAAAAAGCAGTCTGTGCTTCGCTCAGTGCAGCTGCCACCTCATCTGGAGGGAAAGGAGGGAACACTTGGCCTGCTTTGCCAGATCAGAGCAAGCTACATTCACACAAAGAGGAAGCTACATTCACATAAGCAGGAAGCTACATTCACACAAACAGGAAGCTACATTCACATAAGCAGGAAGCTACAGTCACACAAAGAGAAAGCTACAATTCACACAAGCAGGAAGCTGCAGACACACAAAGAGGAAGCTAGATTCATACAAGCAGGAAACTACATTCACACAAACAGGAAGCTACAGTCACACAAAGAGGAAGCTACATTCACAGAAACAGGAAGCTACATGCACATAAAGAGGAAGCTACATTCACACAAGCAGGAAGCTACATGCACACAAAGAGGAAGCTACAATTCACACAAGCAGGAAGCTATGTTCACACAAGTAGGAAACTACATTCACACAAAGAGGAAGCTACAGTCACACAAGCAGGTACAGCTGAGCCAGCCACCCAGACTCTGGTGAGGGACAAATTCAGAACAGCTGCATCAGTGGCTGTTTACATTGTTCCTCTTAACTAATATTGTTGATTATAAACAATTTCCCAGCAGCCAAGCAAAAAGTCAATTTTATGAGGATTTAGCCCCAATTTTATGTTATTTGAGAGCCCTGATAATAACTAATATTAAGAATATTAATGGTAGTTATGCACAGAAATTCTTCATCACACAGCATCTGATTCTGCTAAACATTTGTGTCCCTGAAAAGCTGGGTACAAGTTCCAGTATTTCATATGAAACAACTGTTTTCTTGGATCTGTCTCCTGACCTTATTTAAATTTCTCACTGAGGCTTAGTCAGAGAGCTTCTTGAGTTCACTCACATTGGCCGTCTCCTGCAGGCTTTGCTGAGTAGCTCCTAACTACTGCCTGCAGACACACCTGCACAAGTGGCATGGAGAATCTGATTCACAAATCCACCCCTACTGGTGAGGCAGAGAGGGACAAATGTTGACATGTTTTGTGAATTTTGGTTCCATGCACAAGCTCTGAGGTTCAACAGCCTCACCTGGAAAACTGGGTGGCTATGACTTGAAGTACCATGAGAAAAGAACAACGGCCCCGCTTCCCTGACAGCCCTTCCCTCACCTGCCCAGCACCCAGCTGGCAGCTGTTTCCTCTCAGTCCCGAGTTGTCAGGTTCGAAACTATTCATGGACTTAATACTAGTTTGTTCAATTTTTATACGTGGATTTCCTCATTGTACTGTCCACTTATCTCTGAAGACGCGTTTACTTCGGGATTTTCTGTAATCTCAGGCTACTTTAATTTAGTCAATCTTCAGAATATAAATTTATAAACTCATGAAGAGTCTCATGCTGCTTAATGAAGGGACAGGTTCTGAGCAAGGCTGCCGGCGACATCACAGCACATGTGGACTAAGCCTGGGGACCACTGTCATGGGCACTGTGCAGTTCCTGACCCCATCTCTCCTTCAGGTGATCGGGACTCTTCGGTGAGGTCCGAACATGTCAAAGCTCAGCTGCCCGCCCACAACTAGGGACACGAAGCGTGATTACTGCTGGTACACCGGCGGGCATCGACTCCACCTACCTGGAAATATTTTGTAACCCCTCATGTAACGCTTCACTTTTTTCATTAGAGCTCGATGAATGTGAAAGTTACCAGTTACAGCTGAGTGGTGAAGATGATTTAAATATCAGTTACCTGAACAGCGTCAAAATACATCTCCTTAGCCTCCACATCGGTCTTGTCCGACATTAGCCACGCCTTGAGCAAATACTCATAAAAGCTGTCTCCAAGTCCTCCGACTGACACATGATCTGAAAAGAGAGGGAAATGAATTTCAGAGTGACTCAGCCTTAACTCAGAATCTCAGAATGCGGCAAAATCACATTAGCAACGAGGATGCAGAACCCCAGGTCCACTGCAGCTCAGAGCTGCGCTCAAATTCCCACAATGTGTCACTGTCAGAAAGACGTGCCAAGGTGGGACACAACTGGGAAGGAAGGCAATACCGCCTGGAGCGTGACCAGAGCAGCTCTGCAAACACGACGACGCGACCATGGTTCCCGCAGGCCAGAAGGCAGGTTCTCTAGTCCGGCACCAGATCAATGTTTCACAGTGCAGGTAAGGGCATTTTTTGTCTTGAACAATATGAAATTCCATCAGAGCTATGAATGTCGGCAAATCTTTTAAAAAAGGGACTTGCAGCGAAGTGAGGCGCTCTTCAGGGTCTCGCCTTTATTCCTATCTTTTCAGTGCTATAGTCTGAGTGGTCAGAAACCAAGGGGCTGGAGGGGTAGAAGAAGTCCTCCCTCCCGGTGCTCCACTCACGGCCCTCACTGCCACCCATCGGGCCCGGCTCATGGCAGAGACTGGCAACGCCCTGCAGCTGTGCCTGGGGGCCTCACCCCACAGTGAGGGCCCGGCTTAGGCCCGCGGGCGGTCGAAGCCTTCCTGAGTGGCTGCTCTTCCACACCCCAGGGGCTCACGTCTGGATATGCCTGCTCTCTGCCATAAATGCAATATATATATATATTTATTCTGCGATGGCTTGAATTAATGTATTATTTTTAAAGCGTATTTCTTTACAAGACCAGAAACACAACTTGTTTGAAACATCATTGCTAGACTTGAGACGTCAACATTCACAAGATAGCCTTTTATATTTCATAACTCAAAACTACTGCTATCTATTGAGAATATCTGTTGCTGTAGTTACACAAAAGCAAATCTGTACAGTGGACCCTCAATTACAACCAGCCTGACACATGAACAACTTGGGCTAATTAGGTTAATGGAAGAGTCATCTGCCTCTTGTTATCTCTAGGGTGTACCCAGGTAAACACCCAAATCTCAGCTGTACTGGCTTGGTCATAACCAGCCCCGGGGAACCCAGTGAGTTTGTAAGTCAAAGGTCCGCTCTGTTTATGCAGCTATAAATTCAGGCAACAGTTCTGTCGCCTGCCATCGGTGCTGCTTGGACATCCACATGGGCAGCGAGCACTGAAGAGGCTGCAAGCCCAGCTCAGCATCTCCTCTCAACTCTGTCCCCAGCCAGGTCTGTGTGCATCTTCAGGAGGCAGTAGGGCGCCGGGCTGTGGCTCAGGGGTAGGGTGCCTGGCCAGCACCGCAATAAACAGACAAACACAAACCCGACAGTCACCCCACAGGCGTCCCCAGACTCCGAGCCCCACTTTCCCGCGGCCCCAAGCCCGTCCACGCCTCTCTGTCCTTCCCAGGGCAGTGCTGGCTCACGCTTCCTCCTGCTCCACCTCTGCATCTGCAGCAGTCATTTTCTCATTTCCAGCTTTTCCTATGGCGTGGGTGTTATTTCCACTTACATTTTCTGAAGCACAGAAAATCCGGCAGGCAGCCCCAGGTGCCCTTGGCTGCTGCACAGGACCGGAAGGCCCGGGATGCGATCCTCGCGTGGAAGCTCTGCCCGTGTGCCTACTCGGCGCTCGCCTGACCATGAGTCTCATCACCCAGGCCTCTCAGGCTTTCTCTGGAGCCCGGAGGCCCTGCGAGACCCCAGCATCCTCTGCACCACCGTGGCCACCCTGCCTGCTCCCTGACCGCTGGCACACAGCCCTTTGGTTCTTGAAAACATCATGCACTGCCGCTCCGGCTCCCAGGCCCTGCTCTCTGCCCGAGTGCACGTGCTTGCAGCTTTGTGCCGGACGCTGGACTTCCTCACAGGAGCCCTCGACACCCACGGCTCCCATGCCCAGCCTTCGAAGAGCACACTTGTCCACCAGCCCTGGACTTCATAGTGTGGGAGAACGGCTTCCCCCGCCCCATAAAATCGTGATCCAGGACAGCAGAGACCAGGCCCACGCCAGCTCCCGGAAAGTATGCTGCCCTCAACGAGCAAGCAATGAAGTGAAAATTCTCCTAAATCAACCTTCATGAGGCCTGTACCCTCAAGCTAGAAGGGTCATAGTTTTAACTACTTAAATATGCAATTTCCTTACTGTAGAAAGTCCAGAATTATATTAATCTTAATGGAAAAATGTGTTTCTAAGGTCAAATTCTTAAAATAGGGTTGGAAGTGACCTTTACAGCTTCCTAAACAAATCACTACAGGAACCTCTGACACCTACAAGCTAAGCAGCCTAGGCACCAGCTCACCAACAGCAAGCTCTCTCAGTACGGACTTGGTCACAGGAGGCAGACACGAGTGATGCATGGGGAAGCGAGTCGCTGTCCGCTGACTGTCACCATCTGGGACAGGCAACACCGGTCCCGGTCCAGACGTGTCCTTCGAGTTACAGCAATGAGTAAAAACCAGCAGCCAGCAGCAGCGTGGGTATTTCCCCCAGGTTACAATTCTGTACTGAGCGGAGGAAGCAAGCATGGAATTTGGAGATTTGTTTAAAAAAGGGGTTGGGCAGTAGTGTTTGTTCTCATTAATTTTGTCAAGTGTTAGTTTCCGTATTCTCTGCTTATAAAAAATTCACATTTGGAAAAAAAGGGAAGGAGCAGAAGTGAAAATACACCTTCTTGATAATGAGCTCACTGAGCTCCCCAGTCTGCACGACGCACATGCAGGCGACAGAGTCCACACAACAGCGAAGCGGACCTGGGGGAGGCATCGGCTTCGCAGCAGGCAGAGCCTCCCACTGTCAGTCAGGAGGGACAGGGGAGGTGTTTCCTGCCTAGCTGTCCTACAGTCAACTTGCCTCACCTGGACCTGAATTTCTCCCTCTGAAGTAATCCCTCACCGGCTCTGGGGACCACACACACACACACACACACACACACACACACGTCATAGAAAGCAAAGTGCTCTGTATGGAGACACAGAGGCCGCAGCTAGCACTGGTCTCACAGACTGTGTTTACACTGCCAGTGAACTGCTCAGGATGCTGCCTTGGAGCCACAGCTGTGGAGAAAGAGCAGCTTAAAAACAGGAACCAGAGCCCAAGACGCTGTGTGGTGGACTGCCCAGTGTGCCTGACTGGCCACCCTCCTCCAGAGCTCTCAGAAGAAAGATGGGACATATGTGAGTCACCAGGAAAGGGGTCGTGACAGGAAGTACCCAAAGTGCTGCGGGGCGGGACAGGAAGTAGCTGACCAGGAGTGGATGCTGACAAATCCCACACGGGCCTTAGAAGGAGACGCTTCCGGAAGAAATGACAGCCAGGCTGGGATAAGGAATAGGAGGATGAGGAAACAGCCAAGCAAAGCCTAGACATGGCCAAGTGGCCTTGATTAAAGGATGGCAAACTAAGCGTGTCTTCTCGGGGCTGGAAACAGGACGGAGGATGGGGGAAGGACACGAGGCTGATCAGTCTGTGTGTTCTCCACCCGCAGACTGCCCACAACCAATCCAAACAGAAAGGGCTCCCTGTGCCAGGAAGGCGCCCAAATACACAGAACACAGGTGACCCCGAAGGGGAAGCCACGGTTCCCCGTTCAACTGGCTGTTTGGTCCCTCTTCATAGCGACTTCCAAACCCTAAAGAAATAAAACAGTAAAGCAAAGTGACTCTTCTGCTTTCAACATTTGAACCCTGTGATGAGAACCAAAACAGTCACCCTCTTAGAGAACTGTACTGTCGCTCACCCCAGTACTCTGTGGTCTTCAAACTTTATCCCAGCGCTTTTACATGCTTACAAGTAAACAAGTACTCTGACGAATCTGCTGACGTGAGCACTATCAGTATTTACCATAGTGGAAAATTAAAACCGCATTTAAAAATCTTTGCATTAATTCATTAAAAATAGCAATTATTATAGCCACTATGTTCATATAAATAGATGTTTTTCATAAAATGTTACACTGTATAAAAATAGTCGGACGATGACCCTGTTTAATAATTTTGCAAATCTCCTTAATGTCTGCTTTACTAGAATACAGCTGGGTTCCCGTATCTGCTCTAATTTCAATCAACTGCTATCTGCCGTCCTGGCTAAAATATACAAAGAAAAGTCAGCCTCACCGTTTTACTGTTGGAAGAGTATTTGAATAGTCTTTTCTCTTTGGTACTACAAAACTAGACAAGTGATGTTTTTAAAGGTTAAGCGTTTTTTTTAAAGGTTAGTTGCAATGTAGAATTAGGAATTACACCAAAAAAATTTTGTACTCAGTTCCACTAGAATCTATTGGCCTATCTTGTATTTGAGTCGATATTTTTCCCATGTGTGATTTTATAACAGCAGCACTGGCCACTGGAACATCCTGCATCTCTGAGTTATGCAAGTCTTCCAAGTGTTGACGTAGTCCACGGTATGACATCACCACCACGTTTGTTAGTATCAACACCAACCTCATCAGAGGACTGCTGGTGTCAAACTTGTGGTGGCAGATCCATGTTTTCCAAAAATCTAATTTTTAGTGAGAAACCTGACTTTTGTCATTGGCTCAAATTCCGTCACTCTTCCTTGAAGAGACAGGCGCATTTTCGAGAACATGCCTGCCAATCACCCAAGTCTGAATAACCAGTTGTTTTTAGGAATTCTGCCAAGCAAAAGTGGTGACCAGGAAACAAGTCACAGGCGTCCCAGGGACAGCCAATAACCAGTGCCAGTGAGGAATCGACAGGCGGCCCCCAGCGGGGCCTTCCCTTGGCCAACTGCTCTGCACTAGGCAGCGGGACGCTTTGTGTGCTTTCTTCACCTCATCACCCCGACTTCGCACTGCCCTACGCCGGGCCGATGTGCACCGCGCCGACAGCCGTTTTGCTGCCTCCCTAAGAACACTCACAGGTGGAGCTGGCTCTTTCAAGCAGTGGTAAAGAGCACAGAGCGGCGAGCCCTGAGCTGCGGGGTCGGCCCTGGCACTCACAGGGGTCTCTGCAGTTTCTGCATCCCCATGCAGCGTGCGTGTGAGCATCAGCACAACACCAAAGGCACAGAGTCTTCGTGCTTTCGTAAAATACGTTTGACCTTGTGGTCCCTAGAAGGCCCCAGAGCTTGCAGAACCTGCGGACCATGCGGACATCAGTGGCAGTCCTCATTACGGTCCTGAGGGCTCAGCAGTGGGGCCTTCCAGGACTACCACCGACACAGAGGCGTGGACGTTTCCCTAAGTAAGTTATTCTTCAGGAAAAGCACTTATAACGAGTGCAGCATGGTCATCTAAGGATGGTATGTACATATAAACACAAATTGGAGTAAAATATGAAGGCAGTGCGAAGCCCTCCCATAGCTGGGCATTCACCGAATAGTCTTCACTTGTTTTCAGTTGCTACTTAA
The DNA here is from genome assembly GCF_000247695.1 of Heterocephalus glaber. The sequence continues at coordinate 11,096,800 of NW_004624798.1, read as the reverse complement.
TCTACCACTGCGTCTCCAGACTGGCTCAGGTGTGTACCCTGCACATAACTGTCTGACGTCAGAAGCCAGGTTCCTAGCAGCAGAAGTCTTCGTATGACACTCACCCCCACATTAAAGGTAATTCTCCCATCAAGAATCTTTATCTGGGGCTGGGGATTTAGCTCAGTGGTTTCGACGCCTGCTGCGCAAGCGCAAGGACCTGAGTTCGATCCCCGGTACCAAAAAAAAAAAAAAAAAAGAATCTTTATCTGGTAGCTTAAAATTAAGGCCAGGAACCACGGCTTGTGCTTCCAGTTCCCCAGCTCTGCATGTAGAATGATCCAGCTGCTCTGTAAAAGCCACGGCGCCAGAACAAGAGGGACACTGCCCCTCCACAGGCCGCCCCACACCTGGGAAAGGTCTCCTCCCGTCATGGTTTGGGTGTGCTTGCTTGTGCCCACACTTGCACTCCCAGTGGAAGAGACAGCAGTTTCCTGCCGGTGCCAGTGCCGCCGGCCTACACAGAGCCGAAGGTCAGGAGCCCCTGCCCCGCCCCACCCCTCCCGAGCCTCCTCCCGGGCCTCCTCCCGGACCCTCCCTCTGCACCCACCACCGAGAGCCGAGGGACTTACGTTGACCCCACTGTCCACTGCTGGGGTTCAGATAGTTAGGGTAAAGGCCTTTCGGTTTTTTCAGTTTGTTCAGCACTTTTCGGATATTCATCACCTACAGCAGAAAAGGAAACGTTACTATGAAAATAGAAGAAAAAATTTTCATGCCATTCTTCCTCTCTTGATTATATTTTTCCACTTTAGACAAAATGAGTTGATTTTAATGTTGCAGAGTTAGAACAAAGACAGTTACCATCAGCTCATTATCACAAACATAGCAGCAGTAAGCGAACGCTGTCACACTGATTGAGATCCACCCTAACCAAGGACTTCCTGACACACAGACGTACACAGCTGGGGACGGGCCTGCCGAGGAAGCCCAGTTGGAAAAACAAAACGGAAAAAGAGGCAGGACGATGCTCTATGTGTGGCCTGAGCCACTGGAGATGCGAGGTGTCCTCTGCTGGGGGGCTGAGGCCCCCTGGGGCCGAGTGTGGACCGGGCACTGCAGTGGAGCGTCCTGAGCTGGCCTCTCAGTGCAGGTGAGGAGTCGGGGTCCCGCAGGGGCTGAGCCTGGCCAGGGACAGCAGGGCTCAGCAGGGCTCAGCAGGCAGTGGCGAGGGCTGGGGCTCTGACACGTACGGGCCGGGCCTGAGGAGCCACCGAGGAGCGGGAGGCCTCCCTCCAGGGGCGCCATGCAGGGGGCGAGAGCCGTGACAGGAAGGGAATCAGGTGGACAGGGCTCCGGCGAGGCGGGACAGGAGGGGAAGACAACAGGCAACGCTCAAGGGAAGCGGCTCTTAGGGAACCGAGGTGGGGCGCAGGCCGAGGGTGATGGTGAGGTGAATGCGAATCCACCCAACAGCTACGGTTTGCCCCTGAACACAGATCAGTTCGACGCCTGCCTCCCCTCTGTAAAACTCTGAAGTCCTCCCACGCATGGCTCACGCAGCCCGTACAGAAGCTGTATCTTCAGATGAGGAAAAAGGCGACAGATGAGGTATTTGGGGTACAGAGAGCAAGTGTGTCGCCAGCCCCCCCATTCCCGGGGGCCTTGGGTAGCTGCGGTCCCCACCACCTGTGCCCTCTCCTGGCGGCAGAGCTCGGCCGGCGGCGCAGGAGGCGTCACCTTCTCAGCGAAGACGGGGTCTCCCGACAGGTGGCTCAGGTGCATGAACTCCAGGTGCAGCGTCCCGAATTCTGCCAGGATGCTGCTGCCTCCGGAGGCCCAGGGCCAGTTCCTCCCGATGCCACTGGAGAGAGGACAGGGGTACTGGTCAGACAGGCCCGCCCCACACGTCCACGAGGAGCGAGAGGCGGCCTTTCACATCCAGGAAGGAGTCCACGCTGGTGCGCTAAAACCAGGCGGGGATTTTGCCCCTTGGTTCTAGGCTTTTATTATCTGCAAATGGAAAACTGGTGTTGACCCGAGAAAGAAGTGGTTGTCTGCTCGCTGTTGATGAACAAATATTTCAGAAAGCACAGATGCTACACAGAGATGCAGTCACTCCAAGTAGAAAATAAAACAGAGCCAGAGCCAAACGCCTCCCACACCCCACTCCACACAAGACTCTTCCACGTTTAGTTGACGTCGGCCCGAGGTGCTGCTGTGGCCCGGATCTTGGAGTCCCAAAGCCCGTGTCTGACAGGCAGTGGGAGAAGGCCCTAGGAGGGCACTCGGGAGGGCTGTCACTGGGGATGCACCCTCTGAGGAGGGGAGCCCTCCCGCTGTCCTTCCTGGCTACCATGGAGTCAGCGGCTTCCCCATACCTGTCCTTGTCACAGGCGCCCAAGCAACGGGGCCGGCCGACCACGGGCTATGACCTCCAAACCGTGAGCCACAATGGACTATTCTCTTTAACTTGGTTACCTGGGGTATTTTATTATAGTAATACAATTTACCACACTAATACAGATTCCATGAGATTTTAGATGTCTACCACATACAGAATTTTATTTGGATGAAGATAAATTTCAAATACTTATTATGTACTTCAACCTTCATGTCCTGCTTCCACTTACTAGATTTCTGGTTTTAATGTTTATCTTCACATTGTTCCATCTGTTTTCCCAATGTATTCTCTAAGGCACTCATTGCCTATCTTATGTAATCTATGCTCAAGAGTCTCAACAAAACCGTGTTATACAAATGTAGAAGAGGTCAAAAGCATGGACTTTAAACATTATTGCCTTATGGCTCATTGCTTTCCGGGAGAAATGCTTTTATTTTTATTGTAGTGCTGGGGATCAAACCCAAGACCTCATGCATGCCAGGTAAGAGCTCTACCATTGAGCTATACCCCCAACCTGAGAAATGCCTTTTCAAAAGAGCTAGTCTTTTAAAAAGAGCCATAAATATGTATACACACGAAAGTACATAGAGCGACTCTTGACACATGTCAAACTCTCGAGTATACTTTATTTGTGAAGAACCACTTAAAACTTTAAGACGTATGTGATAATTCAGATGAGTAATAAAGCCAATGATTCTTCAGACCAATAAATTTCTTTTCTGATAGCCAAATTGCCCATTTTTGTGTTGGTTCAGGTGCACGCTTGTTGTGGGGGCTATGCACAGCACTGGCTATAGGCATGGTCATAAATCACTCTTTTCTCAAACCCTTTACAGAGTGATGAGACACAGACGGGAGCATCAAGGATTCCGTGGAACATGGCAGAAGCCAAGACCAGCAGGAGCTCTGCGAGCGCCCAGAGGCAGGGTCTACAGTGAGATGCACAGACCAAAGCCAGGAGCACAGCAAGGAGGACCCCCTCCCCCAGCTGCTTCTCCAGGCTCAGCACCAGTGAGGCGAGAGGGACTCAAGGCAGAAGGACCAGCCGGCAGCCAGCACGGGGCCAGGTCCTGGAGGCTCGTGGAGTTCAGACTCTTCTCTTTCCAGATCCTATTTAAATGCTGCCCTTGCTGCCAGCCAAACTTCCTGATCAACTTCCTCTGCCTGGGTACACCCTGCCAGCCCTGTCCTTGCCACGGCCACCTAGCTGCTGAAGGACAAGCAAAGGTCAATGGGCAGGGCAGCTGGTGCCTGAAATCTGGGGCCAGCCTCACTCTTACCCCTGCTCCTTTTTAGACCCCAATACTGATTTTCTTTCAAACACAGATGAACAGTTACATCTAATGAAAGCACACAGAAACCTGAAAACACAGGGACCTGAAGATCATGTATTCATGTGTTTTAGAAAATGTCTTAAATTGTAGGTTCTGGGAAGGTGTCCGTTTTTAGCTGCATAGTTGGTTTAGAGAGCAAGAATGTCCAGCCATCCACGTGGGATGGATAGCTGCTCTCAGGTCATTAACACCTGGCCATGCGTGTGGTGGCTGGCCATTCACGTCAGGAGCATCCATCTGTCGTCCAGGTGTTTCATGCCTGAATCAAGTCAATAACCTAACAGGCAAAGCTACAAGTTTCTATGTCATGGAGAAATAGTAAAACAAAGTTGTGACCCAAGGCTCCTCACAGCAAGAGGGGATGACAGCTCTGGTCCTAAAAGGGAGGAGCACAGGGTTCCGGGGAGGCTCAGGCCTGCCTGGTCACCAGGGATGTGCTCTTTGCAGTTCAGAGCACTGCAGTCTGTGACGGCAAGCTTCGGTGTGCAAGCGGAGACGTTTGACTATGCTACCTAAGACTCAAACTGCTTTTGGATCCATGCATTTCCTCCTTGCCATTAATGTGGTGAATCAAGAGAAAACCAGAGACACAGAGATTCTTCAACATATTCAAAATAAGATTTTAAAAGGGTTATGTACTTTCTCTCCCTCCTTCTTCTGATATTCATCTCTGAGGGAAAACTGCGTTCTTTTCTATCACTGTTTACTTACAGCAAGAGCCTTAGACGCGTGTATCACACTCACAGAAAGAAGCTGCCCCAGCATGCATGGCATGAGACATGACGGCATGGCGGTGGCCACCACTCATTCCACCTAGGGAACCAGTGTGTCCCAGGCCCGGAGCTGCACCCACTCTAACCACAGTATGTCGGAAGTGGTTCAGGACACCGGAGGGCACAGCCCTCTCTAGATGCTAGTGCGGTCCCCTGCCAAGACCTGCAGACTGACCTGTGTACCCTCGGGGCACACACCCAGGTGAGCTGTGGCAGGTGTGTCTCTGGGAGAGGCGGCTGCCAGTTCTGTGCAGCAAACAGGCACCAGGTCACAGGAGGAGGGCCACAGGCAAAATGACTTCTCAGATCTGTTGTGTCTCAGATTCTGAGTCCACTGAAGAATCTGCACACCCTCGAGGATGAAGTGCTATGTGGGTGGTGGGCAGTCGGCCCTGAAATGGGGGTCTGTGGCCAAGGAAATGAGTCCGGGGGGAAGTTCTCTCTGGGTCTGGGTCCATGAGGTCCTGGAGTCCCAGGTCACCAGAGTCCAGCATTTTATATCTCTGCACCCCAATGGCCCTCCTCTCCGGTAGCAGGAGACTTATGTGTCTTTACCTTATGATCCACTGTCACAGTACTTTATAGGCAGCTGCAGTGTTCTTTATCTGCCCTATTTTATAAATATGAATAAATTTCAGAAAACCCCTTTAAAGACAAATCATAGTTTGTATGCAGAAAGTATTAGTTCTATAAGAGCAGCATGAAAGAGAGGACTATTTACACGTTCCCAATCTTACTATAATGACTACATTTTGAGCCACAACAGCATCGGCATATGGAAACATACCCAAGAAGGCGATTAACAAGGTGGGGGCACTGCCAAGTGACTGGTTCAAAGAATCTGAAATAGAACTTCCAATTGTCATAAAACTCCAGCCTTACTGGTTTGTCTCCTTCAATTCCTAGTTCTTACATTTTAACCTGGAATGTTATTTAACACGTATGTTTCAAATTTTTAATTTAACTTAAATTTTCAATGTTCTACAAAGGTAATAATTATTTGAAAATAAAACATCACAACAAAAATGATTTTGGCAATCAGAAACATGCCTTTTAAAGAACTGAGTCACTGTGATTCCTCTGGAAATACAGAATGCGATTTTAAGGTTTTAATCTGGATGTAGTTCATCAGCAGAGCAAAGTACATCTTCATCCTGTTGTACTCAAAAGCAAGAAAGCCTAATTACTTACTGACCTCAGCTCCGGGAGGCAAGGGGCTGCCTTTCCTTTCTCCCGGGAACGGTTCATGGGGCACAGGTTGGAGCCACCACACTAATGGCGCTGTTCCACTCCCAACCGAATCCCACCGGGCAGCGCCACCTCTCAAGGTCTGCAATGACTCAAGTAGCTGGGGACCTTTCTGCATTGATGGTGTATGCTTTCAAAAGAGGCACAAATGCAGGGAACTAAAGGTATATGTTACAGTTGACTACTGGGATATAATCTGGATCATTAATGCATTTATTTGGCTACTTAGTATAACTGAATGCCACACATAAAGATTTTATAAAAGAGAAACAATTCTCGAAGTGTCAGATGCATACATCAACAAAGCATTATATAGGGCTGCAGTTTTGACTAGCTATGGCTTTCGATTTACGTTCCTTGCTACTTGCTGTTCTCTGTAAGATGGGAAATGAATTTTCATTCAAGAATGAAGAATAAAAATAAATAATAATTTTCTTGAGGGTTCCTGCCTGAACGATTTCTGATTAGCTGATTAGTGAAACAACTCACTTCAAATTCATGGTCTGTAATACAGTTTAGTCCTGGGGGTGACAAAGTCATCACTTTTTGGAGAAATAAGCTCCCCCATGCTGTATGTTACTGTTCAGCCTTATTCATGTATGCAAATGGAATGGCACACAGGGATATTTAATTCAAAAGAGCACATAATTTGACACTGTTCCTTTTGGATTTCAGCACAAATTAGTAAAGAATAATTAGAAATTTCATGAATGACTGTTTCATTTAGTGATATTCCCAAAGCTAACTGACTTTGAGATGAAGCAATTTCAGCTTCACTTAGAAACGTCTCCTCCTGAAAAGGCTTGCAGGGTGGCTGCTGCTTCATTATATGCATTCTAAGGTCTCAGGAAGCGTTGGACTAACAATTCGAGGGGCGAGCGTGGGAGGACATGAGGAATTCCACCAGGACCATGAGTGCAGCATGTGGGTTAAGTGCCCAAGGAATTTCCACATTTCCTTTGTCCTGTTATGTGTCTTTTACTTTGCTCTTTTCTTTATCCATGCTTTGAGTTTCTCATGTAAGAGAAACCACGAGATACTTAAGCTGGCGGGTCTAATTTATTTCACTTAACGTTATGGTCTCAAGGTGCATCCATTTTCTTGCAAATGACTCTAATTTATCCTTCTTGGAATCTCTACACTCAAAGTGTAAAGCGGGGGCCAAAACTACGCTTAAAATCCGTAGCATGTTGCTACTCTCATCATGTGTAGTTACTGTAGATGGAGCTCAAACTGAATACTTATTACATCCGTTCACTGTGACTGTAGGTACTGCTTCCTTTGCATGCAGCTTGAACTGTGGGGAAGGCAGAGTTGCAAAGCAGGAGATGGGGAAAAACCCTCCCTAGTTCCCGGAAGCAACTTACGCCCAAGGTCCCAAGGAGCCCTCATTCCCTTTTCCGGTGGGCCTGTGGGAAAGATCTGCTTGCTAACTGCTACCAACAGCCTGTAGGCAGGTGGAATGCAGTTTCTGTTCAGTGACTGGGCAAACTGACACATCCTATCAGGAAACAGATGTTCAGGAAACACCACTGAAAAGGCTGGCGGAGCCAGAGGGAGCATTTTGGTCTGCATGTGCACACACATTTGCCACGTTCTACCCACTGCCTCGAATGTGCACTGCAATTTTCACAGACATTGTCTATGCCAATCAATGTACATCATCACACTGTTGAGTGCATAGTATCTGACTGAATGGATAGATTCTATTTATTTAAACATACCCTACTGATGAACACCAAAGCTATTTTAAGGCCACTATCAAAAATTCAGTGGTATGTTCAGCTAGTTTCTTTTTAAAACTAACTTATTTTCAGACAAAACTGTCTACATTGCTTTCAGCTAGAAGATGTTAGTTTAACTGCTGAAACTGATAATGAAGACACTTTGAGGATGTGCACTGTAGGCCTAACATGTCCACTATTTATAGTGCTCTTTCTCTTTCTGGGCGGGCTTCTCCTATCCCACCACACTGGGTTGCCTGGAGTTGTTGGGGTATTTCACATCTATCTGTGTAAGTCGCTGCACCAAGTCCTTTAAAACTGGGATAGGATAACTATAGCAATCATTTATATCCAGACACTTTTCTAACAAATCTGAGAGTAGAAAAGAAGCATAGTACATTCCATCTTCATAAATGGCAATACATTAAAACAGTTTGTCAGCCATCTCTGTGAAATTCCTCCTTCCTTTGATTTTTTTTCTTTTTCTTGGTACCAGGGATTGAACTCAGGACCTTGTACTTGCAAGGCAGGTGCGGTGGGACTGAGCTACATCCCTAGCCCCTTTCCTTTGATTTTTGATACAACTGTTTCATTACTCTAAGAGTTTAATACATAACACTGTTCTAAGATAAGGCTCGAAGACACTAAGACTACAGTGAAACTGGGTCATGGTTGTTCATCTCTTTGTCTTTCACTCTATGGGTGAGTGGGTCATCTATGCACCAAACCATATGAAACCCACAGACTCCAGGCTTCTAATGATTCTCCAGTTCAGTCTCTCCGTCACCGGCCTGGTGAGGACCGTCCACTTCTACTGGACTCCGAGATCATCTGGGACCGAGCCCTGCTTGATGCAATGGTGTAATTCCCGAAGTTTAAACACTGCCAAGAAACATGCTTGATTTAATAAAATCAAAAAGCAAAAATAGGGCTGACTCACTGGCTTCCACTCCAAACATATTTCAATAATATAATTCAGTATTTAATGGCACTCCACACGTGCATTCTGAGATGCAGTTTAAGAAAAGGATTCTGCTGTAGGATGACCCCATGGTCTACCATTGGACTTGAAGTGGTCTCCAGTTGTGCGTTCTAGGAGCTAAGCTATGGTGCAGTGGAGACAAGAACAGGGGACAAATTCTCTGAGGCCACATTTCATTCATCTTAAAGACTGTTCTCTATTCTGATTTTATGTTCTTCCTAATGTTTGTGATGTTGAGTTTGTCCTTATAGATGAAATGATGACAGCAGGTAGGTTCCCCCACCACAGTTTTCAGTGAAACAAAAATACTGGCCACTTGAGGCTGATAATAATTTGGGAGAGTTTACTTGGCCTATGCAAGTTAAGTCTGGTATCACTGATCTTAGGACAGCCAAAGCAATGGAGAAATTACCACTGGCATGAACAGCTCACTATCCATTATGCCAAAAGCAATGTTAGCCTTCGGTAGGAATTCTGAGGTATTTATAAGCACACTATGAAGTGTTTCTGCCCAACAGGTTTAAAAATAAGCTCTTGGGGTGCGTCTTGCCAGGCTCAGCCAGTAAGACCCTACCAGTCAACCATTATCTGTAGAGTGCTCAATATGTACCAGGTAAACACCAATCACCCAGGAAACACGCTCGGATTTTTTCACGTCAGATGTGCTGCCTTGAAACTTTGGAGGGTTGGGGTCTCAACTGCAGTTCGGTTAAATATTTGTCTAGACAGCTGAGCAGAGGAAAAAGAGCTTTGAGAAAATCATTTCTGGCCTTCTGAGGGCCTTCCTCAGAGCTCTTTAACCGAGAAATCAAGTAGGTCTAATTAAATTTTTATAAAAGAAAGTGAACTTTGCCTCCTCAGTGTACACAGAGCACACTGGTATCTCATTACCCAATCCAGCAGATCCTCAGTACAGGTCTCTTTTGGGTATTGAGCCACTGGCAGCACTTGAGAAGGATTCATTTCTTGATGTGCAGTAAGGCAGTTATCACTGTGCTTCAGAGTGGGCGACAGGTTGTTTTAAAGGCATGATCAATAAAATGAATGCTAAATTAAGGAAGCTGCAATGGAAAAATAGTTAAATACTATGACTGCCATTCCAATTACTAAATGATGAATTAATAGCAAGAGAGTTCAAGAAAATAGATGATGTTTAAATAGTTGGGGCCAATAATATGGGGGTTCGGGTTAAGCTGCATTACGTAAACTTAGATCTTTCTCTTGACATCTAATGTAAATCTAACCAACCAAGAGGACTGAGGTGATTAATTAAACTACCTTATAATGTGAAACTGCAGCCTTTCGTAGATTTGCATTTTTACATAAGAAATGAGTGCACGTGTGGCTTGTGATAAGAACAAACAGGTTCCGTGACTATCTCAACAGATGTCGAGAGAAAGCTACCACGTGGCCCCCTTCCCTCCTTTCTGCCTTCTGCCTGCAATTTATGGTTTGGAGACTGCCGGAAGTTGTGTCATGAAACAGTCTGGCAACTAAAGTTTTAAAACACAAAGATTAGATTAAAATCATGATAGAAGACCAAAGATGACAATGAAGAATACGGAGTAAAACTCAACAAAAAGCAGAGGTATTCTCGAAAGAACATGAACTACTTCAATAAAATCAACATCCGCCCTGCTCTGGTCTGCAGAAGCATTTTTACTGAAATACAGGAAACACAGTCAATGCCACGATGTCTCCTGGGTTGAATCCGAGAGCTGCTATGTACGGCTGTGGGAAGGCGTTGCGTGTTTAATTTTCATGCTTAGCTTTTCTCCCTAACTGGGAGAATTCTGTTCCTTTGCCGCAGCTTCTCTCTCGAATAGATCCTCACATAGTAGGAGCCATAATTTCACCATGGTACCAAATAATCCATTTCTAACATATTTCAGCAACCTTTCCTTTAGTATTTTCTATACAATTCAGGAAGTACTGTAAATAAAGTATATTACTCATAGTTAAAATATTTTACACATATTGCCATATGTTTACCTTTAATTTACTTATTTCCATATCTTCAGTGATTAACATTCTATTATTGGAAAAATGTTGAAAATATAATTAAACTCCAAAACTCATACAGAGTAAGAATCAAAATATGTCATTTGTATACTCTGAACTTTTGTAATGATGATATTAACATTCTAAAATATTTTAAATAAACTGGCTGGAGGCTCTGATAGCAAATCTATATTTCTAGAAGAAATATCCAAAAAGTTCATAAACTTTTAGTAAGTTTATAGAAAACAGTAGTATATAAGTAAGTATATAAAATAACAATATATAAAAACAAGTTTATGAAAAATGTGCTTGCTTTTTAAGGATGCAAAAATTGAAAACATCAGTATACATAGGTCTGTCCTTTTAAGATGAAAATTATGAAAGTTATTAAGAAAGTACTGAGATAAACTAGTGCCAACACAAAAAGCTGCAGGTTAAATTTAGTTACTTATTTTTAAAGAAAATATAAAGAGTTAAAATAAAAACATCAAAACGCCACTTCTGAAATTAGAAGTCATCACTCATTTTATCTTTAAGGAAAAGGAAGACAAAGCCTTCCGCCCTCCTTAGGCTGTGCCAACGGAGCTGCAGCAAGGGCTGGGGTTAGGGAGTGGGGTAGGGACTTGGGGTTGGCACTTAGCCCTAAACATTGTGGTTCTTACCTGGCGAGGCCCAGGACGGTGCGGGGCTCTGCAAGTGGCTGTAGGCAGAAAGGGACAGCAGGACCAGAGGGCCCACCAGGCCGGGCTGACTTCCCAGACAGCGTCCGAGATGCATCAACAAACGGGACTCCAAGGGTTATGACAGGATCAGGATGCTCAGGGCACAAAATACCCTATGGATGTAAGAGGCACCTTCTTTTTCCTTAAATGTCAATTTAAGAACAATAATGATGTTTATGGGCTTTTTTTTCCCTCACTCAAAATGAAAATGCTTTCTCCGATCCCAGGAGGGAGACGTACATTCTTAGAATTTCAGATTACCTGCTTCAGTTAATAGTCAAACGTCAGCGTGAACCATGGCACAGTCATCTCGGAATGGGAAGTGCTAAGAAAGAAATGAAGTGGGAATGCAGGCTGGCGGGCGCAGCTTGGCTGGCCGGCTCCTCGGGAAGACGGCGATGCGGGGACCTCCCAGCCGGACCGCGGGCCTGCAGCACAGAGCTGGGCGTAGCAACGGCTGGGTGGCCGGGCAGGCTGGACTCTGCCGGGGAGGACACCGGCTCCTGAGAGGAAACGGAGCCCCGGCCCGGGGGGTCACGCAGGGCAGGCGGGCAGCCCTTGGGCCAGCACCAGCATGCTATTGTAACAATCATTCATAATTACAAGGAAAAAGCTGAATTTGAGCATTTTAATTTTCCTTTTTAAGATTTTCATAAAGATCAATTTATTCAATTTGAGGAACTTTCTTGGCAATGGCTTTTCAGAAATCATTTAAAGATTATAAAAATAACATGCATATGGCAAAAAATTGAGAAGATACAAAAGACTATGTACTTGAATTCAATGTGCCTCATGCTTTAGCCCCTACTGTCATTTTTGGGTAAATATCATTAACCCAATGCACCGACGTCTCTCCCATAGTTCCTGTGTATGGTCATGTACACAGAGGCAAAGTAAAACTACACATACTTTACAGACGTGATGCACCGCGTTTCATGAAAAAGCAGTCTTGTCTACCTCGCTACAGCCGCACAGTATTCCAACGTGTGGTCACACAGAGACTTTAACAAACTTTTTTGTTTTGTTTCGAGCTTTGCTATCATAAACGATTGTGCATGCACGAATAGATCCCCAGGATAAAATTCTGCAAGTAGGATTCCAAGTCATAAAGTAATTAAAATGTAAATAAACTCTACCTAACAGTTTCCTAAAACATCTGCTCCAATGCCTATTTCCCCTGAATCTGCATAAGAATGGTCTAGCTGCTAACTGCAAAAATTTATCAAAAATTTTAAAACCTGGTCAATCTAAAAACCATTTTACTGCTGTTTTGACTTGTATTTCTTTAATTATAAGCTTCTGATGTTCAACAGCCAGTGCACTTGCTTTTCTGAGAAGTACCTAGTTATGAGCTTGTCTCTTTTATGCACTGGTCTCACTGTCTCTTTCATGTCTTTTAAAGTCTATCAGTCTGTCAGTCCATCCATCCATCCATCCAGCGCTGGGACCCAAACCACCACATGAGGCAAGTACTGTACCACTAAGCTACATTCCAGTCCCTAAAATATTCTTTATCAATAAAAAAATTACAAGTAATGCATACTCATTACAGTGAGCAGGCCAACATAAAGATGACTTCTGGAAAAGTTAATATTGTATCCTTAGCACTTTCGGCCAATTCTAGTTAACCAGTGTTACCCATCTGCCTTCAAACAAACAGACACTCTACACTGTTATTTTGAATAAAATGAGGTTACATTATGTATCTTACTTAGCAACACACCTGTCTCAATTAGCTCAGCATGGACATCTCTTTGAGATAATCATTTTTAGCAGCTTCATAATAACATTCTACAAAATGTATAATCACATTGTATTAAAGCAATTCTCTACAGATAAATGGGTAGACCTCTCCTAATTTAAAAAAACGTTACAATTATACCACATTAGCCATGAGTATTCTCCTCAATGCTTTCACAAAGAGCTTTTTAATATGGAGAAACTTGCCTTTTACCCCGCCTATGGTTTGCAGCTCTGCCTCCATGTGCTGACTTTTGCTTTGAGTTGTTTTTTGTTGTTGTTGTTGCATTAATGCTTATTTGGTAAAATTCTGCAGTATTTTTCTCGGTATTGTGTAACTTCTGGCTTCTGTGCCCTATTTAGAAGTCATCTCCCCTCACTCAAGATTGTTTTAAAAATCCTGAAAATCTTAGCAATATTTCTCTTTTTTAGGTAGGTTTACTAGTGAAAATTATTGTAATACAACATATATAGAAATAGGTCTAAAATTTACATTTGTAAACTATATTTTCATTTTCCTCCTCATATAATGCATTTTTTCAAAATGCTACCTGAGGCTCACCTGGTTCTCAGATTAGCTAATTGTGGCTATTAAATAGTTGGTATTTTAAAGTTAATTTCTCTTTGACACTTCTTTCTTTTTTTGATCTTATTGTGAAATTTCACTGATTTAATTCTTTCTGACAGAGATTTGGTAGTTTCATCAATACTTTCCCATTAAGAGGGAAAAAATTTGCATTTAAACAATGGCGAGCAGTTTATCCAGAAAATAACAACAATACAGAGGCTGAAGGGAAATCAGGGATCAGGCCAGATAATCATTAACCATCATTTATTTAAGGACTTAGTTAAGTTCTTAATTAATTAATTTAGTTCTTAGAGATCTTTCAGGCGTGACCTTGGGCAAGTGACTCCCTGAGACAGGAGAAGTAACACCTGCCTACGCCCCTGGAGATCTCAGAGGGATCAGATGGGATGATGCACTCAAAGCTGCTTAGGAACTACTGGGTTCAGCCCAGAAAAATATTTTTATCTTTTCAGATTAAGCAACTGACATTTAGCTAACCAAAAGAAATCTGTTTTTTGATTTTTCTCCTCAATTTTAGAGATGTCTACTCAATAAAAATAAATTCACCAAATGTTCACTTGGAGATAGAAATTATAGCGTAAGTAATAATGAACCAAAGTAAGGCATTTCCAAGACTTAAAAATGTAATCGACTGCTGCTGTTAATAGCCAATCTTCTTAAAGCAATTTAACTGATATAAAACTACCAAATATGCAGCATTTTAAGAAGGCTCTTATGTAATTTTAAAATATTTTGAATAGTTATAGAGCCACAGACGACCAAAGACACTTTAAATGATTTAATAAGGCCAGGAAAATCTTGTCTACTGATTTTTCTCCCCAAAGGTAAAACATTCTCAGATCTGTTTGGGTAGGGGGAATAACACCCTTTCTTCAGGGGGGCTGAAGTCTGAGCCCTTAAGAATCATCCTTTAAAAGGTCCATTTATTGTGTATTTTTTATACACTGAAATATAGTAAAAAACATTTTCTTACATTAGGAAGGAAAGCCAGATCAGGACTTTTACCAGAATACCTATTTTGCAATGATTTCCCAAAGCCTATTATATAAATATTTCTTAGTGCCAAACTTCTCATTATGACAATTAGTTTACTATGACAGACAATATATCATGTTTCTAAAGAACATCGGGAGTCTGAGAGCTGCTGATCCAATCACCAGTGAATCAATGAGTTAAATGCAATATAAATGTAAAAACTTAATTCTAAAGGGTAAATTTTCTTGTTTGCTCTTTTTGTTTGTTTGAGGCCCTAACCCTAACCCTAAGTAGGCTGGCAGGTAAATGAGGCAATGTGTTGGTCTAGGAGACCACAGGGTATTTACCAGCACTGAAAATGGAGATAGTGCCAATCCAGAGTGATTTATTGTAACAAGAGGACATTAAAAAGAGAAAAATATGTACAAAGCCAACTACTATAATACTATATTAACAACAACAAAAAACTCCCCAGCAAAAACATGCTAGAGACAATAAAAGAGAAACAATATTGACATGTGGCAATAAAGTAAAATAAGTTCAATTTTTAATAGCTCCAAAGCAAACTCTAGATCAAAATTTTAATCAACATTTGCGAAGTCATTTGAGCATAAAGTAAAAGTTTTTCTACATTTTAGGTTTCAGTTCTTATGGGACCCTGTTCTTTCTCACACTGTCTTACTCATTCCATATTTTATACATACACGTTTATATATAGATATATATAACATGTATCAAAATGTAAAAATGCTTCACTTCTAATTCTTGACTCAACCATTTTTCCTATTCCCTCTCTACAGATAATGAATTCCGCTTCTTGAATATCACTCTAAAGCTAAATTTTTGCATATGCTAACAAATGAGTAAATACCCTCCCATTTTACATAAATATTAGCAGACTAAGCACACTGTTAAGACCATATTTTTGCCTTTTGTCTTGAATATTCAGGGTCCTGTTTTCTAAAATTTTGTTTTTAACAAAAATTTCAAATAGACAAGGTAAAGCAGGAGTCAAGAAACACTTAAATTTACCTATAAACCTACTATCTAGATTTAACAAATATTAAATTTCTTTTGTCATTTGCTCTCCTTACTTATATGAAAGCATATTAGGAAATTATTATTCTTTTAGGGAATTATTTTAAAGAAGTTACAGACATCAAGTTAGTAAATATTTCTCACAATAGCACCAAGAAGAATTCCTTAGGAATTAACCTAACTGGGGAAGTGAAGGCCCTTGACAGTGAAACCTACAGTGCTCTGAAAGGAGGTGAAGAGGACGCAGGAACTAAAAGAAGCTCCCCGCTCCTGGAAGGCAGAACCAGCACTGTCAAGATGGGTCTACTTCCTAAACAGACGTGAAGATGCAATGCAGCCCCAATCCAAACACCAACAGCATTCCTCAGAGAACTAGTAAAAACTATCCTCAGATTTACACGGGACCAGAAGAGACCTGGAATAGCAAAAGTTGTGCAGGGCAACAAGAGCAAAGCAGGAGGTGCCATAACCCTGGACTTCAAGCTACACTACAAAGCGGCAGTGATTAAAAAAAATCAAACAAAACAGCATGGTATCGGCAAAAAACAGACAAGTGGATCAATGGAATGATGAGAGGATGCAGAAACAATTACGGTATATCCAGCTACCTGATCTTTGAGAGAGGCAGCAAAAATGTACACTGGAGGAAAGACGGCCTCTTTAATACAGTAAATAGTGCTGGGAAAACTGGCTGCCCATATGCAGAAGACTGAATAGAGACCCACATCTCTCACCATACACTAAACTAAAATCAAAATAGATCAAAGATCTAAATGTTAAAACGGAAACAATCTTCTGGAAGATAAAATAGGTAAAACTCTTGAAGATACATCATAGGCAAAGACTTTCTGAACAGAACCCCAACATCAACAAATGGGATCATATCAAATTAAAGTTTCTGAACAGCAAATGAAACAACCAACAGGTGAAGAGATGACCTACAAAATGGGGAAAAATTTTTGGCAGCTATTCCTTGGATAGAGGACTAGTATCTAGAATATATAAAGAACTAAAAAAAAAATTAGACTCCCCTCAAATAAAAGACTCAATCAAAAAATGGGCAGCTGAAATAAACAGGTATTTTCAGAAGAGGTCCAAATGACAAATTAATATAGGAAATAAATGTTCAAGATTTCTGGCCCTTAGAGAAATGAAAACTAAAACAACACTGAGATGCCATCCTACCCCAGAAAGAAGGCTATCATCAAGAAAACTGAAGCTGGGCATGGTGGTGCAAGCCTGTAATCCCAGCACTCAGGAGGCTGAGGCGGGAGGATTGCTAAGAGTTCAAACCTGGCCTGGGCTACATAGTGAGTTTCAGGCCAGCCTGCACTACATAGCAAGACCGTGTCTCAAGAAAAAGCAAGCAAGCAAGCAAGCTAGCTAGCTGGTAACAACAAATGCTGAGGAGGCTGGGGGTGGTAGTCTTCTACATGGTTGGTGAGAATATAAACTAGTACAGCTACTACTGAAATCAGTATGGAGATTCCTCAAACAAGTGAAATTAGAAATTCCATTTTATCCAATAATTCCCTTCCTAGGTATCTTCCCCAAAGAGTTACAGACATCATACTGCAATAATACATTCACATTCATGTTTATAGCAGCACAATACATATTAGTTAAATCTTGAAGCCACCTATATATCCATCAATAGATGAATGGATAAAGAAAATGCAGTACTTATACATGATAGAGTACTACTCTTCCATAAAGAAGGACATCATTTGTAGGAAAATAGATGCACCTTGAGACCATAATGTTAACGGAGATCAATCAGACCTACATGCTTAAATATCATATTAACTTTTCTTATATGAGAAACCAATAAATAATTTCAAAATACAAAAGACAGATATTAATTAACAGGAAGAGAGACTGTTTGCAAATTGGAAGATCTAGAGATGGAAGGATGGGGCAGGGCAGAAAGGGAAGGGGGAATAAAAAGAATTAAGATATGTTAAGTATGTGTACTACTCCCTAAGATGAATGTAAACAGTACGTACTGCAATCATGCATTAATAAAAACATTAAAAGGAAAAGAAACTTTGGGAACTGATTTGAGAAAGGAGTCTGTTAAGTTGGAGAACTGGGTTGGAGAAAGCTTAGAATGCTGTAAGCATAGCTGGATGGGCTTGTATGAGCTCAGAAGACATACTGGTGATAGGAATGCTGATGTTAAAGGTGTGGTTCATGAGGTTTCAGGTGGTAATTAGAACTGTTTTGGGAAATGGACTAGAGCCCATTTGTGTTACATTCTGGCAAAGAAAATGGCTACATTTTGCTCATGTCCTAAGAGTTTGTAAGGGGCTGGATTTAAAGGTGGGAGACTAATTAATCTAGTGGAGGAAAATTCAAGGCCACCCAACATTCATGTGGTGGCATGGCTACTGGTGGCTGCTTTTACTCATATCTACAGTGTGAACTGGTAGCAAAATGCAGAGCCCAAGGCTTTGAAAAATTTTCAATTTGGCTAGAAAGGAAATTAGATTTGGGGCCAAGGAGAGTGTGGTTACTGAAAAGATTAGCATGGTTAAAAAGCAATTCAAAGAAGCCAGGGGGGTGGAAGTGTAGTTTAGAGATAAGAGTACTGTCTAGCATGCAGGAGGCCCTGGATTCAAACCCAGCACTGGAGAACAAAGCAGGAGGGGGTGGAGGAAAAGAAAAGAAATCCTAAATGCTTTGCAACTGGAACAATAGGAAAGGTGGCCTGAGGGCATCTCAGGATTTAGCTGGACTCCACCCATCCTAGACTCAAGGTGTAAAAGAGTAAATTCCTTTGAAAGACTCGGTTTTGAAAAGAGATCCCCAGGGTACTGTGATTACTCAGAGCCACCTTGAACAGTACATCCCCAAGTTCAGCTCTTCAGGTCCTCAGAGACCACTGCAGCCTTGATCCAAGGGGCCTGGCTACTGCTCAAGCTGGTGGCAGACTTCAGCATTATCCATGTGGTGTTGGTTTTACAGGCATGCAGTGTGCAGTGGTACAATAGTGTCTCACACCCAGGTTCCCCAGCAAGTCCTGGAGGAAGGGCAATGTGGTGTGACAGGGTCTGAGTCCTGCCAGACCTGGAAAGGTGAGTGCCTGATGCTGTGGGAGTGAAGCCAAAGGCTCAGTAGAGATGTGAAGAATGTGGAACACCTGCCAAGGAAAGCTGCAGGCCGTGAATGGAATCAGCACAAGAGAGAGGCCACAGCAGGGCCTCACAGGTGTGGGGCCACCCAAGACCTCTGGGAATCACCTCTCACCACCATTTGCCCACAGGCTGTATATGCAGCCACAGGACTTAATGTTTGCCCTGGTGGGTTTTGGTCTTGCTTTGGTCCAATTTCTGCTTAGCTCCCTATCCCTCCCTTCTGGAATGGGAATATTCACCCCATCCATTGTACACTGGAAGCATTTAACTTTCTGAGTTTTGCAGTGGCTCATAGGTAAGATGGATTTGAATTGCAGAGGAGACTTTGGACTAGGACTTTTGAGTACCGGTAGGTGGAACTGCTGAGACTCTGGCAACTCTCGAAGATGGACTGAATGTATTCTGCATAATGAGAGGGACAAAAGCCTTTTGGAGATTGAGCTGGAATGTTATGATTTAGATCTAAAATGTCCTGCAAAAGTCTTGTGTTCAGAGGTGGGGTTTTGGGGAGGTGATGGAACGGTGGATTCTTCCATTGATGAGCTCTTGCTCAATGCGCTATTAGGTGGGGCCTGGTTGGAGAAGGTAGGTCACTGGGAGTGTGGCCTGGAAGAATATTTTTCTTTTCAGTGGCACTAGAGAATGAACTCAGAGTCTTCTCAGTGAACTACATACCCTGCCCTTCTTAAAATTTTGAGACAGGGTCTTGTTAACACATTTATGCCAAAGACTGAAATTTTTTCATGAAATTCATATGCTACCTAGAAAATTAAAGGAACAAGAATGTGAAGAGAACATACGTCATTATGTTCTACTGTTATGGCTGTTGCACTAGCCACTGAAGGGTTAAGCTGGTAAACTTCCTGGTGCGACTTTGTGATTCTCCTGCATCAGCCTCCCAAAATGCTCAGGTTACAGGCATGTACCACTATTCCTAGCTGGAAGGGTATATTCTTGTCCTCAGCTCCTTTCTTCTTTCTTTGCTTCCTGGCTGCCATGGGTTGAGAAGCTTTCTTCCACCATGCCATTCCTGCTTTGGAGCCAGGCAACCATGGACTGAACCCTCTGAAGTCATGAACCAAATCTCTCCTCCTCTACATTACAAGCATCAAGCATTTGTCCCAGTGGAAGAAAAATTAACTAATACAGGAGGATGCCAATGATATACCTGCAGATAAATGCAAATGAACAGTCACAGCTGTGTCAGTCTTACACCTCCTAACACCATAAGATAAAAGTAAAACAAGCACACACATTCACGCTGGCTCAGACAAAGCTTCGCTTGTATAAATGTGTGAACCTGACCACCCATGTTCAAGACTCCCACCAAGGGCAAGCATAAGCTTATTCCTTTTTCTTCCACTACAGGGCACTGAACCCAGGGCTAAGCTACATCCCCAACCCTTTTATCACTTTTTACTTTGAGACAGCATCTTGTTAAGTTGCTGATTCGCCCAGGATGGTTTTGAACTTGTGATCTTCCTGCCCCAGCATCCCAGAGTGGACGATTACAAGCATGTGCTACCACGCCCACACTTGCTAAAAAAATGTAAACATAATAATGCTAATTTTCTGCAGTGGGTGCTTTTTGAGATTAATATTTCATATTATATAACACATGGTATTCTCATTGGTGACTGAAAATACATAATAAGTGACTTATCTGAAGTTATTTCCAAATATATTTGGAGCAAGAAGGTCACTACTCGGATACCATATATTCACTAAAATGTCCACTTTGAAGGACATTAAACAACATTCATCAGAATCACCAGCTAGCAAAAGGTGTTCTGCAGCCCGGATACACGGCCAGAAACAGAGGCAGTGGCTCTGGATGAAGGAGGCTCCATGGTGAGAGGTTTGGGAAGCGATGTTGAGAGCAGGTCCCATCACGGAGATTAACAATACATGCTACAGATTCGCCAGTTAATTCCTCTGAGGCGTTCACAGTGAGAAAACCTTCTTAACCTACTGTTTTTAAATGCGTTTACCTACAGGATTCTGTTTTCTTTCCAGAGATCACATAGGACTATTTCATGGGCACAGTAATCTGTGCAATGCAGTTTGAGAAATGTTGTCTGTCTATAAATTCTGCTCTGTGGCCTCATGTAATGAATGCAATCAAGCTACATTCTGCCTGAGGACCAATAGCACATGCTTCGGCCTTGTGAGTGTAAACGCTGTTACAATACTGGAGCAGAGGGCTTCTTTTTCATGAATATTTCTCGTGGTTTTCTGTACTGCTACTGCTACCTTTTCCATCATGTTTCCAACTCAGGTAAGCCTCTCTTCTCTACTTACAATACATAAAATAAGCTAAAAATACACATATGTTACACTGCACCTTAGTTTAGGCATCAGAATGCCGAGGATACCACAGTGGGAGAGTCTCCTCCAGTATTCAAACTACATTTTTGAGACTTAAACATTTTCACGGAAAGAAACTTACCTAGCACTTACAGTCCAGGGCAGAGCAGTCCGTGGCCACACCGGGAGCAGGTGGTGCCGAGGGTGCTTCCCGCAGGGCTGTGGCGAGACCCTGACCAGCGCGGGGAGCTGAACCCAAGGCTTCGGCACAGGCAGCAGCAGCCCCATGGGCCTGACCTTCCCACCCGCCCTCGAGGCAGCTTCCACACAGCACTGTGAGCATTTCCCCCAGAGCACCGTCTCTACTTTCAAAAACTAACGTGTTACATATATCTGAGTTGTGAAAGTGCTCTGACACACACACACACACACACACACACACACACACGGAAGGGCCGCAGCAGTCAAGTGGACCAACATCCAAACATACTAAGTGCTTTATCCCTTTGTGTGGCAGAAGCCTCTAATGTCTACTCTCAGCAACGCTCCTGTACACACACAAGGTTAGCTCACACTGTCTGCTTTTAAAATCGTCGTATCTGAACAGAATATCTTCCGAAACTTCCTCAGAACATCTCGATCTGAATTTTTCCTATGATCTCTGTTTGGAATTCTTGCTTTCTGACCATGACCGAATAAAAGTACAGGTATACTTTATATTCCACTGGGACACACAGTGTTGGGAGAACAGGAAGAGGAGGTTATCAGCTTTTCCAATGCAGGGAAAGGACAAGAAAGAATGGCAGAAATATTTCACAGAAGTGCAGGCACAAGCAGACCTTTAACAGCAGGGTTGTGTTGGGCATGAAGGGTGACACATGGGTGGACAGGGAGGTCTGCGACCCAGTGCCTATCAGAAAGAAAGCCCGAGGCTTCGGGAAGCAAGGAGAGATTTGTGACTTAAGGGCAAGTGTGCACAGCAGAGGGTCAGAGTGTGTGTGTGTGTGTGTGCGTGTGTGTGCAGCTGAAACGGAGGGGAGAGAACCAGGCAGCAGGAGACCACTTCCAAAGCTCCTGTTCCAGTGCAGAACTGAGGGGATGGGAGCTGAGCCTGTGGGGACAAGAAAGCAGAGAGGAGCTCGGCTGTGCGACACACCAGGAGCTCTATGCCCGGGAATGTCCCGGCAGGGTCTGAGGACAGACAAGCTGTGGGGGGACTGAAGACAACCACAGGGTTTCTGAACTGAGGTTACTGGGGTAACAAGAGGTCAGTCTGGAAGATACACTGATTTGGCGATAAAATAACCTATGTGGGTTATGACAGGTGAAGGTTAGGAGCTATCTGGCATCCAGGTAGGCAGGACAGGATTTACTAGCAATGCCTGTGCTACAGATTCAGATGAAGGTGTGGCTATTGTCTTTAACAATCCAGGAGGTGCGGTGAAGTGTAGCTGTCCACTTGATGGGCGTGGAAGCCACTCAGGGATTCGTAGGGCACACTGCTGGGTGTGTCTGGGCGGTGGTGGAGGTGTGGCCTTGGGTACTGCATCTGGTCCCTGCCCCTCCTCTCTGGCTCTGTTGTCAACTCTATTTCCTGGATTCCAGGAACTGCACAGCTCTGCTCCATCACACCCTGCTGCCATGATGCTCCTGCTTGGGAGCAGCAAACCATGGACCGAATCCCCTGAAACCATGAGCCAAATAAACATCTCCTCCTTAAACTGTGGGATCTGGGTGATGTATCCAGCAAGCGAGAGGCTGGCTGATGTGTATGCTTGCGAGGCTTTGAACGAGCCCACAGAGCTACAGCACCTCTCTTGTTCATTCTCTTATAGATACTGACCTGAATCTACCTCGGTGCTGGCAGCAGGTCCTGAAAGGCAGAGGTCAAACAGACAATACCCCCAGGTCAGCAGCTCCTCGGACCCATGTGCGCTGCCCATGTGACCCACGTGTCCTTCACTGCTCACAGCCACAGTGCTTTCCTGCTGCCCAAAGGTAGCAATGTCTGTCATTCAACATCTCTGGGCTTCAGTCAGAGCCTGAAGGACCTGAACTCTTGCCCCTGAGAGACCTGCAAGTCCACTCTCTTGGGCCAAGGAGGGATGCAGATTGTGGGAGGGAGCATGTGGACATGGTTTCCAGCAGGTGCAGTCGATGCTAAGTGCTGGAGGTGATGCGAGAGGGGAATTCCTTCGGACAGAAAACGTGAGCACATGGAGACACAGAAATGGTGACAGAAGTACAACCATGTGGCATCTTTCTGTCTGGCTAAGTTTGATTTTATACCTAAGGGAGTAAGTAATCACCAAAGAAATGGAGAGGAGGAACAGACAGAATTAAAACCGCCTGAGAAGCATCTCGACAGCACGGAAATGTGAAGAAGACTTGCGCAAGGGGCAGCGAGTGGAGGCTGTGAAGGTCGTCGCAATGGCTGGCGTAGGTGCTGGTGAGGCCAAGGGAGACGTGTCTGGGCCTGAAGACAGGGTAACACTTGGTGTGGGGGACGCAGGGAGGTGGGTGGCCAGTGGGGTCAGCACTGACCAGTCCCCCGAGACCCCGGACAGACAAAGAGGTGGGCGAAGGGTTCCAGGACAGCCACCTTCTCCCGGCCTTGGGTGCTGAGGTCTTGAATTTCAGGCCTTTGACCTCCATGAGCTGCACCACCGGCTCTCCTGTCCTGGCGCTCAGGCTGGTCTGGGTCACACACCGGCTCTCCTGGGCCTGCTGAGGGCAGGCCGAGGGGCTTCCCGACCCCATCACAGGTCTGTCTCTGTCTCTCTCTGTCCAGCCATCCCTGCTATACTGGATATCTATCCATGTATTGTACTGGTTTCGTCGCTGGAAGCCTGACGAAAGGGCCTGGAAGGACTTGAGGATAAAGAACAGCAGTAAGGAACAGACTGGTGTGAAACATGATGAAAAACGTTGGGGGATGGAGGGAGGGCTCAGAAAACAAGCTCCCGGGAGAACCAGAACTAGGTTCTGTCAGGACTATGAGGTTGGGAGTATATGTTCCTGCCTGAGGTAAGAGGAGGGGTGGGAAGTGGCTCACGCATGACTTCAGGGCTCAGACAGTTGCTGAGCTGAGTGGCTATCTCCAAAAGGCTCACGGGAGAGGCAGAGGGGGAGGCCCAGGGGCTGAGGAGCGGCTTGTAGGGCAGTGCTGAGGGAAGGGCCAGAGGCGGGACAGGGATTGGGTGGGAGAGCAGGAAAAGAGGGCTGCACAGAGATGCTCCTGCCCTGGGCGGGGACGCGCTCCCGAACACAAATTCTGATTGCTGCACCTCAAGATGAGGAGGAAGGGAATGTGAAGGCGTCACAAAGATGGAGTGCAGGAGAGGAGACTGGGTCTAAGGAAAGATGTCCAAACGAGCTTGTTGCAGAAGAGAAGACCAAAGGGAGAGTAGGTAGTCCTGGCTTTGCTTCCCCAGGTCTAGCTCCTCAGAGGGAGGCTCTGCTGTAGCTGCAGTCCTGAGAGCAGTCTAACCAAGGTGCCCGGCCCAGCAAAGCTATGTCAGTGGAGTTCAGCTCTGGGGGGCCGCAGAGTGCAGCCAGACCCTTGGGAAATCCCAAGCTGCTCAATGATGAACAGAGTACAAAGAGACCAGCGTGGCAGCCCACAGTTTCGCTGAAATGCAAGATCATTTCCTCTCCCCCCCCCCGCTCCCCCAGCTATGGGGAAGTCTAGAAGCATAAACTATTTCTTTTTGTTTCAACAGTTCCAGATTTGGACATTTATGTCTGCTCCAGATTAGATGAAATCAAATTAACAAGATGTTAACAATGCATGTGTATTCTGAAATCCCGAGAGGGCTGAAGGCCAGGAAGTGCAAGGCACTGTCATGGGCTTTTTGGCTGCAACTAGAATTGTGGAACAAGTTTTGCGAACAGAATCGTGCCGAGTATTAAGTTCATGAACCGAGGTACTGCTGTACCAGGGGCGTGGTTTTTAACACCTTAGAAAAACTTCAAAGGCAAATTTATATTTCTTATTGATTATTTTATGTACAACTTACAGACTATAAATTCCATCTTTTGTTTTTGGTACCGGGGATCGAACTCTGGTCCTTGCGCTTGCGCAGCAGGCAGCGAAACCACTGAGCTAAATCCCCAGCCCCTTAAATTCCATCTTTTGAAACTTTCAAATAACAAAATGTGATCACCAGTCTCTTGCCTACAGGACTCAGAAACACAGATTAGCAAATTTTGTAGTGCTTGAATCTCCATATCTAGCAAAAATTCTGCATAGCAGCACCAGGTATGTAGTTTATTTAAAAATACCACTTTTCTGGACAGGCTGACATCTCCCACCATTTCACTGCCTGCAGAATCCATGTTCCAGGGCCATGTGTGTAATACTGTGCAAAAGCTGCTTCATACAAAAACCACCTACGAAAAGCTCTTACTGATCAGTGACATTTCTGGCTCCCTTAAAGTGAGGAAAATTAATGCAAATAAAAGAGCACGTGCCACAAGATTATAGAGCTTTGTAATATTTACATCTACTTAAAAGTAACTGAGAACTTTCCTCTAAGTGAATTTAAAAACACATTCTCAAGAGTCATCTAAAGCAGATCAGAGTCCACTTAGTCCAATGAGACAACAGGCCCACTGCAAACTGCCAGCCAACAAGAAACTGGGCTGGCCATAAAGGGAAATGGCATTTGGGTATTTATTGTCTATGGCAGTAGCCTTTGCGGCAGAATGCAAGACTCTTCTTACTTAGGGTGCAAGAAGAAACTATCAAAGCTGTGATTTCTAAATTTTTTTTATCCAAAGTATGGAAAAAGCCTTACTGGATTAAATGTTAACATCTGGTGTGAAGGGTCACTCCGCCGTAAGAGGCTGGCAGCGAGACCATCACTGCTCTCTGGCTGTTGGGGGCTTCTGACGTGTGGCAGCTGATGAGTGATTCCAAAACCTTGCATGGCAGAAAAATCACAATCCTGCAGTGCTTTGAACAGAGCTGGACAGAGACTGTGACGATACTTTGCATCAGAGGGAGATTCTGATTGTCTTGAGGCAAAGTATTTAATCAACAGCAGTCATTTCACAAAAAAGACTGGTCTGAGCGTGCTCACCCACCCTGGGACACATGGCATCAACCAGGTCGTTTGCAAAGAAAAGAAAAAGTTAGAAAACAACACCCTCCATCCACCACCAGGACAAAGGTGACAATTTAACATGCGTAGAACAAACCTGCACTCAGAAAGAAACTCCTTCCAGGGAAATGGCACTTTGACATTGGATGTTTATGAAAATATTTGTGAAAGTGGTTCATCTTTAAAACTCATACTTCTATTAAACTTAAAAATGGATTTTTTACCTTGCTTAAAAATTTTCCGGAGTAAGTATTTCAGGGGTTTCTGAATTCCTTTTTAAAAACTGTGTTTGTGTGTATGTCTATATGTACTACATATGGGACGTGTCATTTATACATTTAAAATTATAGTATAAAATCTGTATATTATATACATATATTTACAGAAATATTTGTAATTGAAACATGCAGTGTGTATTCGAATTTAAAAATGTTACAGTAAAAGACGCTTTGCCATTAATCCCCCTTGATGTTCTCCTCTTGCTTCAAACACACTTATCCCATCGTCTCGCCACTTTCCGACGCAGTTCTGGAGTCCTCTTTTCTGTGTCCTTAGTTGCACTGCTGTAGCTGCCTTGATGTCCCGAATCAATTCAAAATGATTCCCTTTCGTGTTCATTGTGACTTTGGAGAGGCACTGGAGGTCACACGGTGCAGATCCAGTGAACAGGGCGGACGAGGACGCACCGCAGTGTTTTTGAGCTGCCTTTGTGCTGGATGGCGCAGCAGCAGCATTCACCACACTTTGATCACATCTCGTAAAGACACTCCGGAAAGGGGACTTCAGAAACTGACAAGGGTGACGGGAAACGTGTTCGAGGTGAGGGAGTATTCTGAGGGTGTCAATGGCAATGTGTCTTCTACTGTAATAATTTTTAAATTCAAACATTTGCCACATTTTTCAATCACCCTTGTACATAGTTTATAAAATTATAACACATATAGAACAACTTTCTATCTTTGAATCCAGGGCCTTTGCACTCAGTTATATCCTGAGTTCCTTTTGTATTTTCAGTTTATTTTGAGACAAGGACTCACTAAGTTGCCCAGTTCCAATCCTGTGATCCTCCTGCCTCAGTCTCCTAAGAGGCTAGGATTACAGGCCTACAGCACCATGCCCACTTTCTAGGAGATTTTTAAGAAGACTTTGCACAACTATACTATGGCATTAAAATTATTTTTTAGAAAGTCAGACAATACTGCACTTCTTTCTTCAATATAACTTTGTGTTTTTCCACATGGGACAGAGCCTACTATCATGTTTTGATATAACATCAAACAAAACCTCTGAATCACTCACTATAAAACTTGAAATTTTAATGTCTTTTCTAAAAATATATCTCATTCTGTTTCACTTAAAATTTTTCTACACTCACAATAATTTATACTTGTTTCATTTTTTCATAAGATATAATCTTATCCTTTCAAAATTTTATTTTTAAAAATTTTACAATGAATGTGACATTAATACACTGCTGCGTGTGTTTATAATTTATAGATAAGAATACATATTATTGGGTGAGTATGCAAAAATATTTTAAGGCAGCCATCAAAAAAAGAGCTTAGGGCCAGGGATTTAGCTCAGTGGTTCTACCGCCTGCCTTGCAAGTGCAAGGTCCCAAGTTTGATCCCCGGTACCAAAAAAAAAAAAAAGAGCTCAAAGATCACAGGCTTATGGTCTAAAGGTATTTGTGGGGTTCAAATCCCCGTGTCACCGGCAGCTGGTCACAGAAACACATGTGCAAGTGCGTAGTTACAACTTCTCCCTTTAACTGTGCTAGTGCTCTCTGTTCCCATATTACGTTTCAACGCCTCAGAATGAGGACACTGCAGCGACTTCAGCCCTACTCCGGTCCGTGTGGGCACCCGGCAGCTGCCAGCCTCTTCAGCTGGGCCCTCCTTTGTGTGGACCCGGAGGACCACAATTAGCCCAGGACTCAGAATGCTGCCGAGTCTGCAGAGCACGGCACTCTGCAACCCGAATACCGGGGGACTGTGAGGGCTACAAATGTATGAAGATGTCGCACGCGCTCTTCTCCCTGAGACCCATTCTTCCCGGCTGAAGTCTGACTCTCCTGTGGGTGCTGGGGCGGCTCCCAAGGAGCCTGAGACGACCACCGGCTGCCCCGATCCACTCTTTCGAGTCTCCAAGTCTCCCTTCCCCAAGTCTTCCAATTTCTAGGTCCTAGCATAGACATCCCGACAAAACGCATTGGATTTATTAAGCCCACTTCAACAAATAAGGGAACCAAGGCTCAGAGAGTGGTCCACTTTAAAGAGTAGTTATATTTCCTAAATGCAGCATCTTCACACACACAGCTGCGTGCTTGCCGCCCCCCTTCCCTTCAGTCAGCACAGTGGCACTGCGGCCTGGCACTGCCAGACGCTTAGAAACCACGGCCAACCTGAAATTCCAAACCCATGCATTTCCAGCGTCCATGTGCAGACGACTTCCAGGTGCCAAAAATACAGTGGACCCTCAAGTTATGACCGGCCTGACACACGAACAACTGGGTTAATCAGGTTAATGGAGGATTCATCTGCTGCTTGTCATCTGCAGCATGTGCCCAAGTAAACACCCAGATCTCAGCTGTACTGACAACCAGCCCTCGGGAACTGATTCAGTTCCTCAGTCAAGGGTCCACTGTACTGGGAAGACGGCTCTTGGGGACAGAAGGGGAGAGGATATCTCACAGCTCTCAGAGGACAGAGGGGTCGACACGACACACAGGGAGAAGAGAGGGAAGAGGAGTGAGCACAGGAGAACATTCGACCGTCCAAGGTTTTGGAAGAGTCTGGTAAAATCGTGTGCTCTGAGGGCTTTGCAGGCAATTAATTCCCTGACCTTTGGGAGCAATGCAATCACATTTTAAAGGAAACAAACACACAGAAAATCCAAGCTACTTGTACAAGTTCTCCTACAGTTACTAGAAATGACATCTACCTTCGATGATTTATGTGATTTTTATTGTACTTCGGGGAGAGGGGGAGAATACATTTATGCTTAAATTTTGGAAAACTGTTCACTGACGAAGCCCTTATAGTAACTGTCCTGGGTCTCTTTATTAATTTGTCACAATTAAGTCAGTAAGAGCTTTACTAGTGCCCTATTACTTGATTGGTTTTGAAAGTGATTATCTTAAGATCTTGATTTAATTGGAAGCCTCTCAATTTACAAGGTACATTAAACTCTCAGTTGCTTCTTAAGATTATTCAAAAATGCAGGTCAATTACCAGTCATCACTATTTTGTACAAATGTCCCATAAAACTACAGCATGGCAGGACAAAGAGGAAAAGTGAGATTTAATTAGTCATGCTAAATTCCATGGAGATTTCAGGATGAAGGGCAACACAAGCATTCATGTAGTCTTACTAACACTGCTGCACCTTACAGATGGAGATAATTTGTCCTGAGTGCTAAATCACCAAACTGCCGCCTGCACCACGCCCAGCTGCACATTCATTTCCAGATTCGCAAGTTACAATTAATTTTGAGAATTGCTCCAAACTTTTCCTTCCCCAGTTAATAAGAGAATGCCATCAATAACTGTCCACACTCTTTCCAGAACAGATCAACCGCAGCTACTGCACAGCACAGGCCAGAGGCATGGGGTGGTTAATGACCCTGGAGACACGGAGGTCTTGGAAAGATTATTGGCTGCGATCTAAATATTTCATGTTGACCTTCCCATGCCCACTCCAATATCCAGTGTGTTTGGTTGAACATTTAGGATGATTAGCAGTTATAAGAGCTAACAAAGTGCCATGGTACCTGGGCTTGTATTCAATACCTATTTAAACTACTTCATAAACTATCAATGGTATTAAACGGATACTCGGAAGCTTTGTTCCAAAGTAACAACAGGAGCTTGGTCTTGAGAGCAATCACAGGAAACCTGACTACTGGCTCTTTACAAACCCAGGGAGTGGATTCCTTGAAAATTAGTGAATTATTGAATTGTTGGCCTAGGAGGGCGGGGTGCGAATTGACATGTTCGGACTCGTCCCTCATCTAAGCTCTGTGCACAGCATAAATTCTAAATCGCCAGGGCCGATCTGCTGCCAACCGTGCCAACAGTGAGCAAGGCAGAATCCGTCCAACACTAGTTTTGTGCACGAGGTAAACTTCCAGCTGGTTGCGTTCAGTAACAGGAAGTGTCCCAGTGTAAGATTTCCTGGAGAGTTAACTGCTGATCAGACAGGGTGCGGTGGGGACCCTTGCTCATCCTGAACTACCCAGTGCTAGGCGCCACCTCCCAAGAGGCTCCCAGGGCGAGCAAGGCCTCTCAGACTTCCGGATGCTGCTGGACCTAGGTAGCCTTGGGGCAGACTTTTTCTCCACAGTCTACACATCACCTCTGATACATTTCTGCACTAATTACTCACAGCTTCCATCCACCCTAAACATGACGGACCTCCCAGAATACAGAAAAATATTTAGAAATAACAAATCCATGGCTGAGTGGC
The DNA here is from genome assembly GCF_000247695.1 of Heterocephalus glaber. Next base: position 11,066,275 of record NW_004624798.1, on the reverse strand, counting down.
TCAGCAACCGGGCCACTCCACCCTAAGTCAGTGCTGTGCTCTTGGCCTACCAAAGGACAGCAGGGAATAGACACTGGAAAAGCTGTTTACCTGGGTGCTGAGGTCAGTTGTGACCAGAAAGGAAGGACAGCAACAGCTTAGGAATCTGGAGGCTCTTAATCCTGCTGCCCCGAGCTGTGACTGGAGACATCACAGCACCGTCCCTCAGTGCCTCGTCCCTTCTGTCTCCACGCAGGAGGCCACACACGAGGTGCATCGACACTGCGTGCTGCTGTCCTCACAAACGGAACTCCTTTGGTTCCAGCCCCTGGCAGACACCGTGATCTCCAACTGGGAGCAGGAGGAGCTCAGAAGAGGCAGCCTTCCCCTCGGAGGCAACATGGCTTTGGTGACCCGTCCTGCTCCTCAGGCAGGGCCCAGGTCCGCGTCTCCTCCTAGCCCAGTGATGACGAACCTTTTAGAGACGAGGGCCCTCACTGCAACCCAAACCCACTTATTCATCGCGAAGTTCCAACACTGCAATTAAACTCAACACCGAGGTTTTACTTCAGGAAAAACCCTTGTAACATGTATGCCACCCTGTGAAGAGGCACCGCCTGAAGACACAGGTGTGGCCCTGTGGGTCAGCAGTGCTTTTACCATTACCTCGAGGGTCGCAGTGAAAAACACCTTCCCTCTTCTCTATACTAGGATGGCTCAGAGTTCGTTTCCTAGTCTCACTGGGTTAAAAAAAAAGTACAAGGGGAAAAAGTAAATGTAAAATCTTTTTAGGTAATGTTTAGAATTAGCTGATTTTCAGAAGAACCAACAAACCGCCTACAGTTAGGCGGAAACATATAATTATCAACAAAACTATGTTAATGACAGAAAAATACATCCCCTGTCTGCGTCCCAACAGCGGAGCTGGTTCCCTGGCGAAGCAGGCATCCCCAGTCACTTCTGACAATGGCTCCCAGGGTGGACCCGGACAGCAGCGGCAGCTTCTGCCTCCGCGGGAATTGGGATGAAAAGCAAATTCCTGAACTCACAAAAACTAGTCAAGAGCTCTGTGTGTGGATGTGACCGAGTCTGAGTGAACGGTGTACTAGTTCTCACACACTGCAGCTTCTAAGCACTGCTCCATAAAAGTCTGGTCTGGTGCTTACAAATTCTGTAGTATTTTTACATTTCACTAATTAAAATGACCACTAATGGGTAGAGAAGAGTTTTCAAAGGAAATCGAGATAAGAAATGAACTCATCCTCAGAACATTCATACTGGACCTAAAGCACGAACTCAATCCTCCTTGAATACTAGTGTCCTGGGGCCTCTGAAAAAGGCCAGGTCCTACCCAACCAGCCGGGATGGACTACGCATCCCAGTGACACTAAATCGATGGAAAGCCCCAGGTCACTGGTGTGAGTGACCATAGGAGCCAGGCACTTTGTAGAGTGGCATAGCCTAGGATCTAGGAAATAGGGCTACTTGGCTGTGGATTCAGGAATGTGGACACTTTTCCCTACACTGGGTTTGTACCGTGTTAATTGGGAAAAAGGATACAACATTTTATTACCACCCATTCTTTTAAATGATTCTTTTAAATGTTCTAATTTCTAGAACAGATCATTCACTAATAAATACAATTTTGGGGAGCAAATTCAGTTTTGACCCTCTAGGCCGGCTCCTAAATAATTTAAAAAGCAAAAAAAGCCTGAGCAGGAAGCTGCAGTGCACTGGAGACCTCTCCCGCATTTCCGGCAGGCCCAGGGGAAGGGGCTGCAGCGGAGAGCACAGGGAAGGCTCTCAGGGGAGGCAGCAGCGCCAGCCGGCTCTGGCGAGGGGTTATTTCACTGCAGAGGAGAGACCCTCGCCACCCTGTCTCACTCTGCCTGTGGGCTCTCCGGCTCCGTGCAGGAAGGCAAGGAAGAGCAGGTCAGCTTCATTAATTTCCCATGTCCAAGGGGATGACACGACAGCAAAGTCCAAACCAGTAAGCTCAGCACAGGCTTTTGTGGTGTGGACAGAGAACAAGAGCTTGTGAAGGAATGACAAGACTGGAGAGGAGATTCTGGTGTCTCTAGCAGACCTACTGGGTGGTGCAGAGTGAGGCTGCGGACGGCAGCAGTTACTCCAACAAATGTCTCTGTGCAGGCCTGCTCACGACACCCACTGCCAGTCTCTGGGCAGCACACCCCTTCCCGGGGCAGCTCCGGCTCCGCGTGTGGCAAAGGACAAGCTGAGTGGCCTTCCTCGGTTAGAGGCTCCCCGGGTCAGGCTGAAACAGTGGCCAGTGCACTGGTCAGCGTGCGTGAGGCACCAAGCCCTTGGCTCCTTCATCTTCATGTGCCACATTTATAAACATTTGTAGTCAAATCGTGAGAATAAGACCAGAAATTACAAATGAATCCAATGTGCACTTATCTGACAGCACTCTGCAATGTTTCTGTAGTGTATCAATCACACGGAGATCAACATACAGGGTGAATGTTTGCACTAAGACACACTGCAGAAGATCAGAGTGGTAAAGACAATGTAAAACATTTTAAAACTGATGTTGTACTGATGTTTTACTTAACACTTTGGGGGAGTAACTGCCTCTGACATCACCTCAAGACACTTCTGTTGCTAATGTGATCAGTTTTTGTAATGGCAGTCAGTAAATAAAGGGCTGCTTATTATTTAAAAAAAAGACATATTGCCAAGAATACCCTCGAAATTTTCCCCCTCACTTTGAACAACTTATGCCATCGTTCTCGACACTTTGTGTAGCAGTTCTGAAGTCCTCTTTTGTGAGTGTCTTTACCAGGTGTGATGCAAAAAGCAGCGAATGCTTCTGCTAAGTGCCATCCTGCAGAAAAGCAGGCTTGGAAAATCCTTATGCTGTGTCCTCATCCACCTTATTCGCTGGATCTGTACTGTGACTTCCGGCTCCTCCCCTAAGTTAAAATCATGACGAAAGGTAAATGTTTTGGGTCAGTTCAGGACATCGAGGTAGCCACAACAGTGCAACTAAAGACACTCAGGAAAGAGGACTCCAGAGCTGCTTCCGAAAGTGGTAAGGATGATGGGATGAGTGTTTGAAATGAGGAGTATTCTGAGGGGATTTGAGGCAATGTGTCTTTTACTGTAATAAATTTTTAAAAATTTAGGCAGACACCATATTTGTCAAGCACATCTTGTAACTAGATTTCCACAAAAGTTCCTAAGAAGAGAGACCATTATAAGTAAATTATCCAAGGCTGAAAGCCACGTTAATAAGTAGCAGCTATAGGTAAATGGATGCACCTTGAGACTATACTCTTCAGTGAAATAAATTGGACATAGATGTAAATATCGCACTGTTTCTCTGGTGTGAGAAACTGAAGGTGCAAATAAGGAAAAATGTACAATAGATAATGTAAAATAGGAAGTGATGTTCAAATGGGAAGAGGCACTAAGGAGGGGGCAGGGGGAAAGGAAGGAAGGAAAAAGAAAAAATGAGAAAAGATAAAATGGAAACAGAGATCTTGTAATTAAGAAGGGGAACACAGGTGGAAGGGGGATGGGAAAATATGAATCAAGATACATCATGTGAGGTACAAATGCCACACGAGGAATGTGATCATTATGCATATCTAACATGTACCAACTATCTTAATGATAAAAACATAACTAGAGCCTTAACTATGGGAATCTGGCAGGGGCAGTGTCCCTAACCCCTGTCTTACACCTCCTGTGTTTAGATTTACTCTGCAAAGTCTTGGCTGTAAAGTCATTGCCCGCCCATGTCCACCCTCGGAACTTCTAAAAGGACCCTCCCTTTCCAGGGCGGAGATGCTAACCCTAAGTCAACCATTCCAGGGAAAGGGGCCGCCAGTCCCTGCACTGCCAGTCGGCAAGCCTCAGCTTGTCAGAGCGCACAACATAGTGCCTTCAAATAATAGTGTGGGCCAAAGGCTCAGCGGTGCTAAACTTTGACTAAAGGAGGAATAATGTTTAGCGTGCATGAAAACAATTTGTTTAACTACTGTGTTACAGGTCAGCCCGAGGCTAAAGGTTGTTTGTGATCACAGGAGGCTCCCAGTAAGAGACTCACATCCAGCTCACTGCAATGAACCCTGAATTCCTTCCCACCAACCATGCACACTGGCAGGCCCGGGGAGAGCTGACTCACAACAGCAACAGTGAGTATTCCGGTGTGTGCCGTTCCTAACCTGTGCACGCACTGTGCCAACCCTCCAGCAAGGCCCGTTACTGTTTCCAGAGCAGTAAAAATGGCCACATGAATGAAACCGAATACGAGATGGAAGCCCAATATAATAAAACATCCAATCAGGAGGGAAATACAACCCCATAAAATCAGCTTAAAATACTTAGGAACTGACTGTAACCTCTCTTACTTTTCTAGAGTTGATAAAACCTTTCTTTAAATTCTTAACAGATTCATGAAACATATAAATAAAACATAAATTGTAAGATGAAGCTCTGATTTTATTTATACTTAGGCTTATATCACTGCAGCAGAACATTTTTAATGTAATTAAACAATAATTTTGTCTCGAAGTTTCAAATCTGAAACTAGAAGCTTTGAAAAAGGCTTAGCACATTGAATAACATAGACAGTTGTACGTCAACTGTCAAGTAAAAACAGAAAAATATATGGAAGATACTTTAAAACTATTTAACCCATTAAACTGTCTTTGCAGCTTGAGTCTATTAAAACTAACCAGCTATATAATTTAATGTCTCAGCACTTTAGATGGCCAAAGCATGAGGAAACCCAGGAGGAGGGCCAGCTCCTTTGGTTATAATACGCACGTCCCAGGCTTCACGCAGGGGCCTTTTTACTGGTGGGAAGTATCAAGTGAGGTGCTGTTCTTAATTAAGGCCCTGTTTCAGGGAAAGGACTTTCCAATTTAGTTACGATAATATAAACTGCAAGTAACTAATGACACCGTGTGTGTTCGTCAGATAACAGAACAGTGGATAAATAAAGCTTTGCCAGGCAGGAAGTAAAATCAGGTGAGGGAGCTGCGAGTCCTTCAGCACCCTGCTGCCTAAGGGCGTTGGTGGAGCGGGCTGAGGAGGCCCCGCACCCGACGCACCAGTCATAGCATGCACTGTGGGGCCCTTGGCCTCAGTCTCGCTACCTGGTGACCGTCACTCAGGAGTCCACAGTGAGGAGCAAACGGCAAACTAGTACACAGCCGAAAGTAACTCGTTCACCAAGAGGGACTGGCTAATTATTAGCAGTGCCTGGACTGTACACCTGCCTCGTGATACAAATGAGGAATGCAAGCACTGACCACATTATTTTAAATTAAGAACACACGTTGGAAACCCAAAATCTAATCTAAGTCTGCTCTATATCCAGGCTTGAATTATATCTAGAAATATGAAAATGGTGAAATGCTTGATTTTACAAATCACAGAGGTGATTTTTTTTCTGCTGCCAGATGGAGGGAAAAAAATGCATAGGGCCTCTTGCTAATAGTGGTAACAAGATCAGACGTCAAACTTTGACATTTTCACATTAGAAAAACTGAGTTATACCAGAATTTAATCTGTGGGAGAGGCAGTGGTTTCTGTTTAAGAGAATGTTTCATAACCGCACCCTTGGTGCAAGGCTGTACTGTATTAGTGAAGCCAGCATGCTAGTCTGGTCAGTGCCGAATGACTACTGTACCTGCTATTAAATCACAGCTCTAATTAATTTACAGCTTAGTATGGTAGCTCTTCAGTTAATAATTTATTATTGGGCCAGGGATTTAGCTCAGTGGTTCTGCCACCTGCCTCACAAGCACAAGGTCCCGAATCTGATTTGCGGTACCCCCCCCCAAAAGAATTTATTTTATTATTGTGGCAGAAGAGACAATTTAAAAAAATATTCTTTTCCTGAACAGATTTTAGGACAGAGCTCCTAATGGAGCATATGAATAGTTTATTTAGGTTCTCTGCGTATTTTCAGCTTGTACAAATACTGAAATCCAATTTGTCTTATTGGTATTTTGGCTTCAAATACACCATAAACCTTCCTAATTCAAAATGGTTCTTGCTTTGAATTCATCCCAGCGAGCACTTAGTGTTTTTTGGCACCGAGCACCTTACGTTTGCGGATTACATGTGTGTACAGTTGGACACCGGACATTTATATTGTTTCCCCAATTAGGCTGCACCCGCCCTCAGGGGCAGCGTGTCTGTATCTTCTGGAGTAAAGTGGGGAGGACACAACCTTTCCAGGATGGAACAAAAGCGTCATCCAGCAGGGACTTGGATAGCCGCTCACTTCTGACAAGGAGAAGCGCAGCCCGATTTCACCTGGGAAATAACCTAAATGCCAGAGGAGTGTGGACAGCGCACACGTCTGTTACCTCAGAGACGTTGGTGAACAGTGGCTTGGACAACCCTCCTCACCCTCAGTGGAGAGGGAAGAGCAGACGAGCGGATCGCAGCCCGAGGCCAGCCTGGCTCCCCAGCCTCACAGCAGCCCACGGGGAGTGCATGTCCAGTCCAGCGCGTCCTGCAGCCCTCCCCTGCCCAGACACCCGCTACAAACATTCTCTCATGCCGGGAAGGTGATGAAGACGACGTAATTTCGCCAGACATGCTTTTCCCTTTTCCTCTGAAGCTTTTGCTAGTGACAGTCCTCAAAAACTAGAAAAGCAGCTTCGTGTCCACTGTGCCCTGTGCCACGGGCCTCGCCGGGAGTAGCACACACAAGCAGGTGACTCTGCAGCCAGCTGGGCAGCGCTGGCCATGGACACAAACACAGTCCCTTCCCCTGCAAGGAACGCTGGGAGGCGGCGACTGGCTCCATGGGGCCGAGGACCAGGTCAATGAACACCCCTGGCTGGGCGAAGGGAAGAGGATTCAGCGGACAGACAGTCCTGCAGACCGTGCCAGGGCTTTCTGTGTGCCTTTGGGTGAGTCACTGCTGTACGGTAAATGGGGATCAGGGTGGATGAAATACGCAACGAAAACTCATTCAAGTTGCCAAGAAAAAAATCAAGTGTTCCTCTCTGCTGCCAAATAATTACCAATTTCCTTTAGGTTTGGAAACATTAGAGATGACCACTATTTTTCACCATATACAATTTTCCTGTAATCTTTCAAATGAAACATAAAGTCCTGGTGTATTATATTGTACAAACTAAGGTCTTATAAAAATTTGAATGCCCCAGTTAATGAATTCTTGACAGGTATGGATAGAAGAAATAGAGGATTCAGAACTTAATAGATAAGGATTCCGTTAAGTACTGAAAAATATCTACTATTTGCTGAAAATACTCCACGGTACCCTGAAGCCAGATTTCACTAAGGAAAAGCCCACTTGGTTGTTAGAAATACGCACTAGTAAAGGTAAATATATTCCAAAGAACCCATTTCTTATTTAGGAGGTCAGATAGCAGCAGGCACTTTACACGGCAGACTCCACCCGTGAGAGAGCGGTCTACGCAGCCTTCACCGACCTCACTCTTCTGGGAAGCAACCGGAGCTGCCACGCCGAATGGGGAGGCCGGGGCTGGGGTTCCTCCCTCCCAGGATGGGAACCCGGGGTTCGCGAGCTGAGGGGGCTCCCTGGACAGGACTCTTAGCTTTCGGAAACTGAATAAATCGGTGTGCTCAGGAGCAGGCGGTGAATGGGGAGAAGCCCAGGCTTCATCGGAATTGCCGTCTGTGAGTGCCCAAGGGCCTCCGAGCTGTGGCACTGGCTGGTGTCCAGCTCAGGAGGCTGGAGAGTGAGATGTCCGGCCCAGACCCAAGCTCCGCGTGGCCGCCTCTCAGTAGCTACCAGTGTGGTGGGCTCCCGTGGTCCTACGCTTTTCTCAGAGGAGAAGAGTAAGTTAACCGGGCAGTGTTAGTGTGAGCAGAGGGAGGACTGGGGGCAGAAGGCCAACTATAAAAACAAAGTTTGAAGACAGGATGCACAAGAGAAGGTCTCCAAGAGCCCAGTGCAGAACTCCTGGCCTCCAGGCAGAGCCCAGTCTCCTCCCAGCCCAGCTCAGACCTGACCAGAAGACCCCAGGGCCACAGACGCAGCAGAGCATGCCCTCCTGGACAGGTGCCTCTGGGTGCAGACAGAAACACTGGTGGAAACAAGGCACGGATTCCTGCATCCATCTACTATGGAGAGAAAACAATCAGATGGCAATCCACCTCAGGACAGCATGCACTAAATGAATAACCAAGAAGAAATGTGCACTCATCCTGCCAGACCACCCATCCTCTTGGTGTTTCTGAAACGAGGCATTCCGTGTGTGTGTGTGTGTGTGTGTGTGTGTGCGCGCGCGCGGGAGCACATGAGGAAACAGCAAAAGTTCCAGTTTGAGCTCTGCCAGTCACTCATTCTCTTTGCAACTCAGTTCCGCATAAACAAAATGCAAAACCCGTGGTCCGGCCTTCCTGGGTCGCTGTGGGGACTGCGGGTGGCAGTGTAAAGAGCCATCACACTGCTTGGTGACATCCCAGCTGTCGCCCCATCGCCGTCATCATGGAGGCCCATGTGCCATTTGTAATTTACAGGGAGCAAGGAGAGCAGAAGGAAAGCTTGAGACAGCATGTCTATTAATGCAGCACCTCAGCGATGGTGAAGCAGACTGCTTCCTGGACAGCGCGGAGCGTCTGCTCGGCTTAGGGTTTTTATCAGAGCCTGGTTGAGGGCACGCGAAGGCAGCTCCCCTACCCCTGTCAGCTGTGGGCTGCAGTGGCCCCAGGTCCCCTGCCTCAGTTACACCAGACCTCATTTGGGGCACTCATTGGCCCTGGTGTCCTGTTTCTCAGATTCCCCCCGGACCTTAAGCTGGAGAAGACACCGCACTTAGGCTGGCCTCCTGGGAAATGAAATGCTTTGGATGCACAGAGAGCCTCATTGATTCAGCGCTGCCCGAAAAAGGGAGACCCCCAGGTCACGCCTGGTTTGTGTGACTCTCTCAGAGCCCTGCTGTGACCCAGGCTCGTCCAGCTATGGAGCCCCGAGAAGCTAATTGCTTCCAACCCAAAGACAGATCCCAAGGCTCCTGGGGGGTTGGGGGGGCAGCGGTCACCAGCATCATTCAAGTAATTATCCACCTGGTGTGGACCTGGGAGTCCAGTCTCAAGTTATTTCACCTTAAAATACGTTGTTGAAAATGAAGAGTTTTACCTTTTTATATTCAGCAATGCCCAAGGTATTCCAGAAGGAGTATGAAATGCAGGTAGCAATTTTACCCCAAGTTCCACTGCTTTCTTTCGAAATATCTGAAAAGTTAAACAGTTATGTAAGCTGCTGTTGCAAGCAAAACAAATATTCTTACTATTAGCTCACATTTACTATTCTTCTACTTTCACATTTCTTTACCTGAAATAATAAAGGTTTCTCAAATTAACAGGATCACCTAGTAAGGTAAGTGGTCCGGGAGCTGTGATGCTCTGGGGGGCTGGGGGTCCTGGTCTCAGCTGCACATCAGCATTAAGGGGGGAGGGTGTGACGGGACCGATGTGTGCACCCCCCGCCCCAATTCAACTGCTATGGTTTGGGGCTCTGGGCCACAGGCAATCCGGGTGAGCCACTGCCACCGAGACATATCCTCCTCTAAGACCCAGGAGACCTGGCTGTTTCTGCCCTCAGTGTGGTGCTTGCAAGGACCCAGGGACAGGACTGGCTTCAGAAAGACATCACAAGGGACTCATGAGTCCTCTCAGCCCTGGAAGCTTTAGTTTTCCCTGAGATTAAGTGTAGGTGATACAGGCAAAAAATTGTGTAGTTACAGATTCTGCCCAGAGAGTGACGGGCAGGTAACACATGCATATAGATATGGAGAAGACAGATGAAAGGGGAGCTGGAGACAGAGCCTCACAGGTGTCGGGTGAGCTCTACCAGGCTGCATGGGAGCAGGAGGGCCCGCAGCATGGAGCTGGGCCGGGGACAGGAGGGCGGGAATCAGCCAGGCACAGATGGGAGGGGAGGCAGCAGGATGCACAGGGAATAGGGTGGCCTGCCTGGTCACAGGACAGGGATGCTGGAGAACAGGGGAGGGCCTACGGACAGAATGCTGTCACGTTACACGACCCTTGTAAGTCATGGACAGTCGTAAATGTGAGGCCAGAAATTTTATTGTTAGAATGGGAAATAAAGTTTTCGAGCAGCCAATTCAATTGGGCAGAACTGGTTAATCAGATGATATCACATAGTTTTAGGTCCAACACAAGTACTACCTTACTCAGTGAGGATGGACTACGAAGGCTTTCCCTACCACACCGCCAGGCGCCTGGCCCCTTCTCCGGGAAATGGAATGACTGCGCCTGGTGGGCTGGGGCTCTCGGCTTTCTTCTGGCTCCTCTGCAAACAAGGGAGCCTGAGAGGCGCCTGAGAAGCAAGGAGGATGGAGCACAGTCTCTCCTTGGGCAGTGGAAGTCTCTGGGGGAGCATCGGTCAAGCTCACACACGTCTTCGCCCGAGGGAGGGAAGGGCTCAGGGTGCCTGTGCTCCCAGGAGACCCCACAACCTGGGCTCCTGAGCGGCGGTTACCCAGTAACTCCCACTCTGCGCTACCAGCTGCCCTCTTTAGGGTTCTCACTCTCACGTAGTAATGAAAGCTAAGAAAGAAGTGAATTTCAGAACATAACTTTGCTTGGCAATCAACTTAGATAAACTGACGCTGCTGGTGCACAAATGCACACACACATTTGAAATACAGAGAAAGTGCTAGCAGCGGGGGTGCTGTCTTTCTACCGGTCAGTATTGTTCCTGTCACGGAGCGGACAACTTCTTACACCAAGAGCTGAGCGCGTATGGAAGGACAGGCGAAAGAAACTGATCGAAAGGTACATCTTCCCTCCCTCCCTGCCTCCCCTGGAGCGTTCCAGGTTGCCTTCTGCTCCAAGGGTTTATCCCATCACTGCCCAGCCATCCGCTACCTGTCTGGTTCCCACCCAACTTTTAAACTGTTAATTAACTCATTTTCCAGACACGTCCATAAAGCAGGAGCTGAAACTATGTAATTAAAACAGCATCTCGGATACAGCCATATGGCATAAGCATCAGGGCTCAGGCTATGCAGACAGAATTTGCCTGTTCGAATCTCGGCTATTGGGGGTAGTCTTGGGGAAGATACTTAACACGTGCCCGCCGGCCTGCACCACCAGGGTATGGGTACGACGGTCCCCCTGGGCAGTGGGCACCGCTAGCCACCCACCCACAACCTCCAGATCGCCAGCGGGGACAGTTATGCCTGGGCCACGGGTGGCTCGGAGCTGCCCAGCAGCGAGGCATGAATTACAGCCCCGCTGTGAACATGTTAGTCTCTATGTGCCTAAACCTCCTATCTGTAAGACGGTGCTAAGAGCAGCAGTCAGTTTCGAGGCTGTGGAAACACGTGAGTAAATTACTACAAGCGAAGAGCCAGGGAGGGCACAGATCGCCACTGTGAAAGGTTAGTGGCGGCCTCTGTGACTCGATTGTGGTGTCCCCAGAGCCCCACGGTGAGTGCCCGAGAGTCTTTGTTTTCTGGCCTTTTATACGACTGCCTTCCTCCCACTCAGCTCTTATTTCCCTGTCTCTTTCTGTTTCTCCTCACCCACTCCCTCCCGCCCTCCAGGCATTCCAGGCACCAAGCCCTCAGTTCCTGTCACCTTTGTGCACTGCGAAGCCCACCTTCCCACGCTGGCTCTAGTTCTGTCCTCCCTGGGTGCACACACCACGGTGCATCTGCTGCCTTCTGAAACTTAACATGTCCAACAGTGTCGGGATCTGCTGTCCCAGCCTGCCTCCCGGCTCCGTCGCCGATCTGCCTGGCTGGCCCCTGGGCCGGAGGATGGGCATCCTGACACAGGACTCAACGCCCTTCAGCCAGCAGCACCGCGCAGCTACACAGACGGCTCGGCTCGTATACAGAGCGCTCTCTCAGATGAACGGGCCGCGCACTATCGTCTGATACAAGGACGTGGATGATAAAAAAGAAGATCCTCCTGTCCAGCCTCCTGTTCGTTCCCTAGGTTCCCATGAGTCTGTGTCTATATCACCAGTTTCTGTATCCACCACGCAACTTGCTTGCTCCGGCCTCCACCGCCATTCTCACTGACGTCAGAACTGCTCCACTGACCTCTCAACTGCCCACGAAGCAGGCCTACCCATGAGACTGCTCCAGCTGTCGCTTCTAGACTTCATAGACTCATTCGTCCCAGTGCAGTCCACCTTGGCATCTTCACTTGCACAGCTCTCTACTCTGAAACACCCTTTGCCACCTTCTTTGGGTCAATCCAAATTCATTCATCCTTCAAAGCCTACGTCAATTCTCAACTCCCGGCCAAGTTGTCTGTCTTCCGGGACCCCCACACTGACAGCTGGTGTCACACCATGAAGTGCTCGCAAAGGCAAGACTGAGGTCGCTAAATAGCTTCTTGTATTACTCTCTTGTATCTCTGATCTTTTAAGAGTGGAGACAAAGACGCCAATTTTTCTGTTGTTGCTTATCATACATCACCTGGATTAAGCCACTTTGCACCTAAACGCATCGCGAACACCATGGTGTTCTTACGGTATATAAGGAAGATATTCAGCCAGGACCAGAGGCCACCCCACTGCTGTGTCCTCTGGCTACGATGTTCTTCACACACTGGGCTCATCCTTCTCTCTGGGAATCCATTTAAATAACCCTCTTTTTTATTTATATATATATATATTTATTGGTACATTTTAGGTATACAGTACATTTACATTTATCACTGGGTGCTTGTACCTGTACCTGATGCATCTTAGTTCTCATTTTTTCTCCCATTCCCTGTGCACCCTTCACCCCCTCTACCCTTCCCTATTTACACAGACTTTGATTCCATTTTTTTTTCTTTCTCATAGTTTTTCCTTTCCCTTCTTCCCTTTCCCCTTCCCCTCCCACCATCCCCAAACCCTTGGACCTTTGTTCCTATTTCAAATTATCAATTATTCATTTTAATCATTTTCATCCTTATTTACACTTTCAATTTCTCACGCTAGAGAAACTCTTCGGTACTTACACACGTGTGTCCTATTTATTGCACTTAAGAGGACGGCCTCAATGTGCATCCACTCAGCTGTCAACGTCTCCAGAGAGGTCTTTGCCCTCGACCCCACACAAAGCTAGCCATCCTGTCCACGGTTTATCTTCTCCCCTTGTTGATTTCTGCCCAACCATCGCACCCTAATCACCTCGTTTCCTTGTGAAAACCCCACCAGGCCACGGCAGGATGAAGGCGTGGACTCCCTCCTGGTCACTGCTATGTAAAGACCCCTACCCAGCAGAACAGTACTCAAGTGTTCATTTAATAAATGAGTGAAACAATCAAAGATTAATTAACAAACCTGGGGCAACGTAAGGAGAGACTGTTGATGCTGCATTGTTTGTGAAGTATCCTGTGCTAGCCTACTAGTTGCTATTGCCTGCAGATAATTACCTCAAGCATTCTGAAGTCTGAACCGCAGGAATAATTAGGGGACACTTACAAAATAGATGTGGATAAAAATGCTAATTACCCATTGATGCTTTAAATAAAAATCATACACAAGCTTCTATCAGTTTCATTTCTCAGTATCTGATTTGTTGACTCCTCCTGAGATTTGAAGAGGAACCCAGATTCTAAAACAGAACACCTTCCCACCTAAAGCAATGTACATGTATAAAACTAGCTCCTAACATTAAAACTGTCAAAAGGGTGAAGGAGCCGTGTCAAGAATCATTCCCAAGGGTGACTCCGTTTGAGCTAGTACATCTCGGATAATGTGTTAGAAGGCAAATTATTACAGAAAGTCCACAAAATGTCCTCAGTGCCCCCCACCCCCCCTGGGGTCTCAGCATGGTGGGGATCCTCGGGTGAGGACCTGGACCCACCCTGGCCCTGCTACTTCTGCACCAGGCCTGTGGAAGCTTTGCTTTTCTAGTTCTCAATCTTCCCCATAAAATGAAAGAGCATGGCTGATAATTTTGATTTTTGGTTTATTACCGGAAAACCAGTACTAAGGGGCCAAAAACTAGGATTTTGCACCTGACCAAAGAAGCGAAGTTAGTATTCTTTAAAAGACAGGAAGCATTAACTTGCCACCCAATTCTTAGCTGATCTTGGGCTCTAAGATTTGTTGGTTCCTGTATTTATGGTGGGGAAGATTTTATATAAGAGGGCATGATGAAAAATGATGGTGCAGAAAATGTAATCCCTGCTTATACAGAAGACATTTTCTTTTTGTCTTTAAAACAAGACCATTAAAAGAAAACAGGGTTTATATAACTAGCAATCAGTTTGAGATGGCAGACATCTTATGATCCAAGAATATTCAAAAATATTTTGCATTGCACAGATTCTGATTATATTCATAGCAAAAGTCAAAACTAATATAATTTGCTGAAAGAAGGGTGGTAGAATGAGATAAAATAGCTTCCAAAATAATCTTTCAAGCATGTAGCTAACAAATAGCTTTAAATAAGAACTTCTATGGCCTAAACTTAAGAATTTCAAAATAATCACATTAAAATTGTGTTTTTCCATTACACTTAAGCAATATTATACTCTTACTGCTGCTTTTACTCAATGTTTAAAATATTTCAAAATTTAAAATCAGTCAGATGAAAACATTCCTCTTTCTACTGTACCTTTAGAGATAGGATTGGACAAGGCTGTAAGCAAGATGTATGGCTTCCCTTGTCTTCCTAGTTTAGAGTTCCCTGAAGAATTGTACAAGAATGCTGTGCATGCCAGGGTGAAGGGCGAGGACAGGAGAAATGAGTATGGACAGATGGCTCTGAGAAGGGACATTTTCAGCTCAGACATGTTTCAGTTTAAAATGCACAATTGATAGCAAAGTCTTTCTTCAAGTGCTCATGTTGCAAATTCTCTCTGTGAAAAGATCAAACACTAATTCCCCATCAGTGTAAGCAGAGTTTACCTACTACTCAGTTTTACTACAGAACGCTTTCAGCACAAGGTGCCTTAGACACGATGAATATCTTCAGCTGAAAAATAACTAAAATACGTACCATTAGCTAAGCCGATCAAGTCTCACCTAATATGGGCCAAATTCAGTCATTCAAACAACACATACTTATTATGTTACTCTGGAGATGCCCTTGAGAGGGACACCTGGAAAGGCTTAAATCCTAAATCTGGAGGGGACATCGAAAGCCATCGAGCTCTGCCGCGCTGGTGTTCAGATGATGAAACTGAAGTTCAGAAACGCTCTGATGGGTGGCTGGCAGCTACAGCCCACTCTGGTTCATGTAATTCTGCTGATTCAGAGGGACTGTGTCTCGTAGGTCCCTTGTACGTATTTGTACACCTCTTTCTTTCATTCTTTCTCCTGAATTGGCCCAAACCTAAAACTCAAGTTTTTTAATGAAAAGAATTATTTTGTATCTGCTAAATTGCATTATAAACTTCACTTTAAGATTATACATTTAGATGATTACTTTTGCGAACTGTGTTTCTTCCTTGTGCTTCTACGCAATAGTTCAACTTTTAGCCTTTAAGCAATTAGATGGAGAAAGTATGGCTCATTTTCCTAAAAAATTAAAAGCACGAAGATCTCTCCAACTTGTTTATTCAAAATAAAAATATGTACGCTAACCTGCCAGTAACCATGGATCACAACAGAGAAGAATCAACGAATGTCCTTATACCGGGCTTTACCAATGTACAAAAGCACAAGTTTTAAATGAAGGAAGAAACTTGATTATTATTTAAAAATCTAGATACAATGAATAGGCATTTTAGATTTTCTAGCTTTTTACAGATAGTTATTCTCATGAAAAATGTAACAGCTGGTCAAACTTTAAAAAGAGGTTGCTTTTATACTATTGCAGAGTCAGAAGGAATAAATGCTGGTAAGTAAATGAATAAAAACATTGCATCCTGACAGTGGCTTTTTCCAGAGAAGTCTGATTTTATTCCTTAACACCCGGGGGCAGGATTCTATTAGGGTCGGAGAGCAAGATGGGAAATGCGGAGACAGGGAATTCCGAGCTGTGAGTAATGAATACTGGGGGCAGCAATCATGCCACCTCCTCCTGGACGGGAACTGCATGTCCTCTGAGTGCCGGCCAGTCAGGGCCACGCGGGGACAGACAGGCATGGTAAGCGGGGTCGTGCCCTAGGCTCGGTTCAGCCCCACTGGTCACCAGTTCTGCAGAAGGAAGACTTCATTCCTTAACTGTCTTCTGCCCCATGAGGATGGTAGGAAGTCACCTCCCGAGTTACTTTTCTGTATCACAGGATATGGTTTTGAGACTAGCACATGCCTCCTACCTGTTTACCAACGTGGTTGGAGCTGTAAGAGAGACAGGAAAAGCCCTAAGACCTCTGCTGTCAGGCAGCGCACGCCATGAAGGCAAGAAGCCACCCAGAAATGTGTACACATCAAACATGCAGCGTCAAAGGGCACTCTGAACGAACATGCAGGTGAGGATAAACGAAAGGATACAGGCTGTGACTGCAGGGGCGAGAGGGAGACCAAGACAGGCCCTGAGAGGGGTTAGAACCGAGAACTGGGACTGACGGGGCGGGGCAAGCGTGTGCCTCCTTGGGGTAGTGTGCACATACCTGTGCTCACACACACTTAGGTTGACGTGGAGGAGAACTGGACAGAAAGCAAGGCAGAGTCAGAGACGCACATAGCTCTCCATGGTTCAGACCAGACAGCTAGATCAGCAGGGTCTCGACAATGGCAAAAAAGTAACAGATTCAGTAGAACAAGCCCAGGGCCTCCATGCAGAGAGGAAAGTCAACGGGAGGTTGCAAGAGGGCATCTGGTGTCTGAAGGTCCGGACCCTCCCTCAGCACTTCGGTCGAGGCTGCAGGCACTTCCAGCTCATCAGGTCCTGAGAAGCGCGGAGGGCAAAGAGTCTGCAGTCTCCCAGCTATAGAACTTCTCTGGCTCGTATGAGGCAAGCGTGTGAATGACAAACTGAGGAGCACTGCACTGGGTATCCGGTAGAAGGAGAAACCTTGAGAACTTAGAGTCCTTTAAAAACAATTTCCTCAAGAAATGTGTGATGAAAGTGGCAGTGCATCCTTCAAATCTGCATTCCAGATGAAAGCTAAAAATGCAGAGCAGAAAGGAAGCCCGTTGCTGGAGGGCTCAGAACTGTCCTCGTGTACCGCATACTGTGACACCTTAGGCCTCCCAACCCCAAGGCTCCTCCCAAGAACAGGAGGAACAAGGCAGAAGAGCAAGAGCAGCAGACACCAGCACAACATCCAGGCCCACTGCGGGGCCAGGCTTGGCTGATTCTGTCTCCACTCAGCTTTCCAGAGTGGAAAATCACCACGATGTTAAAAACTATGCCACATATGATGGGGAACATTTAATATTACATAAGCATGCCAAAACCACTGAACATACATTTGACCTCAAAAGCAAAACATCTTTCAAAAAAATACAATGCCTGATAAAGACAGGGAATTATGAAGGGGTGTACGCTATCGGGCTGTGATTTCTGAGATTTGTGGGATCCCTCGAGGTTAACAGGAGCTCGAAGCCTTAAAAGAAGGACTGTGGTATTTACTGTTGCTTCTGCATCTGAAATACACACAATCCACACTCGGCAGTATGTGTTCAAAAAGGTAAGAGACAGAAATACTAGGCTCATCTGTATAAGCGCATAGTGAGTCCCGACACGTCTGAGTTATGAGGTATTCGGTGCGGGAGGATTTTTCCAGTTAGCTGAGTCTTACCTGAGGAACACCCAAGCCCTCTATTGCTACCTTTTTAATTTGTATTTTCATTAGTCCACCTTTGCAGTACATAATCACATTCCTCATGAAGAGCTGGTACGTGGACAGAACACATCTTAATTCTTTTTACGTTCCTCCTTGCATTGAAGTGTGACACTGGAGAAACACCCAGAGTCTATCTGGAGTAAGTTAGGGTCCCCAGGAAGGGGTCAGGAATAACCTCCATTTCTTCTTCAAAAGGAAAACAGGTGCCACGCAAGGTGCCAGACAAACCCTGCCACTGGTCTTAAGTAACACAGGTGAATGTATCACAGACATATAGAAGGGCAGCTGCAGGAGGCTGTAAAGAAGTTCTCACTTAGGAGTGTTCCGAAGGCCTGAAATTCGGCTTCAGGTAGAGCAGGCTTCTCCCAATGCCTCCCATGGCCCTTTCCTTCTGTATTCATGGTGTCCCGAGGGCTGTCACTGAGGAAGTAGCCCAGGAAGGGGCCTGTGACACTATTCTAATACAAGAAATGCTTTTCCTAATAATTCTTGACCTAGTGCATTACAACAGTTCCCTAAGCAATGGCGACAGCTAAATTCTGGCTCCATTTTCTTAGCTCGTTTTAAAAAGCAGGAATCTAGTTCACCACAGAGAGGTCCTGTGGTGCTAGGGCAGGGCTGTCAGTGTGGTCCTCGAGCAGCTGCATCTGCAGCTCCGCCTTTGTGAACAGCGCTGCTACAGACATAGGTATGTGTGGATCACTACAGCGTGATGTCTTTAGGATTCTTTGGGGAAGATATCCAGGAGAGGTACAGCTGGGTCAAACAGAATTTCTAGTTTTAGTTTTTTGAGGAATCTCCCAGATACCCATCAAAAGATGGACAGAAAAGAAATAGAATACTATTTAGCCACAAAGAAGAATGAATTTATTACTTTTGCAGCAAAATGGACGGCTCAGCAAAATGTCATACACACAAAGTTAAATATCACATGATTTCTCTTATGTGAGATCTAAAATATAATTAACAAGTGAATAAAATGAAGGAGAGATGGGGGAGAGGTAAAAGGATTGTAAACAACCAAGATATGGTATACGTATGTACCACTTCCCCAAACAAGCGTCACTCTTCTGTGTCGCAGTCATAGACTAATAAAGTGAGATTTAAGACAAGCGTGGGCCCAGAGAGGGAGGTTCACGTCACCCGGGAACTTGGAAGAAATGCAGAGGTACGGATGGGGGCTCTGAGAACAGGCAGTGAACCTGGTTTTCTCGTGGACAGCCCTGAAATAGGTGCAGTCGGGGAGTGGGGCACAGGCTGGACACCACGCTAGAATCAGCACGTGTGCGACACACGTGTGTCTCTGCAGTGGGCCAGGGAGCAATCTTTAATAGTCTTGAATTTTAGTAAACAGGACAAGCGTTGCTAAGCCAGTGGCACTGACCTGGCAGTTTAACAGCCAGCTTCCACTTGCTGCTGTATTTAAGCACAAATGAGCCGAATGATTCCTGAACACCCACATGGCTTTATGAGCCCGCCACTGTGGCTTCAGAGCATGTCTTACTGGTGAGCCCCGTCTCCAAGTCACTGAATAGACTGGAGTGAAAAGATACAGCCTGAATTTAGGAGGCCAAACCGAACCTCCTGTGAACACTTCATACGCATTGAGAATCTAATCACTGGTTCACAACACAGCATATACTAGCTTTCCTCTCTCTTCTTACACACCGTGTTGCAAATTAGCACACAGTAGTATCCAGTTTGAAGAGGCAGTTTACATGGTAAGTCACTGTTTTATCTGTTTGTGATAGTTCACAGGTAAAATACTCCTAGGGTAGCACAGAACTAGTCATACAAGTTCTTTCCTACTTAAAAAAATTAAATTGCTTTACCACAGTGGGATCTATGCCAACAGCCACATCTGCACTATAGGTCTGCAGTAACATGATTGAGAGATGTTTGTAACATGGGCCGTGGCTACTGTTAACAGTGTGAAGATTTATGCACAACTTTCTTAGGGTATATCCTGGGCTTATTCCTATTTAAGTTCTTAATAAGAAAATCAACAGAAAGGAAATGGAAACTAATGGACATATGTAAGTATTTCTTGATGTGTAGATCCTTCAGAAGCCTTAGAAATTTTAAATAAATGAAGATACTAAAAAGTTCCCTGAGGTCTCCCCAAACTTTATACAGGTGAAACTTCACTTATCAAGAACTGATCAGAATCCAGAGCTGAGAGAACTTCAGTGCATTCATTTTGTGCTTGTTGAAAAACTTTCTGGACTTGGAAAATCATAATTTGCTAAGAAACTGGAGGTTTACCTACTGAGACCAAGAACAAGACAAAAATGTTCCTTCTTAGGTCTGCTTTTCAGTATTGTAGGGGAAATCCTAGCTAACAGGACCAAAGCAAGACAAAATAAAAGGTATACTGATTAAAAAGGAAGAAATAAAACCATCTTTATTTTCACCTGATATGATTGTATATGTAGAAAATGTGAGGGAACTGAAAAAAAAGTCTTTTGAAGTGATTACAGCAAGGTTGTAGCGTACAGGCTAATATATCAAAATCCACCACTTTTTAATACATTAGCCCCAAACAACCAGACCCTGAAATTAAAGACACAATGTCATGTACATTAGCACCCCAAAATGAAATACTGAGCTATAAATCCAACAACAGAGGCACGTGATCTAGAGGAGAAAGGCCACAAAGCGCCAATGAAGGAAATCAAAGGACAGAGTAAGTGGAGGCGTCTCTGTGCCCCGGCTTTATGGATAGGGAGGCTCAGTAATTACCAAGACACTCGCCCTTCCCAACCCAATCTACAAAGTCAACACAATCCCAATCAAAATTTCTGCAAGATATTTTGGATACTGACAACCTACTTTTAAAGATTCATACGGAGAAACAAAAGACTTAGAAAGCAGCCAGTATGATACTGCAGAGAGCAAGGTGAGAGGACTCACCCTGCCTGCTTCAAGAATTACTCCCCAGAGGTGGCAATCAGGGCAGCAGCGTGGCAGGAGAGCACACTCAGCGTACAAATGGAGCCCGGCCACATCCGCAGGACTGCACAAACTGACCCTGACCTAGGAGCGAAGGCCCACTTAAAACAGCACAGGAACACCTGGGGTTCGCATGCAGAGCCCGCGAACTGACAGAGCCTGCACTTCCACAGCTGGCAGTGAGCTGCCAGACACGACACTGAAGGCACGATCCACGGAAGAGCTGATGAGCTGGACTTCAAGTTAGAAACGTTTGCCCCGGGAAGTACACTATGAAGAGTGGGAAGCCAAGCTGCAGACCGGGAGAGAATACTTGCAAAACACACACAATAAAGGGGCATCGACCAAAACAAGTCTTCTTTAAAATTCTTACGGACATGCATCATTTGTCCTTAACTACGGAGTACAGGGAGTACAGTGTAACGTGGTAAATGTGCACAATGCAGAATGATAAAATCAGGGTAAGGAGCATTCCATCTCTTCAGACATCATTATTCTGTGTTGGGAAACTGGGAACTCTTCTCCTTGGAAACCAGGTGTGGGGTGCACGCCTCTAATCCCAGCACTCAGGAGGCTGAGGCAGGAAGATTCTGAGTTTGAGGCCGGACTGGGCTACACAACAGTATCTTGTCTAAAAAAGTAAGAAACAACCCCTGCACCTCGCTCAACAACGAAACAAACAAGACAAAACCCCTCTCCTCTGGTTACTCTGAAATGTGTCAGGAGTGCAGCAGTCCACGGCGGCCTTAGGCTGCTGCCAGTTACACAGCTGAGCCCATTACCTCCCCTTGGGCCCTCAGCCTGCTGCTCTTTAGTGACCTCTATCCTACGCAACAACAAGAAAATAAATGGTCCCACCTGAGACAAACACCAGAACACACAACTCACCGAAGAAGATACACAAATGGCAAGTACATAAGCATACGAAAATTAAAACCACGCCAGGGCCAGCAGCGCCTACTGGAATGGCCAACACCCAAGCCACTGGCAGCGCCACGCTGCAGGGCGCTGACCTCATTTACACACCCTCAGCGTACAACTCAGCCGCTGAGCTCCTCGGTGTCTACCCAAAGGAGCTGAGGATTTACGTCCGCACAGAAGCCAGCGTTTACAGCAGCACTTTCACTCAGACAGAACATTTACGTGTACATTAGGCATCTTCAGGCCTGAAATACAACCCCGGATTGATCCACATCAAGCAATTCAATATGTTAAATATTCTTCTGGAGAGAGGGAGAGAAAGACAGATGCAAAATAGATTTCAAGATCTAAAATAAAATTCCATGAAGCTTGGCTCTACTTCTGAATAATCTTTTAAAATTATTTATTTAAAATACAGTTAAAGAAACATCCACAAATTCTCCCATGTCCAACACAAACACACAGCGTGTTGCCTGGTGCGTGTTGAGACACACGTCCAGGTGCAGGACCACGGCGGAGGCTGGAGTCCTGCCCCGCCAGCTGCCCACAGCCCTCCACATACCCCCGCCGGGCACTGATGGCTTGGTTCTGGTTCGAGGTAACAAACTGTTTACCTGTCATTCTCTGAAGTTGAGCAATACGTTTTGCTCTTTAGTATCATTATGAACTTAATCAAACTTAATGAGTTACACTTTAAATTTTATTTATTTTTAATTTTAGTTTATTAGTAGACCGCGTAGTATATAATGATTCGATTCCTCGTGGACATGGCACGTGTACGTAACACACCTTAATTCCTTTGCTCTTCTGTTTCTGCCCCATCTCGAGTCCCTTCCTTGCTGTCCCTGTGTGCAGCATCCGGCGCCTGCCCTCCCTGTGTGGCGTGGGTACATGTGCACCACACGTCCGTTCCTGTTCACCCTTACCCCCTCCTGCCCTCCTCTCTCTGCATCTCCAGATCCCCTTCCCCATGAGAACGAGCGCTCTCCCCACCTCCCATTATCCAGCTTTCATTTTGCTCTCTATTTTTACTCCGGGTTTCTCATACAAGAGACCCAACATGATACCGAAGATGGTGTGCCTCATTTATTTCACTTTTAATGAACTGAAAATTCTTGTCTTGGGCCAGGGAAGCCTCGTGAGTTGTCCGGAGTCTCCTACCCTGCTCCTGCAGCCTGTGTCCCCGCCAGCTTCGCTGTCATCTGACTCACTGAGATTTTCCCAGCTTCAGTCATTTCTCCCAGAAGCTCTGGCTACTGGGAAATGCGAGCCCAAGACTGCAGTCTGCCGGATGGATAGGGTGGCTCATAGCTACCCGGTTCGTCACTGTTTCTAAGTCTTTTCAGGGACTACACACGTATTCACACGTGAGCATAATTACACCTCTTCAAGATAAAATACCTCACACGTTCATACTGAGATTTTCACTTAAAACACCTGTCCAGTAGCAGTTGCTCCCTGGCCATCTTTCTTCTCCCAGTCCTAGACAATCACTAATCTACGATCTGTCGCTCTAGAGTGCCTGCTTTGAAATTCCATGAAAGCAGAATCATATGACATACTGTCTCTGGCCGTCTGAGGCTCATTCCCTGGTTAAGTTCATCAGGAAGGTCTGGAACTCAATATCTTCTAAGCTCGTGGATGCTGATGACCGTTGCCTGGGTCCTTTACACCTGAAAGTTAACCTCACTGGGTATAAAACGCTCGTTTCTCAGTTCCGCACAATCCCAGGTGCACTTGTCACAGTGCAATCTGCACTCCCATTCGGGGTGAGAAAGCATTCAGATGGGGCCGTCCCGTCGGCAGGCAGGGTTGGTGCACAGTCCTGTTTGTGTCTACAGCAGTTGCTGTTTCTCCTCAAAGAGCTTCTCTGTCAGCATTTCCCTTCTACTGTCAGCCCTCCTCTGCCACAGGACACTGCGCACGGGCCACAGGGCAAGAGGGCGCACACACCTCCCACTGTGTTCATTCCCAGGTATCTGTGTATCTATTCGATTCTCCTATGTCTGGTTACAAATCATTAGGTAGCAGAAGCAGCTAAATACCGGAGCTGCTGAGTGAGTGAGGAAGCACAAACAGCGAGTTGTGCACTCTACCTGGCCGGGGGCCCGTGTGCTCTGCCCCTGAGCTGCGGCCCAGGCCCTGGTGAGATCACCACGCAGTAACCTAACAGTAAACCAGCCTGGGTTCATGAGGCAGATGTCAGCAATGATTTATAAATGACAGCAACTTGTGGTCATTATTCTATCGAGAACTTTAAAAGATCTGGTAAGGTTAGAGGAGTAACTGCAGCAGCCTAAACCATGCTCAATTGCTCCCCTTTCCTGACCCTCAACTTCCACCAACCATGAGGATCAAACACAGAACCAACGTTCAGGATGAGGAGCCAAGTGCCGAAAGCACTCTCATGCCTGTGCCTCGTGCCTGCTCAGTAAGGCTCCTGGGTTTATTCCTTTGGCAGGGCTCGATCCTGGAATTGTTCACTGTCTGCATTTCACAGGAATGGGATGCTTCAGGTTAAAATAAAGATCAACTATTAAGCTCAAGCGACACTACCTTCAAGGCTTGATTTATTTTGATACTGATGGACATGAATCGTGAGCTAAGTCACAAGGCTTGAAGTGCTCATTTTCAAATGCAGAGCGAACCGCGGTGCCTCAGGTGGCAGCAGGCCTGTCCAGAGCAGCATCCCAACACAGGTCAGAAATGCTTGGCTTACTGAAGGGGCCAGCTCTCAGGTCTGTCAGGGTCCACGTTCTAACATGTGTTAAAGCAAAGAACTTCTAAAAATACACGACCTGGCCAGGCGTGGTGGCACACACCTGTGATCCCGCACTTGGGAGGCTGAGGCAGGAGGATTGCTGCAAATTCAAGGGCAGCCTGAACCACACAGTGAGACCCTGTCTTACCAACCTCCCAAACACACACACAAACACACACATGCACACACGCAGTCTCATCAAATGATAATCCAAGTAAGGTTTGCAAGTGAAATCTAAAAGACATTCACATCTCTACCACCACACGTGCTCTATTTGATTTGCCCGGGGATGTACGATTCTACTAGCCATGGTTCAGAAGACAGAGCTCTGCACAAGTGTAAAGGCCGCAGATACAAACACTGGTGGATGTGCACTTTGTCTACATGAGCGCCGAGCATGTGCGACTGCTCAGGCCCCAGTCATGAGGGCTTTCCCAGCGACTGCACATGTAAATCTCACTGTGTGAACGTTTGCCTCTAGTTTGTTTCAGCTGCAACTTTGATCTGTATATATTTTCATACAAATGTGAGAATTTTATGTAAACAGCATTTAAATTGTAGCAAATTTAAAAATAAGCATGCAGATGCTCAGTCGTTTTTAAAAGACCAATGTTTAGATGGATTTTGACATTGTATGTTTTCAATTAAAACACACTGCATACTCAGCCAAGCAGATAGATTGTGACAAAATCCCCCCTTGGCCGCTGAGCCTCATGATGCTGTCTGGGTCACGACATTACTCTTCACATTCCTATAGCCCTAACTTCCGAAGCCCGTCCATCCAGCCTGTGGCTACTTCACGCGGCGTAACCCTCACGTGCTCTCTACCCGGCGCAAGGCTGTCTCCCACTCCCGCCTCTGCTCCTGCGCCAACACCCTGAAGGCCGCTCCGTCTCCCCCAGTTCACCTGTTACAAAGCCTTCTGGTGGGAGGAGGGAGCTCGGCCCCCAGGGAGCACCGCCCGGAAACCTTCCCGCCTCCGGCCGCCCTGCTGGGTGGGTTTTAAATTGCACGGGGCGGGTGCCGTGCAAAGCTCAGTCCTCTCCTGGGCTCAGCGCAGGGCTCTGTCTTCTGCCTGCTGAAAGGGTTTCGGGCCTCGGATTCCGCCCCGTCCCAACGGACCCGTCCGCTCCCAGGGAATCTCCAGCTCTCTCTCCTGCCCCACGACCCGCTCGGAGCACTGTGCAAAGGCCCCGGACGTCCAGCGCTGGACCCGAAGAGGCCAAGCCGCCTCCGTGCTGTGCGCTTGCTCGGACAGGCACACACCGCCCTTGGGTCACTGCTTGTCAGCAGACACCGCCCCTCTCCCGTTCATTCCCTCTGCAGCGCCCAGGGCAGCACCTCAAGGCCGGGCTCCGTACACGCTGGCCGCCGACCCACTCCCAGCGAGCAGACCTTATCCGGGCCTCCCCCGGTGCTGAGGCGCTTCCTGCCTGCCTCAGGAAACGTTAAACTCTGCTACAGCTACCTCACGACATCCTTGCGAAAGGATACCATAATTTCCAAGAACGATAATATATACAAGTGAGAACAGTCTTGGAATAAAACAACTTTTTTTGGAAACGGGCAGAAATCCATATCAATATGACTCAAGCAGAAAAGATGATTTTCAGTATTGGTTGTGAATTACAAACTCATTCAATATAAAGTGAAGTATAAACATATTACCTCATCTGTTTCACAGACTTTCAAGAAAGGTGAAGGGGCTGACTTGGCGAACACACAAAGAAAAAAGAAGCCAAGTGTGGTGGTGCACGCCAGTAGTCCCTGCACTCTGGGAGGCCGAAGCAGGAAATCCCAATTCTAGCTCAGCCAGGGCAATTTAACAATTTAGAGACCCTGTTTCAAAATGAAAAGTAAAACAAGGGCTGGGGGATGTAGCTCAAGGCGAAAGCCCTGGATTTAACCCCCAGTACTGGGGAAGAAGCAAAGCAAAGAGAAAGTGGCGGCAGGCGAAGCACCTCGTACAGTCCACAGCGCAGGGCACTGCCGAGCGCGACCATCAGCCTCGCGTGGAGCGCCGGCGGTGCTGACACGCGCCCCCTTGGCAGCGTCGCCTACGTGCATGTTAACCCTACTGTGTAGATCTGGGGGCAGGCGGAAAGCCCAGAGAGGACGGTGCTGCGAGGAGAAGCGGAACTCGGCACGCGAGGGCTGCAGGAGCAGCTTTCAGCTGGCAAATCGCGAAGATGCCTCTGCTGCCTCCTTGGCGCGGTGCCTTCCCTGGTGGGCTCACTGATGCTACTTCGGGGACCTCGCCCATGCTTCTCCCCTCACTGATTCTCACCGTCTCCTTCTCCTGGTGACCAGAGGGCTCCAGAGTTGGACCCAAGTCAGCAGCCACTGTGGCTGTCCTGCAGGCTGAGCACCAAGTTCTCTGCCAGGGCAGGACGGATCGACCGGCCGGACTGCCCTGACCTGGAGATGTGCGCGTGCTCAGAGGGAGCATTAAAAGGCAGGGAGTGCCTTTCCAGGTTCCCCTCTGCCCCCTCCAGCTCCCTTAGGGCTGGAAAAGACCCAGAGGGACCTGTACCTTCCACGCTGCTCGGGAAAGAGGATGATGAGAAGCAGAGCTGGAGCCCAGTGCACTGTCTTAGGTGGTGACTGCAACATAGCTATGGGAGGTGGTTACTGTATCATCACAGAGATACATTCAAGCCTACAGCTGGAATTACTAGGGAAATGCAGAAATGCTTTGTGAATGGCTGAGATAACATTCTTACAGCTGATAAAAGTTCTGTGTTTTTGCAAACAATTAAAAATACAAAATAGAGGTTTCTGCATTTTGGGGGGGGGGCACCAGGGATCGAACTCGGGTCCTTGCACTTGCGCAGGAGGCGGCGAAACCACTGAGCTAAATCCCTGGCCCCAAAATAGAGGTTTATATAGAGTGGGCAGATACCAAACCTGCATCGAAGAGGGGACATAATTTCTATAATTCTCTGGGGAAATAAAAGGTAGTAATTTCATTTGACTAAAATGCCTGTTATTTCAGAATCAATTCCACATACTGCTAGGTCCCTTTTAAAGTACAAATCAGGTTCACCAATCATAATGGAACATTCAATGCCTGACAGTTGTAACTCATCAACCGTGAAATTTAATTATAAATATAAGCAAAATTACTGTTCTCTAATATGTTTTAGTGAATTAAACCATTTTAAATGAAAATATTAGCTATTCCTTTTTTAATGAAAAATTCGGTAATGAATCCCAAATAGTAAATTAATATTTAAAGTATATATAAGGATCAACCTTAATCTCCTAGAAACCATATGGTTAACTGCACAAAATAAGATGAATGTACAATCAACAACAATCAACAATATCATTTGATAAATACGATTAAAATTGTTCTTTTCGAAAAATGGAATAAATACGGTTTGGAAAGTTTCAGCTGGACAGCTTTCTCAAATTAAAGAAAACGTATCATAGAATCTCTTCCATATTTACTTTTTATAATTTCTTCTCAGGTTTGTAATTTCAGAAAACGCCATAATAGTGAACTGTATTTAAAAAGTCCATAATAAATGACTACCATGTTTAATAACGATTTAATTTAGACAGTGTCTCCAGTGCGCTGGGTTTCAGATCTCTACGACGTTCAGAGACCGAGCCTGCTGGTGGGAGGGTGTGTCGCGCATGTTTTCCATCATCCTGTCTCTGGCTTTCTCTCACCCTCTACCCCAATCCCTCCAGGCCAGTTGCTTATTTATGTTTTCAATATACAGATTTTACTTTCAAAGCCATGGCAAACATTTTCTGCTGGGATTTTAACAAGTAAGTTGCTGTCACAGGAACTCAATGAAGAGTGAGGTCAGCAATCAGACTTTTCCAGGGCCAGGTACACAGTGCTAAAGAGAGGGAAACAAGACCCTGGAAATTTGCTCCATTGTGTGAGCTCTATGGATCTTACTGTGGAGAAGTGTGCGGTGACTCACAGACCCACGCAGGACCCACGCAGGACCCAGGCATGCTGGCTGTGAGAGCAGCAGAGCCAGGAGGCAGGTGCCCTGCTCTCAGGGGAGGGAGCGAGGTGGCTTTTCCCGCTCTGGCCGGGAGGAAGCGGGTCTGAGGTGGCACCCAGGGTGGAGAGGTGGAAGATGAAACCAGAAGTGGGGGCCGAGGGCAATTGTGGGACAAGTCGAAAAGACTCAACTTTTAGGGCCATGGGCAGCAGGAAGGGTTCGTAGGACGACTGCGGCAGGACCACATCTTAGTCCCAAGGCGCTGCACCGCTGGAGGTGCAGGCGACCAGGCTGGTGGCCTCCCCCACTGCTGCCCCCGGCCAGCCTGGCACCCCGAGGCCGTCAGAACTGAGGGCACTCTCTGCACACGGTCGCTTCCGGTCCACAGCTTTACAAGGCTGACACTGCCCCATCACCAGAAGGGCTTCGGGCCTCTTTGTATCCGGGTCTGTCTCGAGTGAGGCCGCCGTGGACACCTCTCCAGCCACGTGGTCACCATCAAGCCTGCTAGCCCGGCTGCCGCGCCCAGGTGGTCCCCAAGCGCGCGCACCTGCAAGTCTTCCGAGGCCAAGCTCACCCCAGGCCCTCTGAGGCCAGGTGCAGCGCACGGTTCTGTCACCTCCGTGTGTCCCGGGGCATCTAGGGACCAACTCGCAGGCCCGGAGGGAAGTGCCAGGGCAGCTCCTTCCTTTCATTACAATCTGTGCTGTTACTTCCATTATGTGGCCTTTTCTTGGTTATTTTTCTAAACTAACAAAATATAGACTGTTAACCATGTATTTATGTTTTCTAAATCTAGATCTTTAAAGCTATATATCTAAGTATAACTGGCTGCTTCCCTAAAATTTAATGTGATACTTATATTTCAGTTGTCTGTTAAGTAGTCTAATTTTATATTAGTCATTCCTTGATCTAATTGTTATTTAAGAGATTATTTTTAAATTTTCACGTTTTTACCATTCTACATACGTGTAATATTTCTAATATGTTTTGATTGGTGTCATGATATATCTATTTTACAAAAAATTCTCATTGTAGCATATAGTAAACACTGCAAAAAACTTTGATTATTAATGGTGCTACTTCACTGTAGCATTATGTCAATTCTTTTAACTACATTATACAAATCTTTTATTTCTTCACTGTATAGAATTAACAAGCTATTTCACTATGATCAGTTTCTTGAATCTTATCTTTCTTGCAGTTAGGGCTTTTGTCTCTTTCTGAATCTGAATGTACTATGTGGGAGATCATAACTAACGCCCCTTCCCTATGTTCCAGGGAGCAGAACAACCCTGGGCCCCGCTGGTAGCTGCTTCCGTTTGGGAGGACTGGGAGGGTCTGAGGCGGAGCCCGCTGCGTTGCTGGTCGCTGGACTTTCCCTGCGTGGCCCAGGAGTACAGAACACAAGGCGTTGTCAGCACACACAGGGGGTCCTCTACGGGGGTCGTTTGATGTTACGTGAATCTGGGTGTTTGCAAACACAGAAGAACCCACAATTCTGTCAATGCTCTTCTCTCCTTCGCCCCAGTTGCTGGGACACCTGAAGACACGTTTCTGCCCAAAGCCAGGACGATGAAGAACCTGGTGGGTGCTGTGCTCCGTGCTCATCTAATCTGCAACTTTAATCTGCCCCAACCTCCTTTGCTGTGGCACTGGGGACTGAGCCCAGGGCCTCTGCTGAGCTGCATCCCCAGGCCTCTCTTTGGGACAGAGTCTTACCAGGTCAGTTCGTTGCCCAGGCTGGGCTCCAGCTTGGCGACCCTCCTGCCCCAGCCTCCTCCACTGGATTGTTTGCTTCCAGCAGCGGCCAGGTTTGCAGCCACGGGGAGAGATGGCAGGCACTGATGTGGAAGGCCCTCATCCACACTTCCCAATTGCCTAGGGCCTTTCTGAATTAGCTCATGATTATCTATCCCTAAAGACACTTTCCACAGTTGCTTTTTAACCCCCTCAAAGACTCCAAACACCTGGCGCCTATTGGGAAAAACAAACCTTCCCACCACTCAGCTGAATTCTCAGTCTTCTCCTCGCAACTCCTCAACCTGGTCATCTTAGAAGTTACGGCATTAGCTACGCATCTAGCATGTGTCCCTCAGAAACCTCTGGTGCCACACGGGGAGCAGGGGACAGCCTTTGAGGGGTCTGTGGCCAGTCCTTGTGCTGCCCTCAGCATGAAAGAATAACTTGGCAGAGCCAACA
Source organism: Heterocephalus glaber (assembly GCF_000247695.1). The sequence goes on along the minus strand of NW_004624798.1, from coordinate 11,035,795 downwards.
GATCCGAGTCCATTCCCTGCATTTTCTGTGTCTTGGATCAGATGTCTGGGCTCTACTTGTTTTCCCCATTGAAACCTAGCTCCCCACCGGTCTGACTTCCAGGAGCCAGTTTGTGTCTCTCCAGCCACAGATTTAAAACCTACTGGCGGAGTGTTTCCTCTGAGGAGTCAATGCTCCGGCAGTTCTAAATGTGGTCTCTAAAGAAAAGGGGAAGTTTTCAAACCAAGTAGATTTTTTTTTTCCCACCAAAGTAGACTTACATCTTATTCTGACTCCAAAACATCTCTCTACAACTCTTCTACAAGGCCTTAATCTCCAGCCAGGAATTGCCCATCCTTCTTTCTACTGGGTCTCGGGATCCTGCCCTCATCCCGGCAGACTTCCATCACCTCCTTCCTTTCTGCCCCAATCCCCAAGGGGCTGCATGTAGCTGAGATGCTGCCAACCAGCCTCCTCCTGCAGGGGCATCGAGCCACGAACAGAAGAAGTGGTCTGTGGTCACAACTCCTACGACAGCCAGCTTCCAGTCAGGCTAGGAGGCCCTGGCAAGCAGGGTTCTGTCCCAGGCAATGATCTGCCTTCTCGCTGTCCTGATAAATTCACTTTCTGCACAATACAGCTATGCTTCCTGTCGCAAAACCAACACCAGAAGGCCAGTCCACAGGTGCTCTTTTCTAGGTGTGTCATGCTCTCTTGAAATGCCTTAAATTTATTTTCCTCATTTGTGTTTTGCACTTGCAAATTTTCAATTTTTGCTTTGGTTACCCTTATTCCACAGTATCATTTCCTAAGAATTGTTCTAGGAAATTCCAAATCAGTGCTAGCAGATGTTACATTTTTAAAAACAGGGAAATTATAGTTAGTTACATGTGGAAAACATAAGGGTAAAGTCAAATTAGTTTCTTTTTCTGTCCATTGTGAATTTCCAAGGAAGAATACAGGACCTAACTTCTTCCCAAATTCGTTTTAGTGTACGGAGGGACAGGGCAGTCCCACCACACCAGGAGGGGCAGATCTGGGTAACGGCACTTCCTGTCTTCAATGTGGGCTGGCTTTCATTGCCTTGGAGCTTACTGCAGGGCAGTCAACACTGTCTTCTGTTCTAAACTCCAATCCTTCCTATTTAATGTTCTCCTCATCTCCAGTCTGTCCGTCTGTAATTCTGGCAGTTGCTAGTTTCCTACCGACTCTGAAAATCCCAAGGCTTGACTTCATGGCACTACTATGGATCTTCTCACTGAGCTCGGGCACTTACACTGCTGAACGTGTGCCTGTAATCAGGCTTCACCACACGTTTCACGTCTGTACCGTTCTTTTGGTAGACGGGCATTTCTGGTACTCCTGATGACTGCTCGGTGTTTGCAACTGTAACTCTAGCACAAATCAACAGTGCCACCCCTCTTGCTCCTGTAATGCAACTGTGAGGATTCTGAGGCTGTACCAGTGTGGGCTCCACCCTCCCGAGGGTGGGTCCTACAATGAACTTAAAATACTCCTGAGCCTGAGTCGTGAAATCAGAATGTAAAATTATAGTACTTCAGTAACTCTTCTATAAAGTAATTTAGGAAGACAAATTTTTCCACATTAGTTTAGTAAATTCTTTGATCGACATATAGTAATATGGAGATGGCTGGGATTTAGCTCAGTGGTTCCACCGCCTGCCTCAAAAGCTCAAGGTCCTAAGTTCGATCCCCGGTACCAAAAAAAAAAAAAAATATGTGGAGAACTTTATTAACTGTATGAATGCAGTGAGAAGTGAAAAGCAATATTCAGTCACAAGCTCCGCAGGAGAAAAGGGAGGCATATGTTAGGACGACCAAGTGCCAACCTTGTCTCACCTGGCAGCGCTACTTTAGAGAGTAAATGTTTATTGACTTCCTATAGCTACGTTATTCAAAATATAAGAAGACTGCAAACAACCTTAATGTTTAATATTTAAGGACTGTGAAACAAAACATGCTAAGAAGATGACTATGTATGGGCTAAAATACAAATGTATTCTATGGAAACATATGAAAGAGAATACTGTAAATACCTTTTTCATATATTTTTTCTATATTTAAAATAGAGAAAATCTATAATAGGGCCAGGGATTTAGCTCAGTGGCATAGAGCCTGCCTGGCAAGCAGGAGGTCCTGAGTTCGATCCTCAGTACCAAAAAAAAGAAAATCTATAATAAAACAATGTTTACAGAGTGCTAAGGGTAAAGCAGATACATTAAATGGATAGCTACCTGGCATGAAGTGTTCTTTGTTGCCCTTTGTTTATTAAAGTTAAATACAGAATTAAAAATATCTTATAAAGTCTTAGGCAAATTATTCTATCCATAGGCAAAAATATAATGTCTGTGGGCATTATATCTAAATATATATTGTTAAATACACATACAAATCAGAACATATATGTATATAAAGTTAATACACTGTTACGAAAAACTATGCTAACTGAATATGATGCATATTTAGAAGAAATACATGTTTGTTTCTTTTCATGGCTCCACTGTCCTAATGGCGCCCAGGCATAGAAGGGTGCAGCCCTTACTCACTCCGGAGGGTCACCCTCATCTGAGAGTTACGAAGACAAACCACGGTCACCCAGCTGCTGTGTCCCAGGGACAGCCTCCGGGCTCTGGGTTCTCGGCACTGCTTAACTAGAGGACACTATGAATTCCAAGCTTGCCTGTGAATACCGAGTCCATACTCTCATGCCCGGGAACGGTCACTGCACTGCATGAGTAAAGTTACTTAGGGACAGTGGAGGGAGCAGGAGGAGCACAAGGTCCTGGGGTCTCGGGACCCTGCCCGGAAGCTGACAAAGGCCGTGGTGAACAGAGGCCACACGTAAGGCAGGAGTCCGAGGGACGAGGAAGCTGTCTCTACTTGGAAAGGGAACACATTTGAAAGAGGGAAAAGGTAGGACATGCAGTCTTGTGGTGATTAGCAAAGTACCCTGAAGATGGGGACAAAGCCAAGCGCCTTTCCTCATTAAACTTTTATGGCTCTGCTTAAATCTGCTGGAAGCATAGAAACACATGAAATGCGACCCTGACTGAGACCCGCTCTTCCCTAGCAGGGATGCAGGGCCAGCACGGAGTGGACTGCCTGCCACTGGAACACACGATGGCTTTCCTGGATGTCAGCGTGCAGCGCTGCAGACACTACAGGTGAGGTCCACAGCAGCGACTCTTAGTGGACCCTTAACCGAACTCAGAAAGCTGCCAAAGCCTCTCAGGAAAACAGCAGCAGTGCCCTTTTCAGCATGATACAAAAATCCTTTCTTAACATCAATAAAAGGCAGCTGAATTAAAAATTCCTGCTTGCTCCAAGCAACAGGTAATTAGCTGCGTGTCCAGCCAGGAGGAGCTGCAATGCATTGACACAGGGACCCTGGGCTACAGGACGTTCCCTGGAGGCTGAGTCTTGCCCCTGGATTTCATTAGATTTTTATATCTTATTGCCATGCTTTCTGCATTCTAAGAAGTTTCTATTAAGCTAGCATTAAGCTAACATGAAAATAATTTTCAAAGAAAAATATCACCCACAAGCCTGCCCGACACTAAAGCTCTTGAATCTGTCGGCCAGCTCACGTACCTCGGAGCCATAATCACACTGGACAGAACCTGAGCCAGGCTCTTTGAAAGGCTTCACTTGACAATGTGTTCTGCCAGACTTTCTCAGCTTGCTCATTTAATTAGCATGTGTTATGAGAAATGCAATGTAAGCTACAGGTCTATTAAAATGTGAAAATAATAGATTCTTCCTAAATATATACCACAAAAAGCATGTTACAAAAAGTATAGTTTTTAGACACTTTATAATTCACACATGTATAGTGTGTTTCATCTTACCTCTTCTCCAGACAGATAGTAGGCTGATAGTAGTCCACCAACAAAGCGTATATTTACTTCAAAAACAGAAACCTCAGCATTCTGTGGAGACAAAAGGCAAGAGGTTCAAAGACTCTGCACAGAATTTAGAAAACCATCACTGTGATGCCAAATATGTAACATCTGCTCAAATCCTACATGCTTGCCCAAGGAATTTACACGCAAGGGGGAGAATTCTCTTTTAATGGTGTCAAAATATACTCCTGTGGATAGGAACAATTTTGGCTCTTAGAAATTACAAAGTACTTATAAAACAAGGCTCTTTCTTCCTTGTATTCAGCAGAGATACAATACCTGGCACTATTTGTGCACATGGGTAGGACCAGGGTGCTTTTTCTATTCTGCGTCCCCCTTGGTCTTACGCTTTGGTGTGCTCTTTCCTCTTGAATGGCTGGCTGGACTGTCCTGAGCCTAGCAATCTCTTCCTATTCTGTTACGGCAGCACAGACAGAAATCAAAAGGGATCTACAGTCAGAACCCTCAGGTTCTTGTCTTCCATCTTTCTGCCTGCGACTTGGGATGGCCACATCTCTCCGAGATCACACTTTGTCTTTGAATAGGGAGCTGATCATAGTAATGTATGCTGCATCTGCCTGCCACCGCTCTTATTTATTCCATACTAATAGTTTGCTCTTACTATTACTCACAATGTGACTATGTCTTTTGCTCCGCATACTGACCTTATGGATTAATCACTACTCTCACGACCCTTTCAGAAATGGAGAAACTGAGACTGAGTGGGTAATGTGGTTTTCTGAAGCTCAGACGATGAACAAGTTACATAACCGGGGTTTGAATCTGAGTCCTCTGATTTCTGGTGCTGAGTCCTGACACCTCGCAAGCTGAGCACCGTGCCTTTTCATTAGTAGTCAAAGAACTGTGGCATGTATCTGGCAATTATTGGCCGTACTTCTCTTTTTGTATAATACTGACTACTAAGCCGACCTGAATGCACTGTGGCTGGGTACTTAGCACAACTTGCCTACAGTAGGTGCCAGGCGCACTTCAAGCCTTAGCTAACATCTCTCGTGCTCACAGCATCTACTCGGTGACTGTAATTCTGCTCACCACCAAGTCACGAGGGATAACACGACAAGCACAAGGGATAACAGAACCTTAACATACAGTCAATTCCTGGCAGAGAACCTGCTCCAAGTCATCCAAGATACTATTTTATTGAGGAAATATTTATTAAGAAATTACTATGTGCCAGGCCTGTCTCAGGACACAGGGAGACAGCAGTGAAGGCTGAAGAGGTCCTCAAACTCAGTGGGTCTACGTTTTACTGGGAGAAAACATTTTCAGAAAATATAGGCGACAGCCATTTTATTCTCACGTGCTCTCCATAAAAGGTGTATGGATTGCACAATTAAAGCTAAATAACTGCTTAAGTCAAAAAATGTTTAAAAACTTCCTGCAAAGACAAGAGTATGAAAACAAGTTAGGAGAGATTATTTTTGGTGAAAGTTAGGTAAAAGCATCCTAAAATAAGACTATTTGGTGACTTTCTTTAAGTGTACTTCACAATTTGTAATATTTACCTGATGTACTTTGATTAACATCACTCTATCTAGGTCCAATTTGTCTCTGAAGAATATCACCCTGAATAAGGATTATGGAAATGTTGGTAAAAGCTTTAATAGTCTACAAAATTACCAGTAAGGGGCCAGGGATTTAGCTCAGTGGCGCTGCACCTGCCTCCAAACCACAAGGTCCTGAGTTTGATTCCCGGGACCAAAAAGAAAAAAATTACCAAAAGAATCCATTCACTTGGCTTGGTTTGCACAACTGTTATTCTTACACCTAAGAGGAATAATGTTTAATAGTAAGGTCTAATGAATTTAAACTTTCAAACGATTTCCCTCTTGATTTGTACTTGTATTTTTCAGGTTTTCTTGTTTTACTTTTTGAGACAGGGTCTCCCTATGTAGTCCAGGCTGGCATCAAACTCATGATGACCCTCCTGCCTCAGCCTCCTGAATGCTGGGATGACAGGCATGGGCCACCACGCCCAGCTTGTGTTTTGGTTTTTAAACCTGAGAACAGGCCCCACTTTTCTTCTACTGAAGCCTGTGAAGAGGATTTTATGTTCTTATTTCCGCTACAGGTTCAGTACGTATGCATCCTCTCTCTGCCGACATAATTCTGGATCACCAGGGCCTTTCTCAGACATCTGACAGAGATTACACAAGGCAGAGGACCTAGCCACGCCCAGCTGCACATCCGCCACCTGTCCGGAGCAGTTCCCAAGTGGCTATCGACCCAGCTCTGCAGTGGTCTCAGCCCTAAACTGCCCTTGTGGCGCTGGTATGGAGAGCACTGATGGCTGACCTTAAGGGCCGGGTCAGGGCAGGTCTCGGGCTGCGGGCCTCACGCTCTGATGGCCAGGCAAACCCGCAACAGGGCAGGGCTGGCCTGTCGCTGAATGCCGCCTCACCGCCATCCCGTGTGGAAGCTAGCAGGACCCTTGACCTCCCAACATGCAGCTTTCTCCCCTTTCCCCCAAAGTTAAGCTGGAAACCTTAATTTGGGCTCTTCAACATTCTAGGCTGCACTGTACATTAAATTAGACACCAGCTCACATGAAAACGACTAAGAATGCACAAATTCTCCCGCTGCCATACACTGGGAGCAGATGATGTCAGAAGACTCGGGTGGAGGCCGGGTCAGGGAGCTGCCTCGGTCCTGATCAGGGCACAGCACGCTCTGCTAGCCTCTGCACTCAGCATCCCGGGAACCTCCAGAAGCCGCCCCTCTTCCCCGGCCCTCCTCGGCTGAGGTACCGCCACGGCCAAAAGTCTTCTTTTCAAGTTTAGCACCTCAACCAGCTTCCCTCTGAGCGCAATAAACTTTATAAGATACCTGGATTTTCAAAAGTGAATCTCCATGGTACGAGCTGTTAGGCTACTCTTACAAACTTCTGGTTTCAATTTCCATGAAAATTATCAGAGTACATTTAAGACAGTATCTGCCTCCTATTGACATTTGTGCAGTGTCACTAAGATGCTCTAACATCCCCATGACAGAGGAGCTGGGTGGGCAGAGGACAGCATGCAGACAGAGCAGCCTGCGACACTAGAATCTTATGTGCTTCATCCTAGTAATTCATGTGAATGTTGCAGACTGCTTCCTTTGCTTGTTTTAAAATAAAAATAGCTTCCCCCTTCGATCCTTCTGTAAGATTTCATCCTAAGAATACGCCCACATGGTGTGTGGCTGACTGAGTACGGTGTTATTGAGCATTGGCCTGAGAAGCAGTGGAGTCTTCCTTTAAACCGCACACACTGATTAGCTCAGGTCACAGTGGATGAGCCAGGACGGGCTGGCAAGTGTTGGCTGAAGATTTGCCCATAGGAAAATCCTACTGAAGAAACTGCTCTTTCATGTTGATTTATCCTGGCAATGGCTACAGAATCAAAGAACATATGTTACCAGATTTATCTACAAATTAAATTAAACAGGCAATATGACTAAATTTGGACTGAAATTCAAGAGTAAGTCATACAAATCACGGAAAAATGGTGTGGGTACCAACCTCCATTAGAACCTAAGACAGGATGCTCTGCACTGATAATTCCTGCTTTAAGTACATGCATCCTCTTCATATTTGCCTTTGATTTACCAAGCATATAAAATGATGAGATCAGGTGATAAAGATCACCAAAATGGACAAAAATAGTCAATGTCTGTAGGTCACTTTGCACATCCTTCAACTTCCATCAGGCTCCAGGTCTGCTGGGAAAGCTGCAGGAGCTCACACGCTCGGACTCGGTGCCCTAGGGAGCTTCAGGTCGGAGCCAGAGGGGCAGGGACCAAGCTCCTCCTCCCTTCCATGAGACAGCACTTTAAGCAGCGCAGACAGAGAGACTTTAATTAGACTGCATTTTGGAGCACGCATTCACCAGTTATCTATAAAATGAAATATCCTACTAGTTCTCAGTAAGTGAGTAACAGGCTTGACCTTGAGAACAACAAATTCAGGTTCTGGGGTGGATGCAGCTCCCCCCAACAGATGGTTCTTTCTGCAGACCCTCGGGCCTTAGGGTACAGTTTAGAAGGAAACTTGGACCAGAATGTCCTTGATTGTTACTTTATAATTCTACACAGCGCAACACATCTGACCTACTGCATCCACCTGAAAAGGATTTCTTGGAAGAGAACTCTTTGCAAATATTTGATACTCTGAATGTTTGATCTTCAGATTGAACTTAAAATATAATAGTTCTCTTTTATAGGGCAATTCTCTGATCCCTAAAATCAAGGAATATTCCACTGCGAGCTCTCCTTGGCTCTTACATCAAGTTGGGATTTCCAGGCCATTACCACACATGAGAAATAACATGGTTTAATAACCACCCAGGTGACACACCAACCCAACTGCATTTCATACAAATGCTCACTGCAATCCAACGTAGCAACGATGTTTAGTAACAACTGCAGTGCTTCTAACATAAGGATAAGTATGCTTTACCTTACTGATGAGCATTTTGGAACTAACACAGGACTTCTCAGAGCTATCAACTAAAGACAAGTGATTGCCTAAAAGCCTTGCCTTGTTTAGGATTAGCATACACTTTTACTTATAAATGCTTCTGAAAAGTATACATTGTGTTAACACTTTGAGGATTAAAATCAAGCCTAAAATTTATTCTTAACAGATTAAGCTGCAGCGTTTCACACTCCCAGGGCTTTCAGTTTCATAGTTAAGTAACTTGAGCTCTGAAGATTGTTAACAAAGTGCAAGTTCTCTGGGCCGCAAAAACAGAAGTAACATCTGGTCTACCCACAGGTTGGACAGGTTCTCAAGGAGCAGCCCATCAGAAGGGTCAGCTCCCTGGATTAAGGGCCCCTGGGGAGACTGGGTCGTGGGGCACCACACTCACTGGTGTATTAAGCCCTGCTGTTCACAGGGTGTTGGTAAAGGGGACTGAACCCAGGGTTCTTGCACTGAGCTCCATCCTCAGCCTTACTGGGCTTTTTATTTTGAGATAGGCTCTTCCTAAGTCACAGTGGTGCCCAGGCTGGTCTGCTTTGCAGTCGTCTGCCTCAGCCTCCTAGAGTGCAAACCAGCTGACCATGAACTGAAACGGAGCTACATAGACCTGTCTTCTACGTCATGGGGGTCAGGACCAATACATATTTTATCCTAGCAATGGGGAAGCTGGCCAATGGAAGCCCAGTCTATCACTGAACTATGAGAGACAACAGCTCCTCTTATATCCAAAACCCACTCTGGTAGGCGGTCTTGGCATGACGCGGAAAACACTCAACTGCCTCAACAGCATGATTAGCTTAGCTATCAGCACCTATTGGGCGGACGCCTGCTTCAAAACAGACCCAGAGATAAGGCCTCCTTTTGTGCCCTGTGGCACAGACTCCGAGGGAGGCCAAGCACTCACTGGGTGTGTAAGACCCGAGCTGCTTCCTGGAGCCCACTTACAGCTTTCAGACAGGGACCCCTACGCTTACTGAGCTTCTTTCCTTGAAATGAAAAGCAGGATGATATTCCAATTGGATAAGCAAACACATCTTTAAAAATAAATTTTAAAAACCCCTTTGCTAGCAGTACCTCTACTATCCCAAGCTCTTGGTGACCACTACAATCAGAGCATGACCTGGGAGCCAGCCACAGTACACAGTTGCCGTGTGCTGCTACCTAACGTCTACATCTGGAGGTCATCCTCTCTCCCTCATCTGTCTCAAACAAAGCCCTGTTGCTCGCACCGAGACATCATTCCCCATAGTAAGCCATTTTAAGGACAGTTTTCACGTTTACAGAGCATTCATATAAGACACTGTTATCTGGAGAGAGGCCTTATAGTCTCTAAAACCCATTACTACAGAGGACTCTTGGCATCTCTCAGGTAAGGGTCTAGGCAGCCAATCTTTTCTCAGGAGCCAGCAGAGAAGAGGAGGCCTCACTTAGACTGAGAAATGCCTGCTGGAAGCCCCTGTCCTCCACCCTTATGTTAACCAGGCACCAATCCGTCAATCTGTCTCGGAAGCAGGTGGGTCGGACAGGTAGGTCAACTGCACCTGAGCTGCAGATCATTCCTGACTGTCGAAAGGTCTGACAGATGCAGCTGCCCCCTGCTGAACCTATCACGTGTGGTTGACGGGCAGGACCAGACAGCTAGCTCCTCACTCGTTTCACAGGCACTTACTGCATACCTACGAAGCGACACACTGGAATGAGTTCAGGGATACTAAGTCACACGCCCAGCCTCGGAAGACTCATTCTCTGGCTGCTTGTCCATTTCTCCACGCATCGCACTTCCTCTCCAACAAAACAGGCTCACTCAGACACACCTTGTTCACAACAAAGCCCATGCTGCATAGTTTTAGGCAGACTAATTAACCACATCTATAAAAGATAGAGAAGATACCACTTAGCCTAGGAGGCTGTCACAAAGATCAAGTGAGGTAAGCTCCAAAGACACCCCCAGCATGCTACCTGGGCTGGCTGGAGCTCACTTCCTCCTCCTCCTGGGCCTTCTGTTGCAGTCCAGCTCTAGGAAGGGCTTCTGGACACATCCCACACTAGACTAGAAGCCCCATAACAGTAACTGATGGGTCCCTTGAAGGATTCTGGTAAAGGTTGCAGGACTAAATGAGTAATGGATAAACAAGCAGTGGTCTTTGGATTTTTTTTATCCTAGGATTACTTTGCATTAAAATTCAGAGGTGCACTGCAGAAATCAGTATGGAGATACCTCAAAGAACTACGACTGGAAGTCCTATTTGACCCCGCTATTCCACTGCTGGGGATCTTCCCCAAAGAATTAAAAGAATCATAACACAGTGATATATGTGCACCCATGCTCATAGCAGCGCAGTTTGTGATAGCTAAAACTTGGAAGCAGCCCGAATGCCCATCAACTGGAGACTGGATAAAGAAAATGTGTTTTTTTTTTTTATAAAATGGAGTACTACTCAGCCATAAAAAATGAGAAATTAGAGACATTTATAGCTAAGTGGATGCACATTGGGGCGATACTCAAGTGAAATAAATAGGACACACATGTGTAAATACCGAATAGTTTCTCTGGTGTGAGAAACTGAAAGTGTAAATAAGGACTAAAAAAAGGTATAATAGGTAATGCGAAATAGGAAGAAAAGGTCTAAAGGGGTAGGGGTATTGGGAGGGGCAGGGGAAAGGAAAGAAGGGAAAGGAAAAATGATGAGAAATGGAAAAAATGGAAATAAAGTCTTTGTAAATAGGAAAGGGTAGAGGGGGTGAACGGAGGGCTAGGAATGGGGAAAAAATAAGAACCAAGATGCATCATGTAAAGGTACAATTCCCAATGAGAAATGTAATTGTGCTGTATACCTACAATGTACCAATAAAAGAATTTAAGAAAAAAAATAAAATTCAGAGGTGCATCCATTTTCCTACAAATGACTCAAGTTTACAGCATCTCTCTTTGTGGTAGAGCAGTACTCCATTGTGTGTAAACACCACATTTTCTTTATCTGTTTATTTATATTTATCTGTGGTCATATACGCTGCTTCCAAAATTTAGCTACTGTGAATTGTGCTGCTACAAACATGGGTGTGTATGGCCCAGTGTAATGTGATGTCTTTAACTCTTTCAGGAAGAGACTACAGAGTTAAGTGAAATAAATCATGGTTTCTCTAGTATGAGAAACCCAAAGTATAAATAAAGAGCAAAATAAAAGAGAGACAATAAGAAATACAGAGATCTTGCTTAAAGAGAAAGGGGGTCAGGAGACAGCGGGCGTGAAAAGGGATGAAGACGCGCCGTGTACACGCATCAACTCCTCCCGGGAATGGCGGGCTTTGGAGGAATCGCCTCCCTTTTCTGGAGAAGGTGAGAGGCAGAGGGAGACCTGCAAATGGGAAATTCTTCCACTTCCCTGGCTTGCCGGGTTCAGCTGTCAGCAGTAACAGAGCTCCCACAGGTCGCACCGATGAAGGGGTGCTACCACCCTGGGCACCCAGCGTCTCCCCGAGCCCGTTTCTCATATTTAAAAGAAAAGGGCCGATGCACCGGTCTTTGCTGGAATAGTGTCTCTTTTACAGTCTAGCTTTAATGATCAGGCAGACTAAACACGAATTTATCTGCCTGTCCATAAAGTCTCCCAAATGCCATATACACACAGCAATTAATTGGAGAGTAGGAACTAAACATTACAGTGCTGGATTCATAAATGCCTTCATCCCAGGGAGACAGGAAAGAGAGACGCCTTGTTGCTCTTTCATGCTCCGAGCGACCCAGGTGTCCTGTCTTGGTCTGGGGACACCAGAGCTGTGGGCTGGTGGGGAGCCCTGCGTCTCCATCCATTTCCAACATCCAGGGCTTTGTTTGCGCCTGGTGATGGGGATCTGCAGATATAATTGAACATGTACCCAACAGACAAGAGGCTTACAAGGATTTCTGCAAAGTAATCTCAGATTGAAAATAATACCAACAATGCAGCCATAAGCAAATGACTTAAAGTTTTAAAAAAGCCAGGACTAACAGGCTTTCTTTCCTCAGAGTCGGTTCCTTGTCAACATCGTTCTGAAATAAAACCACTGTCCAGCCGGATCTGAGACCCCAGGCCCTGCCCACCAAGGTCCCAAGAAAACCTGGACCCTCCAGGCCCTTCATCACCATGCTCCTCAGAGGGCACGGCATTTGTGGGGTGCTGAGGAACGCCCTCCGTGTGCACACACAGCTGCATGGTCAGCGTTTGCTGACAGGAGCTTGGGACCCGAGAGCTCCACGCCACGGCTGTGCCACGCACAGGGCAAAACACACACAGCCCCGTGGGACCCATGGCACCCAGGCCAACAGCCGTGGGGGGGAAGCCTCGGGGCTTCCACCTCCCATCCAAGAGGGGGCGGAAGTAACACGCCTCTCACAGCTGTTCCTGGACTCGAACAGGGGCACTGGGCACGTGGGGTTTCAGTCCACACTCATTTCTTTTCTCTACTCTTGACAAAAGCATAAGAAAGGGCAAGAATATGGTATAATAATACATCACGCTAATTTTTCTTTTGCAGTACTGGGAACTGAATCAAGGGCCTTTGGCCTTAGCTACATCCCCAGCCCTTTACTTTGAGGCAGGGTCATGCTGAGTCATTAAGTTGCTCAGGCTGGGCTTGAACTTCCGCTCCTCCTGCCTCAGCCTCGCAGACTGCTGGGATTATGGGGCACCAGGAGCACCCTGTTGATGAGGATCTCTTTGCTATTTAAAGTTACATGACTCCCTTCTGCCGGACACATTGTAACACAGTAATACACCTTGGTACAGATGTACCTAAGTTAACCGGGATTTAAGGACTCAATCAGCAACTTATTTAACTTACCACATTAAAGTCTAAATTTTTTTCAATCCATGATTTTGCTTCTTGAAATTCATCTTTCATTCCCATAATAAAAAGTGTATCCAGGGCATCAACTATAGTTGCTCCTTTGATGTTACCTGAAAATACCAGAAAAAATATATATTCAATAAAATACGTGTGTGAAACCAGAGCATACCTCGGGAAGAGAGGGGGTAGTTCTCAGTCGATTAATAAGCAGGGATTGTGAACAGTCTAAAATTCTTTCAACAAAGGGAAATAAAGAACATGCACCAGATTAGACACTAGCATAGGCGATGACCGTTCTCCTCAATGCCTCTTCGAGGTGTAGCTGAGTCCTAGAAATGCCGTCTGTGAGTTCGTTCTCTAGCAGGGAGTCCGAGTGGCAGAGGAAGGGCTCAGCATCTTCCTGGGGTCACACCGGCGGGTGGCCGGGGGGCCGTCTGCCCACGTGGTGCCCTCTCCCGGCAGAGACCGCACTCCCGCGGGTCGGACACAGCCGGGCACCACGCCTTCCTCAGGGCTGCAGCTCTGGGCCCATGCGGGGCTAACCGGGAGGAGTTCAAGCTTCCTGGGCACCCAGCGCCCTGGCAGGGCTCTCCGTCTCCGTCTCCGTCACCGTCACCGGCAGTGGCCGCAGCTCCTCTGCGTCCGGCTTCCCCACTCCTGCACCATGGAAAGCCCTCAACACGGGCCGCAAGCCCCATCTGGCCAGGACAGAGCAGGAGGGAGCCGGGCTGTGATGTGAAGGGGTGCGTGCCGCGATTCTGGACGTTCCCTGTCACTCTCTGGATAAGGCTGGCTGCTGGCACCCGGCAAAGTGGGAGGGGACCTGTGGCCTGGGCGGGACCCACCGGGCCCTGTCCTGGTGCGCGTCCCCCAGATGGTGCCCTCCCCAGGGACACAGTGGCCCTGTCCTGCTCATGCCCAGCCCGACAGGCCAGTGATGCCCGAGACCGGGCACGCAGATGAGGAGCATGGTGGCTGGGCCGGGGCCTTGTTTGCCCCTGGGAATGAACTGGCTTCCTGGCACATGCCCTGTGATCCCTGCACCGAGCAGTTGTCATCAGAAGGCCACAAGGAACAATACCACCTGGTAAGATGCAGAGTAGCTCTGTAGCTCGCCTGCCGACAGTAAGAAAGCACTGCGGACACTCTCATTGCATGGGATCCTTCACTGTAATTCAGTGTTCTCTAAAATATAACTTTGGGGGGCTAGAACTCTGGATTCAGGTCAACACTGAAGGGAATAGTTTAAAGCAGCGTTTTGAAATACGATTTTCAAATATGATACCAGCTTCCTATTTCCCACTCATTAAGAGCTTTACGTAAAAGTTTTCATCTCTTATGTTTTAGCTTCATACTGAACACAGCTACTCAAGAGCCCATGTGGGAGAAGTTTCAAATGACTTCTGGAGCCCACATTACGCCTATAATCCCAGCACTATGGGAGGCTGAGACAGGAAGATCCCCGCAGATTCAAGGCCAGCCTGGGCTAGCTTGTACTATATGGCAAGACCCTGTTTCCAAAATGAAAACAACCCAAAAATATATTATCTCCCTTTGAAATCATGTTTATCTCTGAAATCTGGATTTATAAATCTATCTTTTTGTTTGAAGTAGAATTGTGAGATGGTGCATATTTAAGACAATTTCCTATGTCCGTTAAAACTTCCACAAGTTAATGAAGTAACCAGTTTTCCTCTCCAAGCTCACTGAGAAGGTACAGCCGAGAGGAGGAGGCAGGCCTGGGGGACTCCTTGAGGAAACAGCTGGAAAAACTCCGATTCCTCGTGGCTGACCCGCGCTCTCACTAAGGATCAGCCGGGAGCCCAACCTCACTTTCCTCCTGCTACGCCTGCACCTGGTCTGGGGAAGGACACAGGCTGTCCATAGACAGTCTGAGTGCCGGGCTGCAGAGGCCACCGGGAAGTTCCCTCTGTAAGAAGGAAGATGCTGTATTACTCTGCGTCGCGTCTTGGTGCGCTGGTGGCAGTGTCCTAAGAAAACCCTCATGCAGTCTATCTGCACTGCAAAACAGAGTGAAATAAACACCATTTGATCGTTAATATTTCATTTCCTTAAGCTAACATCCAAAGTCCTTTTTTAAAAGAACAAATTCTTAACTGGATTAGGAAAAGCATTTTTACTGAAAAAGCCAATGAAAATTATAAAATAAGGCAAAGGAGGCTTTAGTACATTTTTAAAGTTATGTCATTAAATTTTGAAGCCATCCATATATTAAGAGAATCACATAATCCATTTGGTAAAATTATGGCCAATTAATACATAACTAATTTCTTAATGGAACAACTTCCACAGAGAAAAAAACAGAAATTTAAAGGTCTCTGGCTGAGCAAGGATCCAACCTTCCTCTCTTTACCAAGGGCCTCTCGCCCTGCATCGGCCGGCTGCTACTTCAGAAGCATCCGCAGGCACTCCGGTGACGGCTCCGGGCTACGCATCTGTGTCTCACACACGTGTGTCACTGTTCGGGCCACGCAGCCTTGGCCTGCTCTCCTGCTCCCCACCCTCGCTGGAGCGCTCTGCAGGCAGAGGCCCTACTGGGCCCGCAGGCCTCCACCGAGTGCCTACGGAGCCGCCTGCCACTGGTCGCTGCCACTCAGGCTGCACAGGCCCCCGCCACTGCATCAACACCAGGGCCAGAGAGGGTCAGAGGCGTGAAGGGCCCAAGGCCAGGGCACACCGGAGCACAGACTGCTGCCCGGCCCTCGAGCGCAGCTCCCCGGGCCCAGCCTCCCCTAGGGGAGCGTGCAGAGCACCGAGGTCCACGAGCCGCGCACACAGCCAATGCTCAGTAGGTGTCAGCTCCAACCACTGTTCTGTGACTCGGTTTTGTTCAGCCCATTCAGTTGAAGTGTGGTAAATTCCACAGCCACGGAAGGAAGACTCGATCACCTTCTGCTGTGAGTCACGGACAAAACAGGTGGAGGCCAGAAAGCAGCCCATGCAGCAGGACTGTTTCAGCTTCTTCACCTGAACAACAGGGGCAGCGCCAGCAGCGCCAACAGCACAGTGCCGGCCGCAGAGGGTGCTGTGTGGACCGGATACTGTACAGCCGGCAAGTGGACGGAGCGGGGTTCAAACGCCCGCCTCACCTTCTCCTCCATGGTGCCAACGGGAGGGATGGCAGCCCTAGCTGTGTGCAGGGGCCCTGGTCAACCTGCCGGGTACCCGGGACCTCCCGGCAGGGACCGCCGCAGGAACTTAAATTCTGGCACCGCACCCACGCCCACCTGGCCTGAAAGCCAGGCCACAGAGATCTCGCCACCAAGTGCCCAGGTTTCCTGGCAACCACCGGGGCTAGACACACACTGCCTCACACTCCTGCCCCCGAGAGCCCAGGCTGAGGAGCGCACGCAGGAGCCAGCTACTCACCGAACAGACTGCTCGAGTGGCCTTCTCTGGAGAGGGGCTTCAGCTCGTTCAGCCCCCAGGCGTAACGCTTGTAATTACTCCAGGCATGTTTCATCATCTGGGGGAGAAATGGAAACCAGGTGAGAACTGGGGCGGGGGTGGTCAGCTACCGACAGACCACGAGCTTGAACTCTAAAGGTTAAGACACGGGAGTTCCTGGGTTCCTCGGGGCTGCTGATGGTGTAAATCAGCTACAGCACCTGTACCTCACGCACTCACAACCACCCTTTTCGGCTTACAAATGGGAAGTTTGCTTTTTTGAGTCTATTTAATCCTATTTAATAAAAATACCATTTTAAAAAGTCAATTCCCAGTAGCAGAAAGTCAGCCTATCCCTAAAGGATGAATCATTCCCACATTCATCTGTTCAAGTCTCTTAACAGATTAGATCTGTAGGATTCTATATTTAAAATTCATACTTTTGTCTGAAGTTCTTTCTACTTTGTTTACCTCATACTATGTAGATAAAAACTCAAAATTCTCACTTTAAGGACTAGTGTTTTCTGATCAAGACTATATGGAGAAGTATTTTGAAATACCAACAGGAAATAAAAAGCACACTATGTGGTTATGCCTAGATTATTTTAATATAACCAATCTGTTTTTTTTTTTTGGTACCGGGATCAAACTCGGATCCTTGCTCTTGCGGGGCAGGCAGCAGAACCACTGAGCTAAATCCCCCGCCCGATATAACCAATCTTTAACTGGACATGTGTGTATGTATGTCTATGTTTTTAAAAGCCAAATTTCTAACCCATAAATTAGTTGTATACAATTTTTTAAGACTCAAAGACCATACATCATTATTTTTGTGTAGATTTTCTTTTAAAAGCATGAGGGACTCGACCGTCTAGAACTGCTTCATGCCACTGCCCTTTGGAAACAATAATCAAAGTGCGGACGTGCTCCTAAAATGTTCTAATCAGGTCCTGTATTTTAAAATGTCTTGGAAAGTATCACACGGTCAGAGATACTGTTCCATGGACGTACTGGAAGTCCTCAGTCAGCTCACGGGAAGCCCTCACCAGTCCCTGAGAGCAGTGTGAGCCTCTGTATCTACACTGTGCCCTGCTCACCACTGCCAGGAAGGGCCCCCTGGTGGGACGCTGCTGGGCCTTTGCTTTTGGTATAGAATTTAGTTTTTGCTACAACCCTGTGGAATATACTTTACCACCATCACTTGGTAGACGAAGAAATGGAGACTGGGAGCCTGAAAACACAATGGGACTGCAGTCCTGACACCATCCACAGCCGAGGAGCCCGCTCCTGCTCCAGAGCCGAGGCTACTCATGAGCGGCCTGGCACAGCCGCCTGCTGTGCGCGTCCAGAAATCAAGACTACTCCCAGGGTCGTGTTTTCAAAGTTTCCTTCTCACACATTACCTAATGGGACAGTGTCATCGATTTAAGGCCAGGTAGCTATCTACAATCCTTTCAGTGTTACTGATCAGTCACACTCAGGAGTGAATCACAGGGTGAGGCTCTTCCCCTATCTGAAAATCTAGAATCAGAATTCCTGAACTCCTCAGCTGTACATTTCCATCAGCAGCGTGTACTGCCTGGTAGATGGCAGGCACTCACGTGTTTATTCCATTTTAAACAGTATATTAAATCAGCTATATTCACATCATAAAGATAGAGGCCAAGGGGGCTCCGAAAGACCAGGTACATGAAACGTACACAAATACCCTTAGATCATATCTGAGTTTTGTCTCTCTTTTCCCACTAAATGTACTATATTTGGTAAACACTTCTGTGCTGTAAATTTCCAAAGATAATTTTAAAAATTTTAAAGCTTTTAGAATACACTTGACATAAAACAGGAAAAACTATTAGACGCTCTATTTCCGTGGTGATTCTGAATGAGAACCGGCACCAGCACTGAGGACTCTAACAGCCTGTGGTTCTCCACGGGGCGAGCTGCTGCCTGCTCCGACCTGCTGTGGTGCTCGACGTGCAGCCCACCCAGTGCCTCCTTCAGCTCCCTCTGTAGTGCACCTTAGCTTTTCTCATCACTCCTCCTCCAGGACAATCACTCTAATAGCTCAGCTTCCTATATTTCAAACACTGCTGTGACATGATTCTCTAAATGGGTCCCTGCTCTCAGGAGAGTCCAGTAAGTTAAAGTTGGACAAGAAGAAGAAATGATGCGCCCAGAACATTCTGAACAGCATGTTGGGGAGGCTTCTCCAGGGCTCTACAGTGAGGACAAACGGCCACCCTGGGACTGGCTGCTGCGGTCACCTCCCAGCATGACCTGCTGGTTAAAGCCGACTGTGAGATGTGTGTGTGGGGGTGTGTGAGTGGGAACATATGCACAGAATAATCATGAGACTGGATTCGCTAGTCATACATAAAATGAACTGAACTCAGACTCAGGACTTACACAAGTATCCAGAAACATCAAACGCTTGGGCTTCTGACCACAGTGCTAAGCCACCAGCCAGCGGGGACCCGGAGAATGAGGCACTCAGTCTCCCCAGGCCCCGTCATAAGAGGTCACTGCCAAGCTCGCCTGGCCACACAGAAACCCACGGACAGGACTGAGGCCTCTCGTGGGCCCCGCGCCTTTGTTCTGCAGCTTCCATGAACTCAGTTAGGGTTCCGCAGCCCGGCACCCCCGGAGGAGTAGAACGGGCCTACACCAGAGGAGGACGAGGACTTCAAACACAGTGCTGAGCCACTCACGAAAGAGAGTAAGTCCAGCAAAGTGAGACGTCTGTGCCGTGTGCTCTCACCTGCGTCGCTGAGAAGCACAGTGACGCTGACACAGTGCGTGGACGGATCAGGCGAGAGCGACACGCTGCACAACAGCAATCGCCTGACCCAGAAAACGGAACCAAGGCATAAGATACGCAGAAACTAGCATCTCCTTCTCCATTCTCAGCTGACGGAGAAGATCCTCTGATTTGTACTTTCTTTTCAACTGACAGCCAGGCCTAGTAATCAGGCAATGTCATTTACTGAGTGTCTCCTACCTGAACAACAAGCTTCACAGGACTAGAAAGGAGGGGAAGGACTCTTTCTCGCTTATAATCTGACAGGCAACGTGTGCACACTTCACACCGTCCTCGATAGCCAGCAAAGTTCATAAATGCAGGAACTTAATCGAATGCTACACACAACTCTGTTGTCCTCACAATCTGTTTTCAAGGTTACGTCCAACCTAACCAAGGACAGTGGAAAGAAACGTGCCTGGTTTTCCTCAGCCTACCTAACTTGTGTGTTTGGGGCTGCTAGGAGCTCTTCTTAGCGAATATTTCTATTTGCTGAGGCATTAGTCATGGATTTTGGGCTTTTCACAACAGGTGCACTAAACTCTTTCTGAAAATCTCCATCTTTGCCAGACAGGTCTTACAAAGACGCTGGGCTTTCACTGCCCCTGCAGGAGCTACAAGCTCAAGTCCCTCCCGTTCACAGCCCCTTCCGGGGGTCTGACCCACAATGACCACAGTTCGTACCACGTAACCGACCCCAGGCCTGGCCCTCAACCCAGAGACCAGCCCTCAAGGCCAGCAGCCTGGTGTGTGGCGTTCACCACAGGGGTGGAGCTGGACGGACCAAGCATCTTCTCCACCCGGGGCAGAGTGCAACCCAGACATTCAGACAGTGTGGAGCGGTGCAGACTCAAGAACACACTCACAGAGCAGGGCCCATCGGGAGTCCCAAGGCTACGGAGAGAGATGGAAACAGGGAAAGGAGACAACAGGAGGTGGGGGCTGCCAGGCGTAGAGGAGCCGAGGTGTCGGTCGCCTGTGTGGTGCCTGGTGACTGTTTGGTCTGCAGAGCGGCCGCAGGACCACAGGCAATGCTGCCGCATCCCGAATGCTGACGCACTGCCTTCCCCTCCAGGGTGGCTCTTGGGCGCTAGGACGGCAGCTCACTGGCCCGGTCCCTACAGAAAACCCTCCTGGCCACACAGCAGCAAGCGTGAGGGCAGACCGGGGGAGGCAGGCCACCAGAGACCTCACCCCCAGGCTGCTAGCCTCCTGGGACCAACCTGCTGCTCCCACCAAGCGTGAGCCAACAAAGCCACCCTGGCTGCGGCGAGGAGCAAGGAAAGTAACGCAGAAAAGCACTTGACACAGCACTTGACACACAGGAAGTGCCCCATGTGTGTGAGGTATTGTAATTATTCTTGCTGAAATCCTAAACTTGTCTTTGACCTTTGCAATCTTGAGTTCCCTAATTTTAACTGGTAACATATACAAACAGGAGGCAAAAACACACAAGCCAGGCAAATCTAGATGGTACACAATCTCTTTATGAATCTATACTTTTAAAGATACTCAGCGATTTGGATCCAAAAGGCAGAAAGAGAGGGCCCTTTTCCAGTCTGAGGCATGTAGGACACTCTAGTGCTAAAAGTTCATCCACCCATCCAAGGCGTGCATGCTCAGCGGATTTGCTCCGACTCCGCCAGCCTCGGCTGATCGGGATAGGTCAGATGCCCAGAGGCAGGGGTGGTGCTGGACAGGGCTGCGGAGGACGCGCCCCACAGCAGGGGTGCCGGAGCTGGGGCAATAAGAAGGAGGTGGAGAGGGATGGGGTGCAGGGCTTGGGAGTGGGGTGCTGCTCAGCGGACACCGGGGTCTCTGGGCCAGAGACCTGGGTCAGAGCAGCTTGGGGCAGAAAGGCCCGAGAAGTGACCTGAGGTCTGTGCCGGGCCAGCCCCAGGCTAGGCCGTGGGGAGAGCAGCCCGAGTCTCCGGCTGTTGGAGCGGGAGCCCTGTGTGATCGCTCTAGGGCCTCGGTTGGGCAATGGTTTGCAAAGTGCCGACAGCAAAAGCCTGACATTAATTTCTACCAAAGTCTGCAGAAATGACTTGTTGTCGAACTTTCAGACATAATTTCAACATAGTCACTGCACCCACCACCTTCCTTCCAGTCTGCAGCAGAACTGGAAAGGCAGGAGGGACCAGGACTCGGGGTCACTTCAGGGAATCGACGTACCCTGCCCTCACTCAGCTGACTGTCTAGGGACAAGAAGCTCCCAGCAGGGACCAGGAGACTGCTGCCAGGCATAAGGCATAGCCAAGCTGTTTTCCCACTTTAAGAGCTGAGCTGGTGCACCTGAGGCGCCCCACAGGCCCTGACAGGGGGCCAGGCCACCTCTTGCATTTCTGCTCAATTCTCTTTTGAACCTAAAGCTGCTCTTTAAAATATAAGGTATTTAAAAATAACAGTATCTCCCTAAGGATATTTTTAAACATAACTCCCTGCCAGCCGCTCAGGAGCGAAAACCTGGCAGGGCTGCAGCGGGGCCCCATCCAGCGGCTCCTGATTTACTACAGGTGGGTGGGCGGGGCTGCCCAGCGGAGGAGAATTAACCTGACAGGAGGGAAAAGGCCAATGTCGCCTGGAGGTGACAGCAGGCGAGCGTCCCAGGGAGGCAGCCTGGCGCCTGTCAGTTACATCCCAAGCACTCGGCCCTCTCCTCACAGGCACGGAGAGGCCACCGAGACTCTGGGAGCGACCTCCCTGGGGGACCCGCACCCCAGGGCCCTCCCTGGGAGTGTCCGGTTCCCCCACATCTCAGCAGAGCTCTTCCTCCACACTGCTCCACTTCTCCTCCAGAAGGGGCAGGCAGAGTCCTCGCTCGCTCTCCTTCAGGTTCCCAGGCCCTTTCCTCAAGGTCACAGGGACAATTCTCCTTCAGAGCACCGACTGGGCCAGGGCAGGAATATAAACGGGCACGCGGGAACCAAGGCCTGGCCCACGCATGCTGGACACGATGGGACACGAGGCCAAACTGGAGGCCCCGACCAAAGCCATTTTTATTTTTTAGAACTTTTCAAAAAGTATAATATTCTAAATTAAAATTAGCATAGCTTATTGTTGACACAGTGTGATCAAGACTTCTGATCTTGAGGTATTGGGGATTATCCTAGTGATTTTCTCATGACTTTTGATTTGCTTTAGGTGTGTTAATGTTCACCAGATGTACACCAAATTAAACTGATAATGCAATTTCTGGCATCACTCGCTTTTTATCCAGAGCAAGACAACTTGGTTCTGTACTTAGTTCAAATCCTATTCATTTACAGAGGCAAAGATGGCTTTGCAAAATTTAATATGTATTCAAGCAGCAACCAAAATTAATTTCTTGGACTATTAGGTTGGCTCTTTTCTATTTCTGGTGCAGTCGTTGTGGGAGCAACTATGTTCTGAGTCTTACAGGTCCCTCTGTTGCTTGGCTTGCCCTCCCCACCGGTTCTCTTCCCTGTCTCCCACTGTCTCACAGCATTTTCTTTTTTCTCTTTTGCTCAGTTCCTTATAGTCTTTAGCTGTGGAAGGGAGATTTAAATTTCCCAAAGCCATTTTTAAAATACTACGCTGGCGGGCCAGGGATTTAGCTCAGTGGTTTCGCCGCCTGCTGTGCAAGCCCAAGGGCCGGAGTTCGATCCCCGGTACCAAAAAAAAAAAAATACTATGCTGGCCAAGGGGGACAACGGGGAAAGGCACACACAATGCCCCACGAAGCGGCCCAGCCAGCTACCTCGTCCCCTGCTAGGCCTGGCTCCCACACCATGCAGCAAGGTCCCCCAGGCCCTTGGGATTGAGATGCACGAAGCCTTGTGCACAACCCCAGCCCTGTCCTCCTCCCAGCTGAGCGCAAGTCTGCCATTTAGAATCTTAAGGGCTCCTCTGTACAAATCAAGCCCGAAGAGGAGTGGGGTAGGTGGCCTGTGATCCCAGTGACCCGGAGGCTGAAGCAGGAAGATCGCCAAGCTCAAAGCCGGGGGCAATTTATTGAGACCTTGTCTTAAAATGTAAATAGAATGAAGGAGCGAGTGAATGAATAGGGTGGGGTATAGCTCAGCGGTGGAGTGCCTATCTAGCTAGCTCTTGAGTTGACTCTGAGCTCAATCCCTGGCACCAGAGAGAAAAAACAAAGCAAAACTGTAAGAGCTGCCCTCCCTCTGGGTTTCAGAGGTGGAGGCTGCAGAGGGGGTCTTGTGTCAGCTGTGCCCGACACCAACCACCCTGCACTGCGAAGGGAACTTGACCCCCACTACCACTTCCTCCCCATGCACCGTCGGGGTTGGAGACCTGGGTTACACATGAAGAAACCGAGGCCCGCACGGCCCAGAAGCAAAGCCAGGCTGCAGAGTTCCTTCTGCCGATTCTCCCCAAGGCTCCACTGTTTAGAGCCCTGAGGGAGGGCGGCCCTGTGCAGCTGGTGAGCGCGGTCAGGCCCCCCAGGCCTGCTTCCCTCCTGCCGGCCATGCATGTACCACTCTAGACTGGGCCCTCTGCAGGCCTCTGAGAAGCGAGTCCCTCTCCTGGGCCCCAGCTGCACTCTACAGCCCACAGCCTCGGGGCCCCCAACACAGTCAGCACCCTCAGGACAAGGCCAGCCCAAGGCTTCCTCTCCCTCCAGGGCTCCACTGCTTCCTGGTCACCACGGAGTCGTTTGTCACACCTGGTACTTGGACTGCCTCTTCCTCAAGAGTGGATGTGAATTTTCTTCAGCTCTGGATGGCTTGAATACCTCCACAGCTACTTTCAATACACTTTGTTAAGCCAACAGGAGATACAGAAAGCAAGAGTATTTAATGCCACTGCATGAATCTTGATGGGCCACTGAGCATTAATACCCCAGCAAAACGAAGGAGTGGTTAGCAATGGCAATTTCTTTAGAAAGATTCAGGTGCCTGATAAAGCCAGATTTTTTTTAAAAAATGAGAATTCTAATAATTGTTACTTCCAGAGGTCAGACTGTCCTGTTTCTAAAGTATCTCATTCTCCTAAGAAAAAGCCAAGGAGCTAGTTCTAGCCAAAAAATAAAAATTGATCATGTGCAATTAATGGTTCTTTCTTATGACCAGAGTCTGACATTATTTTATAGAACTTTTTCTCTGTGACCAAAAGGAAAAGGGAAACATGTTGCCATGTTTTCATGGCAAAAACAAAACAAAACACACAAAGAAAAGCAAAAAAAGAAACACTTGATAGCTATGTAAGTACATTTCTCTAAAATACTGGATGGGACAGTAATGTAGCAACTCGAAAGTGAGCCGCTACAAAAGGCCTGTCCATATGCTAAACATCAAGCATACTGGTTTCTATTGTTGAGAACATTTTCTTTTTATAAAACCGTTAATGTAAAAGCTGAGGGTTTATCATTTGCATTATTTCCTCCCCATAACGTCTGTCTCGTGGTTAACGGCGGTGGTCTCTTAATGCGCTCGTGTTTAAAAGCTGAGCTCAGGGTTTACCTCACTGATTTTAATTAACACCAACACTGTATTCATTAGATTGGCCTCACTCAGCCTGTGTGGGCCATGTGGGGCAGCTACGCTGGCTGACCTTGTGTGGTCCCTGAGCCCAGGTCTGCAAGGTCCCTGACCAGCCCCGCCCAGGGATCATCAGCAATTCACCTCCCTCAGAGTCCAGGAGACTGCACAGCTTGACTTGGAGGAAATCGGAAAACATACTCTCTAGAAAACAAATACTATTACTCTCAGAGATGTTTCATCCCAAACCATTTTGTTTTAGTTTATATTCATAATAAAAACACAAGTCCAAACATTCTCAACTCATGCGTACCACTTGGCAACAACTTCCTACCTGTTCTGCAGGAGTGAGGAAGTGACTTTTGAAAAATTGAGATATATTATCCGTAAGGGGCTTGTTTATGCATTTGTCAAGTTCATAAAGATTACTTTTAGCTCTTTTACATTGCTTTCTTAAACTTCAAAAATACCATGAAGCCATTAACAGTATCAATAACACTAACTATAAATAGCTAAGTCAGTAATTACAGAACCAATGATCTGTGAAAAGGAGTTAGCTTGAGTTGTGTAAAACTGAGCAAAACTCAGGGTAGTTAAGTTTTACACATACACTTTATGTTTTTAGTAATCGAACTACCTAGAGAATCAATCAAGCCTTCTTCTCTCTTTAGTGGCAGAGTGTGTTTCCTCTTTTTCGTTAAGTTGTATGCGTTTTCTGAAGGAAACGTTTTGGGAGCAGCTTTAGGGTCACAGCAGTGCTAAGCAGGAAGGTCCGAATGCCCCCCAAGCCCTGCGTACCTCGAACACAACCTCTTCACTCTGGACATCAGGAAGCGTCACAGCACTGTCGGCCGCGGCTCTTCGTGTGTACCAGGGCTCACCGCAGCGCTGCACGTTTGTGGGTTGGGACACATGCGCCATGGCACGCTTTCACTACGTCACTACGACGCGTAAACGTACTCTCCCGGCCTCCACAGCCATCCGTTGGCGCCCGTTCTTCTCTACTTCTCCCGCCTGCTGGCAAACACCAACGCTTCCGCTGCCCCCGAAGTTGTCTTATCCGGAATCCGATCCGGTCCTGACCACACAGGACCCAGCCTGTCGTCCTGGGATCTTCACTGGTGATTGCATTTAAGGCAGCCCGCGCCGTTTTGTGGCTCGATGGCTCGCTTCTTAGTATGAACACTCCTGATTGGATGTGCCAGTTCACTCATCTAGTCACCGGCGGATAGCTTGGTGCTTCCAGATTTGGCAATAAATAAAGACGTGCCAAAAGGAAAGCTGCAGGGCCAGGGATTTAGCTCAGTGGTTCCGGAGCCTGCCGCCCAAGCTCAAGGACCCGAGTTCGATCCCCAGTACCAAAACAAAAAAAAAAAAAGGAAAGCTGCAGAACACAAATGTTTTCTTTTTAACTTATGACCAGAAACCACCACTCTCTCTTAATTGAGTACTATGAATTATAATTTATAATTTAAAAATAGACTGATTATAAAGTACCATATATTATAGGAAATTTGCTTTTATAAATACTTCTAGGAGCTAGGGATGTAGCTCAGTGGCAGAGTGCTTGCCTAGCAATCCCATACCCTCAGAAAAGGAAAAAAAATACTTCTAAGATAACTAACTACTCTTAAAATTGTACATTACTAAACGAGCAGAATGCCTTTCTTGCTAGAATCCACATTTCAGAAAAGTCTGAAAATATTCCTTTTGTATACTACAGATAACAGGTTTAGAAATTATCTGGGCCAGCCTTGATGGTGCATGCCTGTAATCTTAGAACTCAGGAGGCTCCGGCAGGAGGATCGCCATGTGTTCGAGGCCAGCCTGGGATACATAGTGAGTTCAAGGCCAGACTTAACTACACAGCAAGGCCTTGTCTCAAAAAAATTATTATCTGGGCATACTGATAATACAATGTATTAAAAGGAGATATTTAGAAATAGCTTATAAAAATACTGATGAAGTATTACAGGAAGCACTGATTCTGAAGTACAGAAATGTATACACAAAAAAATGTATAGACACCAGGAAAAGGAACACTTGAGTGTGTATCCATTTTTTGGTGGACTCTATCATCTTGGAATGGCACTGGTGATTCCACGGGGCTTCAAATGCAGCGTGCTTCCAGGGAGGGTGTCTCCTTCTCCTCCGGGACGCGGCCAGCGCATGCGGGGCCCTTGTGTTCGGGAGGCGTGCAGAGCCTAGAGGACCGTGGGGCGGAAGTCTCCCCACACAGTCCCACACACGTCGAGGACATGGGGGAGGGCAGCTCCCAGCCAGGCCCCTGTGAGGGTCAGAGGCCGCTCCCAGCTTCAGGCCGGTGTCGGCTCAGGCCCGCAGACATCGCCAGGCACAGTTCTGAGCCAAGCCTGGGGCCTACACAGTGTGCAGGCACGGCACCTCCGGAAGTGAACTTCCAAGTGAAGTACTGCTCATGAGCTGCTGGCATGGGTCTGAGTGTTTACATCACCTGACCACCGGGGAAATTCAACTTGTAGGAGTGAGAGGGCTGAAGCACGGCTTGCAAAACCAGCTTCCGATCTTCCTTCGTTCCGAAGACTGCTCAGGTGGCTGGGAAGGACTTTAAATCCTCTGGTAGAGGAAGGACCTGAAAGGAGCTGTCTCTCACTTCTGGGATCCACAGAGAAGACGTTATCTTATGTATGCTGAAAAACAACTCTGCACCATGTAAACTTTAACAGCTGAGAAGTCGTTGCTTTGAAAGCTGTTTGTTCATCTTCACCTGGGCTCCGTGCAGTTTCCATGGTCCTCATTGAGGTTCTGTGCAGCTGCTGTTCAGGCACCAGCGGAAAGGAAAGTCCCAGTGACTCCTTCTGTAGCTACTCGAGAGATTGCTCCGTCTACCAGTTCCCATGTCAGTAACACTCTAAAAACAGTCCTGGAATTGTCAACGTATTTTTTAAACCTATTTTTAAAAACCAGTTCAAATACTGATTATTTTTCTGGACTTTCTCTACCATTGCATCTGCTTTTTCATCTACTGTTACTAAGATCAGTGTGGAAAATGGCGAGTGATCCGCAGACTGTGTGAGACACAGCCCTTTATTAAGCGAGCAGTGCATCTAACTTACCACACCAAGCCCCATTTCTATGCTGTAGAACACCTGGGATGCTTCATCAGCGATGGCCAGGGTTTTCTGGGTCTGAAAATGCACTACTTGCCACATGCTGGTGCAGCTTTAAACCCTGATAAAGCCCAATTGCCCCCCAAAAGATCAGTGAACTTACTGCTCTGGCAGGCCAGTGCCCAGCATTAACATGTTCCGGACTCGGTGACCGTCAACGCAGATGTGCGACTTAGCAGCACTGAGTCCAGTAACTTCCAATTCTGTTCAGGTTAAAACCAGGCAGAGACCTCCATAAATTTAAAAGGAAGAAAAACACTCCCCCAGTTTTGTCAAAGGGGCAAAGAGTTTACTGTCCAGAGGCTGCACAAAGCTCTGAGGCTGTACAGGAGTGGCAGGGATGATGTGTGTGCTTTCTGGGCCTCTGCCCGCCTGGAGGAGCCAGGGACAAGGCTCCAGCAATGCCCATTGGCCGCATGTGCGGCAGCCTTGCGGTCCCTCTGCCTCGAAGTGGGTGTGCGGCCCGGACAGCTGTGTCAGTGGGCTGCTATCACTCGCGGGGACACAGATGCAAGGACTGCGGGAAGCACCAGCTGGCTCAACTCCAGGTTCACACAAAAGTTGTGCTGCTCAGGGACTGACCATTGATAACGAATCTAGCACAATGCAGCCTCCTTTGTTGCTTCTTTGAAATGTAACAGATCAAAACTGGACTTTAGGCCACACCCCCGATTTGGGAAAACAGGAACTATTTCTACTTATAATACTGGGAGCTGAAACCTCTATAGAGGTTTTATGGTTGTACAATAATAAATAGCCTGAGTTTTCATAGACACATCATCTGACGGAGTGTTTCCTGACTGCTCTGCGAAGCTCGGGGAGCACACCCATGATTAAAAGAGGTTTTCTGGACAGGATTTCTGAACTCACTCAGAAAACAGCCACATCGTGAAGCAATTAATTTTGCTCTGCCTTGTTGGAAAAAAATATATATTTGGTCAAAATGGGAAAAATTATTCAAGTAAATACTGTTATCAAAGAAGACTAGGTTATTTTTTTTGGATGAAATCTTCAAACACTAGTCAAGGGACCTGTTGTGATATAATTTAGCCACGGTGTTCCTGTAATTATACCCTATCTGGTTAACCGTACTAAATAGCTTTAGCTCTCTGAAAGGGGCTCTGGTTAACAAAACTAAATGATATGTTTACCAGATATTGTGCAAGTTGAAATATTTAACTTTTCTCTACGTTTGTAAGGAATCATAGCTCAGTCACAATTTCTTTCTCTAATATAAATTTATCTCCCTTGTGCATGTGTGTGCGCATGTGAAAGACTACAACTCTCCTCCCAGTTTTATCAACACCAACTCTCATTCAAAACAGGTCAGTACGTGCCTGGCCCTCCACTCTCCATTTCCATATAAACATTCTTAAGCTCTGTGCGTTCTTCTCATTGTCTGAACAATAGCAGAATTCCAAATCCTTCATTTCTGGGAACAGGACTGTTGTTCCAGAGAAGGGACGACCTTCTACTACTGACAGAAAACACCTTTCCAATACCGAATATAAAATACTGCCCTTGGCTTAGGACACTACCGTGATTTAAAATACCCTTGTTTAAAATGCCCCTTCAAGCCAGAGAACGTTTTGCCTTCTACCAGGATGCTCTGCGGAGTTCAGAAGGGATCTGCCCCAGGTCTCCCCGACCCTCTCAGCAACTGACCTCCCACCTGGGCTTCTGACAAGGAACCATGGTCCTGAAACCCCCTGTGCCCACTGAGCCATGGTGCATGGGCCGGGGTGGCCGTCCTTCTAGCATGATGGGGGCTGCCTGGCCTCTCTGAGCCCTGCTCAGCTCAGACCTGGCTACGACAGCAGCACAGATTCACATCTGGTCCTCTTCTAGGACTGCATAACCGATCATCTCCAGAAGGAGCTGTTGTCCTCCGGTGACCACTCGTCCCTAGGCCCCCTAGCCACCAGCCCAGACACTGCCACAAAATACTTCCACAAGGCAAAACAGGGCCCCGTGATGTTTGCCACTGGGCCAATCCTGCTTATACAGGCTCATTCCTCAGTGTGACATATACAGGCAGTGAGGCACCGCCACTGAAGGCCCCTCTTCCCCAATCAACTCACTCCTGATGGAGCGAGCATCTCCCCGAATTTCCCCGGCAAAGCTGTTGAGAGTTCTTCCAAAACGCCTTCTGTGGAAGCCCTGAATTACGCATTGGTGAAACAAGGTTGGACAACAGCCGCTGCAAAACTGAGGGCGCCTTTGCCGGTTTTAGGCTGCTGTGCGGCTTGGTGTCTAATGTGCTGCTCAAACCTTCAACTGGTCTGTA
This sequence comes from Heterocephalus glaber, assembly GCF_000247695.1. The sequence continues at coordinate 11,005,484 of NW_004624798.1, read as the reverse complement.
GCCAGGCACCGCTGACAAAGAGGTTTTCAGGCCTGTAGCTGAGCTCTCAGGGAGAAAGCTGGCCTTTGCCCAAGCCCTTGAAGGATGCTAATTATGCTTAGACCCTCCCCCTTAATCACACCCTAAAGCAGCAGCACTCACTTCCACCACTGCAGTGTCACCAAAACAAACCTGTGCAGTTTAACAGAGATCACCTACAAAATGCAATTCTGTGGCAAACTGTTTTCCCCATTTTGAGCCCTGATTTGAAAACATGGCAGCTATGATCTGAATTAAAAATGTTTTGTTTCTCCCTTTTAAATAAAGTGCACGGGTGTTTCGCTTTATGCCTGTGGACTCAAAGTTGTGGCACAATGACCCATAAAGGACCGAGCCAAGATCACCTCCGCTGTTTCAACTTCCCTTCTCTGGCATCTGTGTAGGCCAAGCATCTGCTAAAGACCACAAGACAAATGCACCTCCATTACAATCTGATCGCCAGTCACACTTTACCTAGATGAGCAACTGCGTCGTGTCGTGTGACTATGGAGTCAAGCACTGGGTGTTTCTGAGGACCTGATGAAGGATACTCAGCCACAGGCCACTGCTCGACTAGCAGGTCTCAGTCTCTCCACACAGACACGAAAGGGAAGCCACGGGAATGGGCGTCTCCCGTCTCCCTCCTAGCCGTGGTCTGCTCCCTCGCTGGGCCCGGGACTCAGAGCGTGATCACGAACTGGCCAGCTGTCCATAGAGAGACTCCCTGAACAGGAGACCCTGGGGTGGAGGGGACGGGCCAGGGTTCAGGGGCTGCCGGGGGTGCAGGGGGAGAGGGTGACCAGAGAGACTGAGTCGTCAGACCGCAGACACGCACGCCCTGCACGGCGAGTACAAACATCACCAGAAAACCTCCGGGCCTCGCACATGGCACCTACGAGGCCAGGGCTGACAGGGTCACTTTATGGGCAGTGACCTTGGCCCCCACTGTCTGGCAACCCACACCATCAGGGCATCTTCCAGTCAGCTCAGGTAACTTACAACCTGCAGAACACGCTCACAGGAAGACTGAGAAATCAGAAAGTCCACCCCGTTCCTCACAGGCGCAGAGCATTTCTGACCTTACACGTGCATCCCAGAGATGAAGCACTCTTCCTGTGATATCTGTACAAAACCAGACAAGTAGATAGATATACAGGGCAAATGCCTGTTTCAACCACCAGGGAAAGTTATTTTCTACTTTCTGTTTAATCCTGAAACCCAGAACTTCCTGACTTCAGGCACGAATCTCCTCCATTCAAAGTCACTCTGGATACATGAAGAAGCTGTTTGCTAAAGTTGTACGAGTGCTCCAAGAGCGGGTTTCTACGTGGGTCCTCTGCTGCCTGGGGTGGGCCCTGCCCGGCCTCTGCCTGGCCAAGAGGACCCCATTACCCACAAGCACTGCCAACGTCCTCTTGGGGTCAAAATATCCCTTGTTAAAACCCAAAGTTAGAGCAACTGTGCATTTACAGTAATAACCCTAATTCTCAGGGAGCACTACTACGTCCTTGGTTCAACCTAGGCACTTCACACCCATCCACACATCAATGGGGTCCTCAGGAATTCCACTACAGCCCAGGCCCCCTTCCGCACTCACAGATGAGAAAACAGGTGAACAGATCCCCGGCACCGGAAGGGCAGAGGGAAATCGAGGTGGGGCAGCAGGGTGTCTAGGCCGAGTCTGTGCCCCTAACTTCCGGCCCATACCAGCTAAGACTCGGGAGAACAAACGCAAGTCAGAATCATTTCTCACTCAAGGGTCAGGAGTTTTATAGCATTGGCACCTTAAGTAGCCCTCTGGGCTTGGGGCTCTCATTCAAAAAACAGGAGCAACAGTGGGCTTTAAACGCTTTAAAGGTTGCAACAGCAGGCCTGAGAAAGGTTGGAATCGTCTATTAGCAGGACTCCTGTACACGGACACAGCCTTTGCTTTCTTCCCTGTCTATGGCCAGACACAGTAGCAATGGCTGATGACAGAAAGGAGCCACTGGCCACCTAGCTTGTTTTGGCTTGGGTTAGTCCTTCCTCTGCCCACGGACACAAAACACCTCTTGGGTGACAGCTTCTGTCTGCTCAGCAGACTGTGGCGAGAGGCCAGTGAGCCACCGAGGGCGAGGAGGGGCTCTGTGCATGTGAGGGGTCCCCAGTTTCCCACGCCGCACAGATGTGAGCAGAATGAGGGACTCCAGAGATGCCGAGACCTAAGCCTTCCGTCTGAGAATTGTTACCCCGCGGAGGAGAACGTCCGACCTCCAGCAGCACGACCTGGATTCTCCGAGACCCCTCTCTTGCCGCCGAGGATGAGAGGGCAGGGGTGGAGGCTCAGCGCCAAGGACTTGGGGGCCACTGCTGGCCCACAAGTGGGGCGCTCGCTTGCTTTGGCACCATGTGCACAAACACTGCCACGACCCAGAGCAGAGCAGGCCCTGCACAAGCTCAGGGTTCCAACCACAGACAGCCACAGCGTTAAGGACCTGTTGCTAATGTCGTGCATGCTCGGAACCGCTACCAGAGAGGGAAAATTTTCACCACATAAACAATGAAACCCTAAATGAGAGGGGCAGATTCTCCCCAGACCGCGAAGACTAAAGGCCCAAGCCGCCCGGCTCCTTGCTCTGGGTGTCAGGAGACCCAGTGGAGAGAAACCAAACATCCCACTCCTGCCCCAACCCACAGAACCACGAGACTTCATGTTCCTGATCGTTTGCTGCTGGGGCGACAGAAAACTGACACCGCACCCATGACCAGTAGCTCACGACCGCCTTCCCTGAATCACCGCTCGGCAAACGGGCTTCAAACCTGGTCTGCAAACCCTCAGGTTATTTCCAGAAATGGTCAGTATCTTCGCGGCGTTCCTAACACGCAGAGCCGCGCATCAGCTCACGCACAGCTCCGAACCACAGGCTGAGGAGGCAGCGTCCCCACTCCCAGAGGAGACAGAGCTCGGAGGCTCCCGCACACACGCGTGCCCGGCTTCTGAGCGGCAGCCCCCCGCCTCCCGCCCCACGGCCTTGGCCCGCGCTGCCTTGGTGGCGAGAACGCAAACAAAGCAGAGCTGCAGCCACAGAGAGCCAAGAAGAAAGAAACCATTCTCCACCGGCAGGAAACAGCAGGTAATAATTTGTGGCGCTGGTAGGGTTGAAACCTAGCCCCAGTGGAGAGGCAGGATTTCAAAAGATGAACGGGAGACCTGACTACTTTGTGTAGTTTGAATGCACGTGTGTGTGACTGGTCGCCACCGACGTGTTCAGACTCCGGCACAGCATGGACCAGCAGATGACGGTCTGTGTCACAGTGAAGGGAGCAATGTGAAGATGCTCGGGCCTGTCACCGCCCCCAGGCGGGGCTTCCCGCAGTGGGAGGGCACCCCGACTCTCCCGGGGGCTTTCCGGGAGGCCGCAGCAGCACAGGGCGTGGGACGCAGCCAAGCAGCTGCTCTTCCTGCCACTCCTGCCCGGCCACCTGCAGCAAACATCGCCCCGCGCCCACGCTCCGTCCGGAGAGCGGCAGCGCAGCCGAGATGTCACAGGCGTCTCCAGACCGGGCCGCGGTCTCCCGCGGGCAGAGAAGCAAGCGAGCGAGTCCAAATCTCGGCGAGGCGCGCAGGGGCTGTGCAACCCTGGGAAATCCACTGGACCCTCCTCGGGCTTAATTTTCTATGTGTAAAACGGGAGAAATAAAGCACTAAATTTAGACTTGCTCTGCGAAGTCTCAGGGCTGCTCTGAGCATTAAACAAGAATACGTACAGCAACAGAGTGCCCAACAAGAAGCAAACGCTCCACCATACTACGCCGTATTACTGAAATACTTTTCATCAGTTTAGAATTAAAACTGATAAAGGAAGCAAAGTCTATGCAGAGACGAGATTTTTAAAATCCAGTCACCAGTTGCTTTAAGTACATATAGGTCAAGCTATACATAAAATCAGTTAAGGCAATAAGAAGAATAGCACTAAACCCTAGTTGGAGAAAGAGGGCAATCTGTAGAATACAACTAAGAAGCTGCAGTTTCATTAACTATGTGGTCTGACAGCTGTCTCTACTTAGAGGACATAGAGAAAACACAGGGATAAAGACAGAAGTGATACTGGTGTTGATATTGTTGTTGTGATCCACAAACTAAATATACCTGCAAACTGACAGCGGAGGTATTGGAGTCACTTAAAGAGTAACATTCTTATTTTAAATATTAAGGCAAAATTCTGCTTAAACAGGAACTTCTCACCTGGGATTATGTTATCTGACAGCAAAAAGCTCTGCAGGGCATTGCAGATGGGGGTCTCTCTCCCCTCTGTCCCCTGATGCGCTCTGTGCCCCCAGGGCTGAAGCCCTCGGAGGGCAGTGCCTGGCAGCGATGGTACCTCGAGCTGAGGAAGGGCCTTCTCTCCCTGCTGGTTCCCTCTGCCACCTTCAATGGGCCCCCCAAACCCCGTCTGCAAACCCCCCCAGTGTTTTGGGAAACACTGGCAACACCGGTGATGGGGGAGATTTCTGATCAGTCAAAGGCATTACTTCCTGAGAGCTGTCGGCAAGTCTGTGGGGAGCCTGAGGCCCACAGATCCACAGACCAATCACGTCAGTGAGGCAGCTTCCTCCCTGGGGATTCTGACACCCAGCAGTGCCCAGCAGGTTGGGGGAAGGGGGCCTGTCTTAGCACAAGTCTCGATGTCTGGAATTCTCTCCAAGATTCCAGGAAGCCAGAGTGCTCTCAGTCAGTTCTTGGTCACTGAGGGCCTGCTAATCTGACCCACAGCCTGCTACTCTCTGCCTCCACCTCTGGCCTGAGCACCACCCCTCTGAGGAACGCAGGAGAGGATGGAAGGGGGGGAGGGTCAGCCTCGTGGGTAAAGTGTGAGGGAGAAACGCAGGTAATGTTTGGGCGAGCGAACCACGCAAGCTGAAGTGACATCTGATTCCCCGTGGCACCGTTGGCTACCAAATCTGAAACTTCTCTTAGCTCATCGCTCAGAAGCAGAGAATTCGGATCAAACCTTACTTATAAGGAACACACGCATTTCCAATGAGGAACCTGCAGCTAGTTAACTCAGACCAGTGCCTGGTACTGCATGTGGCCTGCTCCTTGCCAATCTCAGGAGAAATCCCTTCCCAAGGCCCAAATTCTAGTCTTTCCCTTGAGGACTAGAGTGTAATTCCGCAGACCACAGGCGGGTGGAGAACTGCCTCCACAGAAGCAAGCGTGTGGAACTCCTCTCTCTTTGTGACAGAGGGACCACTATCTGGAAGCAGCAGCGAGAGGGAGGCATAGCGCTCTCTCCATGCCCCTCAGGCAACTGTTCTTAAACTGCTGGCTTTCAGCTCGTCAGACTAGGCTGCATCTTGGAACAGGGCTCTTTCCAAAATTTATAAAATTAAAATCGCTTTCAATCATTTTGGAAACATTTAACAAGGCACGGGAAATAAAGAGAAATATCCTTTGATTTTAACTTTTTCAATTTTCCCTACTACGAAGGGCAAGCAGAGTCAAAATTCTAAAGACTGAGAAATAGGTCTGGGGGGACAAAAAGCTAGGACAAAGGGAAACCAAACTGCACTTTGTACCCAACGAAGAATACCTTTACTTCTCCACAGTAATCAGTTTTATTAGCTAATCTGTGCTTTGAATTTTAACATGAAATAATTTAAATATCAACATAATATCATAGATTAAATGCTTTCTATTACTTTAGGTTGAATTCAAGTAACTTAAACGCTATTTCTTGTGTTAAGACTAAAATAACCAAAATATTTCTCTTCTGAAAGTCTTTAAAACTACAATGTTCCAATAAACTTTCAGAACATTAGCTCGTGTTCTGTTTCCAAATCTAATCCTTCCAGGCGGATACCACAAAGTTAATAAAGAGCAGATTAAAACCAACCAAGAACAAATTATTAATTCACTTTCCCATTTCATTCTTCAATTCTTATTTCAATGCAGAGGAATCTCTGCTGCCAACATGGCGAAAGCTGTCACACCTCGGGCAGTCAGTGGACATTATCATGAAGGCTAGAGATACTTCCTACAATGAAAGCTCCTCCTGCCTAATTATTGAGCTAAATTTATACACAAATCGGAAACACTTCCAGGTTCTCCTCTGCAAATACTTCTTCCCATTCCCTGAAGGTATTCCTCCAGATTCCCTTCTTTGCCCTGGGCAGGAAGTCAGAGGTCACTGGACAGAGGAATGAGCGAAGAGCTGCTCCATTCAGCACCCTCCTCCAGCTTCCCGAAGGATAAGCATCACTTCGCAGGAAACCAATCTGAGCAAAGCAAGCAACGCTCTCTTTCCGGCCCTTCCTTTAGGAAGCAGGGACCTGGGCAGCAGCAAGGAAGGAGGGAAGCAGCAACAGAAACACAAGATACTGGTCGCACAGCAATAGTGAAGTCAACACGGCCCCTTCTTTCCTGGAAATGATTTCCTGATTCCAAGTTATGTGCCTACTCTAGTCCCAGCCTTTCACTCCCACCCACTCTGGTTGCTAATAAATGTATGCTATTTACCAAACAATGCCACATGCCAGGCATGGTGCCGAGAGATCCACATTCGCTCTATTTGGATGCTTGTGACGACTCTGCTGAGAATGATAGGCCTTGGTTCACACCAAGGTGTATGGGGGGTACTCAGAATGTACCCATGCTGGCACACTGCTGCCTAGCCTAGGTTGCGGAGAATTTTGGTTATATACCTGAGTTGTTCCTCATCTTGGTTGTATCTAAGATGTCTCACTATAGCAGTTGATCTTAATGACCGATTTGAGTAGATTAAGACAATCCCTGAGAGGTGATGAGATTATGGGTGCTGCACTCATCAGCAGATCAGTCCAGTCATAGCTGAATATGTTGCTAGGAGGGGCCCATCAGGAAGAGGCGGCCACTGAAGCTTCCACCAAAGGGCACATCTCTCGATGGCTGTCCCCTGCTCTGCTTCCCAGCCTTCATGAAGTGTGCAGCTCTGCTCCACCACACCCTTCCGCCATGATGCTCCTGCCTGGGAGCAGCCGACCATGGAATGAATCCCCTGAAACCATGAACCAAATTAAACTATTTTTTCCTTTAAGTGCTACATCAGGCATTTTGTCACAACAATGGGAAGGGTGACTAATACAATCACTTTCAACTGTCAAATTATGACCCAGTTAAGTACCTAAGGAATAATAAAGATCTCTACTTTTAGGGGATCTGATTTCAGTAGGAAGGTGGTACATACATGTAGGAAACTATTAACAGATAATTTGAAGACAGAAATCATAAACATGGGAATGTAGAGGAAGACCTCACTCCAGGCTGCAAACATAGAAGGGGCTCTATGAGAACATAAACAAGAGGACACTTTTTATGAAGAAAGAATAAAGCAAGCTCCTAAGTCAAGTGCCTTTGGAAACAGTGACCAAGCAAGCTTACTGAAAGCAGAGTCCATTCTAGTAGGTACTAGGATACTGGGCTCCGGAAGCAAACTGAGGCCAGTGTAGGAGAGGGCACCACACAGGGAGCAGAGGCCACCTTTGCAGGGATGCAATGGTAGGCAGGGAAACGAGAGCAGGATTCTTTCTCCTTCTCAAAGACCACACCTTCTGACAGAAGAAGGTGCTCACAAAACTCTGATTTCTCTGTTAGAAAATAATACCCAACCTGTGACTTTTTACTTCTCTTACTGTAGGCACTACTCATTTAAATGCCTTTGTCTCAGAAACTTTTCAAAAGGGAAAAGAAAATCCACCAAACCAACTTCAGCTAGGTGTATCATGTATAAAACTAAACCATAAGAAACATGACAGCTCTTATTAAATATATTCTAGAAAATAATGAACAGAAATGAAAAACTCTAATTTAAAAATCATAAATCTGAAAAAAATACTGAGTGTAAATATAAAGCAGACTCACTTCTCAATGGAACAAAAGAACTTCTTTAATAAGTGTTGACTTTTAAAAATTCTCACAATTATCTAAATTTATTTCAAGCGATACAACATTTACTCAAAAGATATTTTAGGAAATATTTTCACAGCCAGTTTGCAAGTCATGTGAGAAAACAAACACAGTTTTCATTTTATAAATCATTCTGAAAAACAGCTTTAAAACCAAAAAGGTCATTCACTACTTTCTTTATTCACTAGATCTAATCCTTATGACTTCTGATTGCTACTTAAAAAGAAGCCAAGTCCTCCTCCATCGGCAGTGGCTGGCAGCCCATGAGAGCAGCTGGGAGAAGGTGCCTGGAGGTGGTGGAAACCTTGGAGCCACGTGTTACTCCAGAGGGGCCACACCGAGCGAGGGGACTCCTGCCGCAGGATCTGCTTTAAGGCGTGCATCCTTCCACAAGCATTTACTGTGTCCCGTTCCAGGCAAGGCCCAGGACCTGCTGTCCTGGTGGACACAAGGATGAGCAGGTCCCGCTCCCCAGGGCACAGTTCTGAGATGGACCACTGGTGACTTCGACCCTGTGACACAGAAATTCTGCATTCCTGGAGAGAAAAAACTAGTCCCTCTAACCTGCACTACAGCTCTACTTATTCCTGAGAGGACACTTCATAAATCATCATTTTTATTCACTCTAACTACTAATGCATCTTTCAACAGTAGTTAATAAATCATCTTCATCTTCCACGTTCCTCATATCCACCGTCCCTTTAAAAGCCGAGTTCTTCATTACACAATTCTGTGAAGTGACCCCAGGAGGACTAAATAGTGAGGACTAGCCAGAGTGCTTAGTATGAGTGAATGTATGCAATTTAATTATTAAATACGTGCCAATTACAAAATGCCCTTACTACATAAAGTTCCCTTCACGTTTCCTAATAAGAATTCCTTATAAAATGGCTGACTTGGCTAATAACTCCTTAAATCATGATACGGATGGCTCAGGTATCCAAATTATGAGCTGAAAGCCTGGAATTGAGTAGATATAAACTCGACACTGTCAGTCGACTACAAAAATAGCACGCCTTGGAGATTAGCATCCTAAGTATTCTAAAATTATGATAATCTCAAACCACAATTTATAAAAATAATATAGTACAGGGCTGGGGATTTAGCTCAGTGGTTCCGTCGCTTGCCTTGCAAGCACAAGGACCTGAGTTCGATCTCTGGTACCAAAAAAACCCCCCAAAAACAAAAAAACCCAACAAAATAATATAGTACATTTATGTCGATTGTTATTCATCACCTTAACAGTTGCAAAGCCAAAGTTACATAGTTCTGACACTTGGCAGACTTTTATGAACTAACCAAGGTCAGACTATAAACACATTTTGAAACATGCAGTTCTTTGCTATCCTAAATATCATGACTAAAACACTTAATTTGAAGGAGTTAGCCAAAACCAAACCAAACCAAAAACACTAGAACTGAAACTTCATAAACCATGCTTCTTTTATTTAAAATAAAATACCTCAAAAATAGATGCATATTTATTCTGTTTAACACCGAAGGCCTCTAACATACAAACGACTGGCCTACGCTTCAAACCTAAGAATATATATTGTTATGAAATGTTATTATTGGTGTTTTTTTGGTTAATTTTTCAAAGGATGCACCTTGAAACAATAATGTTGGGTGAAATAAATCAAGACACACAAGCTTAAATATCACATAATTTCTCTTATATGAGAAACCCAAAATACAAATAAAAAGCAAAATAAAAGAGAGATAACAGGAAGTCGGATGGACAGATCTTTCTCAGATGGGAAGGGAATGCAGAGAGAGAGGGAGGGGATGAGAAGAGAATTAAGATGTGTGATGTGCACGACTGACTTCCCACGAGGAACATAAGCACTATGTACTGCAAACATGCACTGATAAAAATAAAAATCGAGCGGCCGGGGATTTAGCTCAGTGGTTCTGCCGCCTACCTCGCAAGCACAAGGTCCTGAATTCGATCTCCGGTACCAAAATAAAATAAATAAATAAAAATTGAAAAGAAATAATTCCACTTTGCAAGACTGCCTCTTCTGGCACTACTGAGATTGTTTCTGAAACCCTGACTACTTCTGATCTCCAACTACGGTGTTGACACAGCAGGAGTCACCCAGATGAACCCACACAGAGCAGAGCCCCACCTCCCCGCACCTCCAGAGAGCCTACCACCACCCTCGAGGAGCCCAAGGAAACGCCGGGCCGAGCTGGGGCCGCAGAGGACAGGGGCCAACTCGCTGCTCGGTGAGGCTCCGCCCGCAGAGAGCTGGGCCTCTCAGCCTGCAGCGCAGCCCGCCTGCCTGGAACCCCTGAGAGGCCACTGCCCTCAGCACTCGGCTTCCCTCTCGGACCCTTCCGCTTGGTCAGCACTTCCTGTTCTGCACAACTCACACAGGAAAAGCACGGTCAGCCAGCGTGGAGAGATGGGGACTGAGAGAGGCAGACGGAAGTACCAGGCGCTGGGGTGGCACCTGCGGGATGAACCCAGCAGACGGGTGTCACAGGCGGGGGCTAAGTGGTTTTGGGAAATGCTGAGTCTGGACTCGCTCACTTCCCTTCTGGGAACTCAAGGGGAAATCTTGCTTACAGGAATGGGGAGCAGTGGAAAGCGAGAAAAACTCGCTACGCAAAGGTATTTTTTAATTAGAAAATAGCAAAGGATCTGAATGATATACTCTGCTACCATGAAAGGACACCTTACAAGAAAAGGTGGGTAGGGTGTGGCTCAGGACTACAGGCTGCAGTGCCTGCCCAGCAGGCCTCAGGCCCGAGGTCTGATCTCAGAAAAAGAAAAAAGCTAAAACAAAACAAATGTCTAGGTGTGGCTGTAACTGTGGGCAGGAATGGGCTTTATTACACAGGGGAGAGGAGTGTCCATTCTCTGCGGCAGGACTGTGAGGGCCTGCTTCTGTCTTCCACACCTGTGTACTTCTGAAGCGTTTTTTCCTACGGCAAGTAGCAGTTTATAATGAAGACGATGAAAGACAGATACTCCATTCTCCTACAGACCCGCTTTCTGCCTTGCTGGGACATCTCAGGCACAGCAGTTTCCGCTGGCGGTCTTCAGTGAAGCAGGAGCTCCTGACACCGGGCGCCTCAGGGCCCTGTGCAGGCGCAGCCACTGCCCGGGGCTGTCCTGTCCCCACGCCCACGGCGAGGGTGAAGAAACCCTCTCAGTAGCTCCAGAGCAACTAAGGTCAGGGACCTCAGCTGGGGGACAGCAGACTGGCCCGCTGGTGTGGCCAGGAGGTGGGCTCTCATCTGCGGCCCTCCTGTCACTCAGGATCAAAGGCTCCTGGATTGGAGGACCCACCCGCAGAGGCCCTCGGAGGGAGGACTCGGCAGGAGTGCAGGCTCCGGGGGCAGAGCTGGTGCCCAAGCCCCGTCCCGCGGGGCCATAACCTCGTGCAAGCCGCTTCCCCGCAGCGAGGGTGCTGCTACCACAGCCCCAGGACCGACCGGGCACCCGGATCAGGCCCTGTCCTTCGCCACGCCTTCTCCCGCGCCCGCTCTCACCCTCGCCGCCCGCGAGCTCGAGGGCCGGGACCACACGGGACGCGTGAAGAGTGCACACGGAGGTGACGGGGTGCGGCCCAGGGTCGCCTGTGCGGGAGGCCGGGAGGCGGAGCAGAAGTGAAGGGAAAGCCGCAGACAGACCACCGCGGGGGAGGAAGAGCGAGGGAGCCACTCTTGGCACGAACTGGGACTGGCGCAGAGGCTGCAGACTCTGCCCGGCCTACCTCTGCTCCGCGCAGCAGCCGGAGGACGCGCGGCAGAAACCAGCCCGTGGCTCTCAAAGGCTCAATGCCTTCATCTCCTTTGATTTTCTCTCAAGTAGCTCCTGATCACGCGGGTCTCCCTCGGAACTCGTGGGTGGGCAGAGCTGCTCCGATCAGGAGCCCAGGACCCAGGACTGCGCCCGGCAGGGCCTACGCAGCGGGGGTGCTGGCTCCTTCTGCACACCCACGGCCTCGGCCGGGCTGCCACACACAGGTTCCCATGGGAGCAATCTCGGCCAGGCCAGCAGGAAGCCGGTCCTGCCCAGTCCTCCTGACCTGGGGAACTGAAGGAAGCTGCTGCTCCCAGGCGAGGGGCCCTCGGCTGAGGTTCTGGGCCCCGAGCCCCAGGACAGCCAAATTCAACGTGGAACCTGCGCCATGACTGTCAGGTGATCACAGTTCATCAAAACTGTATGATTTTTGCTGTCTAATGTAACTCTCTTCCCACTTCTTACAACCATTCTTCAAAGACAACACAGATTAAGGTTACTTTACTCAACCTTTCCTTCTGAATGATTTCAGTGATGAAGGCGGCAGCTCGACCATGACTACTCTCGAACATGCTGCTCAGGAGCAAGAACATCTGACTTTCAGAAAGGGGCAGATTAAATTCTCTCATGGCCCTTTGGAAGTTCGGGAGCTGAAGAAGCATACATAGCAGGCATAATTTTAAGGACACCCAAGGCTTGTTGGAATTGGCAGGAATCTGAGAAAAGCAGAGCTGAACACAGCACAATAAAAGGACAGCTACCTGGAAAGATCACTTTGACAAATCATAAATCTACTTTTTAAATATCCCAACTTCATGCTACTTCTCACTGCCCTTTGAAACTTCACTACCCTCCTTCCTGACTTAGAAAACAGCACATGAACAGTGCAGTGTTGCCTGATGGCTTTCCAAGGTGACCATAGCAGTAATAACACTGGTCACGCACCCTTCTCAGTGCTTCACAGAGGCGATCACACTGAGCCCAGATCCAGCACAGTGGTACTGTTGTCACCTGCATCTTACACACCAGGAAACTGGAGGTCTGAGAGATTCAGCTGTCACAAACACAGCAAGCGGCAGGGCCCAGGTTCAGACCCAGGTGATCGCGTCCAGGACGAATCCTAACCTCCACCTGCTGCAAACAGCAGAGCAGACAGGGAAGGGCGGCCAGAGGCTCTGGATCCACCTAGGTGGAGAGAATGGCCAGATTGGTGTGGTCTTTGAAAAGTATGTCCACTTGGAAAAAGCCAGCACTTCAGGGTAGCTGTCGATCCTGTCACCCATGGTGCAACAGGGGAAGAGCGGGCGTGCGCGCTTTCTTCTGCCACAAGCCTCTCTTTTCTCCCATTGCTCCCTCCCCACTTGTCTTCATGATGTCCAACTGCATGGTTACAGATGCCTCTGCTTCCTGCACAGATCTTTACAAGGAGAAAAGGACATCGTATCAAACTTCCCCTGGGGGCGTTAAAATTAGGAGTCTTCTAAATCATGCTACTAGCGAGACTGCAAACACTTACCCTAGGTGGCTTTGGTATGGGGTCAAATCTATTAACACTGCACACTACACTGCATGTTTTACGTAGTCTGTGGTAGGGTTTGCCAAACAGCAAACATGGGCTGGAGCGGAGGGGTCTCTGGGAGACTGACAGTGAGCAAGGCTCTCTAGGATCCGGGCCTCCATTCTGAAGTCGGCTCTGCCACTAGGTGGTGATGTGAGCTCCAGAACGAACAGTCCTGGCGTCTCAGCTGCACCCACAGTGAACCGTGAACCGAATGAGCGGAGTCAGCTACCTCTACGCTCCTCAGGTGGGTATAACGTCTTGGGACTCTGCGCGTACAATGACTACTTTTAAAAAGCAGAGCTTTAAAGTTACTATTTTTATGGCATATTGTTATTAACAGAAACAATAATCTGCAGAGTTTGTGCTTTTAATCAAAAGGCGGGGCATGGGAGGAAGGGGGAGGACTCGTAGTTCAAGTGCTACAGGGCAAGCCAGGCGCTGGGTAGGAACACTGGGGCAAAGGTCAACCTGCTTCCCCTGCAAAGGGATCTCTTCCCTAAACTACTGAACAGGTGTGTTCCTGACGGTACCCACTTAGAGGGAAGGCTGCATAGCTAATCATCTCGTAGTAACTCCAGAGTCCGCAGGGCCAATCCTATTCTGACCAATCAACTTATCTTCCCCAAACATGCACCTATGTGTGACTGTGAGGGCGAAATTACAAGGCCAAAGGTACGCTCCTGGCTGCACAGTGCTGACACCCACGTCAGCCTTCGCCCCTCCTGCAGGGGTGTAAATATTCCTTCCCTGCCCTCGGACATATGCTTAATGCTCCCTTGAACAAAGGGAACAAAGAACTTGTACCACCTGAGTTACAAAACTGTTATACTAGCTTGTTTCAGAACAGCTCAGTTCAGTAGCTCACCCGAGAAATAGAGATGTGCTGCCTTGAAAGTGCATTTTAATCCCGTTTGTTCTTAACTCTGATTAAGTTCTAAGTCCTCTATCCAACTTCCTTACAGGAATCCTAGTTCCCTGACAGGAGGAAGGCAGAATACCCTCTTGGAGAAATTACCAGTAGTTTAAATTAAGCTGAACACAATTAACTACACGTTAACAGCCCCTTTTTGCCTTTGTATAGTACTGCTCCGTAGTCAGGCTTTGCTCTAGTACTGGCAGCGGACGACTTCCTGTCTAAGGCGGAAGAGAGACTTCTGCACTCGCCGGCCACCCTGCCTGCTCAGAGGAGGCCCCTGAAGGGCGTGGGTGCAGGTGTCACGGAGCCATCCGGGGTGGCGGACTGCCAAGACTCCAAGGCATCTCAGTGCCCTGGTCAGGTCTTCAGGTTGGGGATTTTATGACTTTGTAAATAGGATTTTCCACAGAACTCAGTCATGTGACCTTGTATGTGGAACAGAGTTTGATAATAAAAATGTTTTGCTCTGCTTTAACCTGCCACGTGGATCATTCCCACTCTGATCCTTACTACAAGGGTTAATAGCTGATGGTCAGTGTGTATGGCATTGTTTTCAAGGCTAGTGCAAAATAGAATAAAATATATTTAACCATTAGCTATCAATATGCAATTTAAAAAATTATGAGTACACAGATAAATCTAGAACTAAAAAAAGTACAGCGTTCTTCTGAGAAACAGAGAAGATTCTTGCAACTGCACAGCTGCCAGGCCCTGGAGCTTTCGGTGAGGACCCTGGCGGGCAGCCTGTAGGGCCCCACCCCTCCCTCCACGGTGGGGACCCACGGGCAGGTACAGTCTGCCTTCTGCCTCTGGTACTCCTCACAGCTGCTTGGAGTACAGGAAACGGGAAAGTGAAATACTCATCCACCAGATGGGATTAGGCCCCAATCGTACAGGGCAAGGCGGACTCACTATGGAGCCCCCCAAAAGCAAGAAATACATCATCATTTTTGAAGAGGGGTAGGATAGAGGGAAAATGGACTATTTCTCTAAAAAATTCCACAGTAATGTCAATGTTACATTATTCCTACACTGTTTTTTAAAGCTAAGAACCACTAGAATATAAATTCATAAAAATAAATACATAATCCATATGTACTATAAAGTTCAGGGAAATTCCAGAGTAAATGTATTTACAAAGTTTTCACAGGGGTGGGGTAAGGAGAATCTGAATTTTAATTTGAAATGTCACACCCAAGATTTAGCACTCAGCATGCGTACTAGGACTCAGCCTCTGTGAAGGGCAGGAGGCAAGGTCCTGGCGGAAGGAACAGGCGCTCCCCAGGTACACATGTGTTCATAATTTCCTGCAGCACCAGACAGGACTATGTCAGCAACCACAGCCCAAGCTCCCATCATGCCAGACCCACTGCTACCATCTAAGTTTTAAACTGTGAAAGCATCAGTGCACTCAGCTGTAACAAAGAGCCTGAGCGTATGCAAGGAGAACCAGAAAATATGAGACAAGCAAGCACAGCACCTGGCAAGCTCGCTCGGTCCATGGCAGGACCCAGAGCGCCCCTCGCATTCTAAATAAGCAGAGCCAGGGCTTTATCCACAACAGGCCACCTCTTCGACCTCCTCACACCACTCACTGCATCCTTCCAGGGTAGCATGATGCAAGGGAACACGTCTGCCTCAACTAATCTGACCCAGGTCTTCCCACTGGCCTCTGACTACTGAAGCTGATGATGCTGGTTCTGGGGTTCTTGCAACGCAGAATTTTAAGTCCCACCACTTTACGCCAGCCTGGGCAGTTTTGAAAACATCTAGGTGTTCGATGCCAGCGCCGCACTTACACAGAGGCCCCATAAATTCCCTTTACAAGGCAGGTTGCCGCCTTTCGAGCTGGAGGCAGACAGGGAGGATCCAGTAAGGACGGGGACCTGTGCCCTCAACACGCTGTCCTTCGTGTACAGCTCCGTCCAGCACTTCTGCTCTAAACGCCCCTTTACTCAGGCCGCTCAAGACCAGCAGCTTTTTAACATCCGTGTATCTTTCTGTTTAAAATCTCTTCCTCTGCGCCCTGTGATCTGACTGGTGATGAAAGGACGAACTACTCTTCCAAAGTGAGGGAAACAGGCAGAGGCAGAGGGCCGGGTTAATTTCCTCTGGTTTGAATCGTTACATTTCAGTAGCCCGGGGTGGGCGTGGGAGCCATTGGGAAAGAGCAGAGCTTCCCTCCCAGCTCCTCGTTTGGCGCTCTGTTAGGGTTTCAGGGAGAAGGGAAACTGCTGGAGAGAAGTTGCTCAGAAGGGAATGTTTCCCCAGCCCGGGTCCTGTGCCTGAAGGATCTCCCAGAAGCAGGGAGCTGCACTCTCACAGGAAGGCCTGGCCCAGGAGAGAGGAAGGCTCTCTTCCAGGCTGAAGGAACCTAAATCCACCTGAAGCTGCTCAGTGACAGCTTAGCCGAATTCACCCGGTGTCACATTAAAGTCACAACTCCCATGACAATCGCTCTGCCTCCATCCTGCAGCCGCATAAGCTAAATACCTCTACTGCCTCAGATTCCGTCTCTTCTCTGAAAACGGGACTGGGATGCTTCCTTTCTGATACATACACAAGATTAATCTTCAAGGAGACTCTGTATTGTTTTTAAATTGGAAAATAAAAAGAATAAAAAAACCCGATTTCCATTCACAATGTATTTTGGAAAACTGAATCAAGATCTGAGGTGACAGGATCTGATGTGGTGCCTACAGTCTGCTCTGGGCAAGATCCGGGCTGGGAGGTCTACAGAGCCTGGCCAGGCACACGGCGGAGGGGATTGGACAAGTCCCGGCTTCCTGGCTCAAGTCCGGACAGGTCCTGGGTCTCTGGGCCCTCGCATTTTCCTCTTGGAAATGATTTTTAGGACCTCGTTCAGCCCTGAGCTGGTCACGAACTAATCACGTGTTACAAGCTCCAACTGAAAATTACCAGGAAGAAATTACAGAGGACTTGTCAAAGTCCATGTCCTGGGGTGAAGTTTGTCATCGTCGTGCTGCCATGGAGACAGACCTGTTGCATCACGTGGAGCACTGTTTCAGACCCTGCCCGAGAAACGCAAGGGGCGTGGCTGGCTGTTCATTTTCTGTCTTTCTTCTAATCTATCTGTTTTGGGTAAACACTCGTCTGGTCTGCGAGCTGAGAGGGGGCGCCCTCAAGTTTCACCTGTGCGGCTCCCAGGGAGCTCCTCCCGCCCTCCCTCCGGCAGGCCGCGGGCGAGGGCAGGCGCAGGGCCCGACGGCCGACGCAGCGCCGCGCCCACTCACCTCGGCGATCCGGGCCCGCTGCTCGCGCGCCGCGGCGTCGGCCGGCTCGCGGTTGTCCACGCCCACGGGCGGCGCGAAGTGCAGCACCGGCAGCCCGCGCTCCGGCTCCGACTCGCGCCGCTGGTCGCGGGCCACCTCCGCCTTGTCGCGCAGGATGTCCCTCCGGATCTCCTCGGGCGGCTTCTGCAGCGTGTCCTTGGCCTCGCGCAGCGCGCGCTCGTGGTTCTCGCGGATGCGGGCCAGGGGGTCCTGGGCGCGCGGGCCGGGGCCGGGGCCGGGCCCGGGCCGGGGGGCGGCGGGCGGCGCGGCGTGGAACAGCACCCCGCTGAGCAGCTTGGAGGGGTCGGGCAGGAAGAAGATCGCGCCGAAGCACAGCGTGGCGAAGGCGCTGAACACCAGCAGCAGCGCGAACTTCTCGCTCAGGCGGAAGGCGGCGGCGCCCGCGCCCTTCCTGCCGCCCGCGCCCGCGCCCGGCGCCCCTGGCCCGCGCTCCGCTGGGCCCCCGAGCAGCGGCAGCAGCGGCCCCGCGGGCATCGTAGCCGTCAGCGCATGCGGGGCTCCACGGCAGGCGGGGCAGGCGGCCGGGCGCGCAGCCTGCGGGACGGACGGGCGCGGCGGTCGGGCGGGGACCCCGCACCCCCGACGGCCGCGCCGCGCCCGGCCGGGAAGTTCCGCCGGGCTCTGCGGCCCCGGGCTGCCGCGAGCGCCGGGCGCGCCTGCGAGCGAGGCAGCCTGGGCGGTCAGCCCCGAGCCCCGGCGCCCCGCCCGAGGCCCATGTCAGTGGCTCCCGCTCCTCCGCGGCTCCCCCGCTGCTCCGCAGGCGCCGAGCTGCACCGCTGCTGGAGCGCCGAGCTCTACCGCGGCCGGCTCGGGGCGGGGCGGGGCGCCGGAGTGACAGCGCGGCCGGCCAATGCGCGCAGCGCGGGGTCCCGCGGGGGCGGGGCTGGGGCGGAGGGGCGGGGCGGGCAGGCGCTTACGGGAAGCGGGGCGGGGGAGGGGCCGGGCGCGGAGGGCGGGGCCCAGGGACGTCACCTGGACTGGGCTCCGCGGGGTCCCGGGTGCTGGGTCCTGGGTGGCGCAGAAGCGCTCCGGGAGGCTCAGGACCCCGGGTCCCTGGACCCCTGGACCCCTGGCTTTCTAGACCCCTGGACCCCTGGTTCCCCGGCCTCCTGTACCCCTGCATCCCTCGGTCCCTGGACCCCTGGACCCCCGGATTTCCTAGACCCCCGGACCCCTGGATTTCCTAGACTCCTAGACCCCTAGCCTCCTGGACCCCTGGACTCCTGGGCCCCTGGAACCCTGTACCCTGGACCCCTGCATCCCCTGAGCCCCCCGGACGCCCTTGGCCCCTGAAGACAGCGGACCCCTGCCGCCCCTGGATTCCCCACACTCCTCGGTCCCTGAACCCCGAGCTCCCTGGCCCCGCGGGGCCCTGTCCCCCTCCGCGCCCGCTCCCCTCCTGCCCGAAAAGTTGTGCGTCCCCGCCGGCCGCCGACTTTCGGGCGCCCTTACCTCGTGGCAGTTGCTTAGATTTTCCATCGCGAGCGGCTTCAGCTGCCTGCGCCCCGGCCGCGCGCCGAGCCCGAGGAGGAGGCGAAGTCTGGGCCGCTCCTCCGCGGTGACGGCCGGGTCGGGGCGCTCGCCTAGCTCGCAGCCTCGCTCCCGTGGCGCCCGGCGCTCAGGGTGCCATGGAGACGGCGCCGCCCCCGGCCCTCGGGGTGGGCTGGGCGGGGCACCTGTGGCCGGCCGCGCGCGTGTGCGCGCCTGCGTGTGCGCGCGCGCGTGGTGTTGGGGGACAACATGGTTTCCCCAAAAGTGTCCCCGCTCCCCAGTTCCTCCCGCGGCGGCATCAGCGCGGCCGTCTCACCCCAGGGAGACGACCCTGCCTCGGCCTCGAAGTCCGCTCGCAGGACCGCGCCCCTTGGGAAAGCGGGAGGCCCCAGCGCCCACGCGAAAGGAGCCGTCCTGCCCTCACGTCCTCTCTGGTGGAAACGGCGGCTCGCGAGGCCGACTTCGGGACCTGTGTTTGGGTCCCTGCAAGAAATCCTGCGTCCAGGAGAGTGCAGTGCATCCAAGCAGGGCAGCGAACTAGGACTGGCTCAGAAGAAAGCGAACTTCTAAGTGATGGCAAGGTAATCTTCGCCTGGAGTGCGTTTGCGGGCGGGGATCGGGCCAAACGTTAGACTCTCGGGAAATAACGCTGGTTTCCAGTCAGTTCGCGCGAACTCGGGCGCGTGGACGGCGCTCGGGCCTGGAGGACCCCGGGCCTCGGTGGTTACCCGAGAACCCAGCGCCCTGCAGTCGTCGTTTCAAAAGTTGTCCTGGCAATGGGATTACTTCTTGTAGCCACCGAAACATGTAGAGACTTCAATTGTAAGTGAATGTTACTGAGATTTCCAGAAAGGTGGGAGGATCCACCTTCAGGTACCTGCAAAGTGGGGGTGAAGGGCAGTCGTGGGTTAGCCCTAACCCTAAGCCTGGCCGGAATTTAGTCCACCGCTGCCTGCAGTGGCAGAATTCAAACCGAGCACGGGATCTGAGAGTGACCTCCCCAAGGGCCCTAGATTTGATTCATCTATATTCTTTCTAAATATTACGCAGTGCTCCTGTAACTGCAGTTCGCCTTCATGAAGGTTATTTTTAGACCGATCTCTTATTATCTGTATTTTTATAAGTCAGAGGTTTCTTGTGATCGACGCCCGGTGTAATAAATCGCTCCACAAGACCCTGGCTTGGCTGGCTCGCGGTTCACATTCAAGGTACCAGGTGTGTTGCGCGTGACGCTCTGTCCCCGGGGAGGGGAAGCAGCGAGCGGCCCACGCGTGGCAGGCGGAAGCTGGCCCTTGGCCCTGATTTCACCGGCCAAGCAGTTTACATTCTGTTGTTGAAACAAATGTTTTGTACCAGAGGTGAGTGCCGATAAGGGTGACTGGTTCTGGTTTCTCAGGTCCTAAGAGCTGTCTGTCCCAGAGTCCGGACTCCCGCCTCAGCTCCCTGAAGAGACGCGCGCTCCCCCTGAACACCTGGCTGCTTTCTCATCACGTAGTCAGAGGGAAATGGCAATCTTAGTAATTTTGTGGATTTTTTTCTTCAAATCCTTGCTTTTCTTTTTCTAATTTGGTCAGTACTTCCTCGTGAAGTTCAGTTCCCTTCTACCTTTGGCATGCTGGTTGTAAATTAATTCTTTCTTTTTCCTTTTTTCAGTGCTGTGTCTCTTTCTTTCTTTGACAATTTTTAAATGTTTGTGCTCAAAATAACATCTTTAGAATTGAGTCACTTTAGGAAACCCTGATTGTAGTCCCAGATAACACCCTAAAGTACAAGGAAATCCCCAGTTTATTTGGCTATTTGGATTTCACTGCTTTTTCATTGAACAAAAGGTAGATTGAACTTTTATATTAACATGACTAATGATATAATAATTATGAGCATGATTACAGAGGGAAATTGGCAATATTTTAGTAAAACTGGTAAATCAGTACTTTTGTAAAAGTGTTGTTTTCAAAAGTTAAAGTGCAAAAGCCCTTCTTTTCTGTTAGTCTGTGTTTGCAGTCGGTAGCGATTGCATTCCTCGTGGGGAGTTTGTGCCCATCTGTCACACAGCTTAATTCTCTTTTTGTCTCCTTCCCCGCCCCTCCCTTCCTACTCCCTCCGATTCTTGTTCCCTTCCCGTTTGCAGAAATTGCATTTTTTGCTTTTTTCAATTCTCTTTTTAAAAATCCCTTTCCCTTTCTCTGCCCCTTCATCTCTTGTTCCATTTCCCGTTTGAAAAAGATCTATTTCCTATTATCCATCTTTTACTTCGCTTTTTATTTATATTTTGGGTTTCTTGAGTAAGAACAACCATGTGGTATTTAAATTTGTGTGTTTTATTTCACTTAACATTACCATTGTGAAGTAAATGTATTTACCTACAAATGCCTGAAGTTTATCCTTCTTTATGGCAGAGTAGTACTCCACTCTGTAAATACAACATTTTCTTTATCCATTCATCTGTTGATGGACACATAGGCTGTTTCCAAGATTTAGCCACTATGAATTGTGCTGTTATAGACATGGGCGTGTGTGTATCACAGTGGTGACTTTAACTCTTCCTGGATAATACCTAAAAGCTAGGTTGAATGGAATTTCTCGTTTTCAGATTTTTGAGGAATCTCCATACTGATTTCCAGAGTGGTTGTGACATAGGGCACCAAGTAATCCAAATAAGCAAAATAATCCAAACAAGGGAAATATAACCCTCAACCTGCTAGACATTCAAAACACAAGCTCGTGTTCTCTAAAATGGAAGAATGAATTCTACGAACAAAAGAGATTAAGAGTAGGAACAATTTATTGAGGGAGAGACAGCTCCTGACTGAGAGGAGGGAACTCCCAGAAAGTGGGTTGTCCTGGACCCCATTTTCCTGGAGTTTGTGTGGAGCAAAGCCACGAGGTGAGGCAGGTACCAACGTGGGACAAAACTCTAGGCAACGAATAAGATCCAGTGGAAATTCACAAGGTGGGCAGGAGGTGAGACAAAACTGTGGTCACCCAGTAAGAGTACAAGGAAGTGCCCAGGTGATACTGATTAAGTGGGCATCAGCTGGGAAAACAAGTCACATGGCAAGTGTGCACAGAACGAACAAGGAATTTCTGGCAAGGAAATGGCCGAGGGAATTTCTGGTTCCCCTTGCGGTGATTGACGGCTGTTTAGAATATCCATCATTGCCATTCATCTCTAGGGAAAGTAGTACGTGTATTATGTTTTCTTTTTTATAATACAGACTTCAGTGAATGTGTCGCGATTGTCTTTTGTATCGACTCCTTCAGGGCCTGCCCTGTCTAACAGCCTATGTGATAGCTGATTAACTTAGCTATATAACAGTTGTATTAGTTTTCATTCCCACCAACGACATAGGAGTCCTTTTCCCTGATGGCCTCACAGCATTTGTTATGATTTGATTTCTCGGTGGTAGCCATTCTTTCTGGAGTGAGACGGAAGTTCAGTGGCATTTCAGCTTGCATTTCTCAAATGGCCAGAGATACTGAACATTTTTTTCATGTATTTATTGGCCATAACACATTTCGTAATAGGTAGTTTCTACCAGATAGTAGTTAAAAGTTCATGAGAGAATCTTGAGGATTTTTGTTCTTTGATTTTAAAAAAAAGTAATCTAATGAAAATGAATTTAATCTATTCCACTTTAGATTTCTGATACAAATCTTCCTATAGGAGATATTCTAATTGTCTTTGAATTCCAGGTCAGAATAGGTTTTTGCTTTTATTTTTTAAAAATTAAAACAATATGCATGAAATGCTTTACTGTGATGACAATACTCTTCAAATTTTAATATTTAAATGGGCAAACTTTAAATTTTACCTAAAGCTGAATGGGTGAGTTAACCGAAGTTTTAGAGGAAACGCTGAGTGATACTGGGGCTGCAAGTAGACTCTATGATCCTGTCAGGACCCCAAGGTTTTGCCTTTCCTTAATTTGCTTGGAACCGCTTGAAGGTCAGGGTTATTTTCATCTACTTCCAATCCCCTGGTGGCGGGGCTGCTACAGTCTGAATGTCCCTGTCCTTGTAGGGCTCTGTTGAAGATTTGTTTATATTTTGAATGCTCATTTCATAATTATTAGCAGTCCCAAACTTAAAAACCTTGTGTCTCATAAGTATCTGTGAAAGGCTTTTTGGAAAGTTCAGAGCACCCTTCTCTGTAGACAAAGTTGTGACTGGTGCCTTGGCTCGGTAACCTCTGCAAAGACGGAGACCTGGGGTGTGACCAAAGTCAGGAGAAAAGCTGCTCGTGTTAGTAATCAAAGCAGCATGGAATTAGGAAGTATTTTATTCATCTTGAATGTTGGGGCCTGAGGAGAGGCCTTGTTTTTGAAAGAGGAGACGCGATATTTGTTTCGGAAATATTCTGAAGCAATTTATGGGGTCAGAAAGGTGTGCAAAAGCTCTCAGTTCACCATGCGCATCTCTCTTAGTTTTTCTTGAGGAATATCACTAGTAATTACCCTATGGTATTTTCATTTTGCTTTGATTTGATTAACTGAGGGGCTTAAAGAAAGAGGCACATCAGGAGGTTTTCCTGAGGGCATGGGCTTGAATGACAGAGGATTATCCCCAGGGCTGCTGTCTGAGCTGGCGACCAGGATGAAAGTCAGGGATACTCGTAACTTGTTCCTTTGTCATGTTGCCCTAGCTAGTAGAATAAGTCTTTTAACTCATGTGTCCTGTGCAGTGGGCATTCAAGGAATTTAAGTCCATTTCTTCTCTCCCCTCAAAGGGCAATTACGTCGGGCGTGGTGAGGGAAGTGCTGTGGGATTCTAAAGAGGAAGAGCATGTGTAATACCTAGGGTTTGCATTCCCTGAGAAGAGCGGCCTCGGACAGACGGAACACACCTGAGCTCCTTTTCACCCCTTACCCTGGATCTGGTCCCCTTCCCCTCTGAGGAAGATCTATCTCCCTATTTCCTATTATCTATCTTTCATTTTGATTCTTATTTAAACTTTTCTCTCCATTCTGTCTCATAAAAGATCATATGGTTTTCTGGAAAAACAAAACGAACTCAGAAAGTGAAAAAAATTTGTAATACATTATTCTGGCCTCTTGGAATTTTTTTCATGAAATAAAGTGAAATGAAACCACATGTGTTTGTTCGTATTTTGGAGAAACCGTCTACAACTGGAACATGACAGTGCTTGGCTTCCCACTTCCATTGCAAAACAAATTCACTGCCTCCACTCAGTGTCCGGAGTTCCTCATCATCCTCGGGGCGGAATGTGGCCCCAGCCCCAGGTTTCCGTAAATGCACGAGGATTCACCCATGGCTCTTTGTCCACTGAACTTAGTTTTCGGTGAGAGAAACACAGTGCCTGGAATGCACGGATCCATCTAGAGGCAAGGGCGAGAGGGGAGCTGTGTTCCAACAGCACTTGGGCGGATTAAACCGATGGGGCGTGGGGAGAGAGATGCCTGGAACAGTCCACATACGGCTTCTTTTAATGTGCTCAGTTTGAGCTGCTGCATCTGGCTCTTAGATCATAAACATTTTTATTGATTTATTTTGGTGGTGCTGAGTCCAGGGCCGCATGAGCGTGAGGCAAGCACTGAGCTACATCTCCAGCTCTTTTTCTGCTTGAGACAGGGTCTTGATAAGTTGTCCAGGCTCACCTCAAACTCGACACCCTCCTGCCTCAGCCACCCTCGTGACAAGGATGATGTGTGTATCCCACCACAGTTAGCTAAAACAATTTTTGAATGTTCACTGAGATCATTAGTTTCCCCAGTTCCTCCGGAATATTAAGTAGGACAGGTGTAATAATTCTACGATTAGGACACTGTGCTATCTTCAACAGTAACGAATAAGAAACAAAAATATCAATGTCTAGGAGTGTCACCCATTTTACATTCTTAACATTAAACTCCACATATATCTTCATGGAGACATTAACCTAAATGTTCTTAAAGTAAGTCGGCATTAGAAAGAATTTAGCCTACTTAAATAATCCTAGAGCTAATTTCTTCTGTTTCATAGGTATTCACAGGGTGGAATAGATTATTATAAGAAGAAAGTTAGGGAATTCACATTGGTATGAAACTTCTCAGTTACTAATGAGCGATACAGAAGGTGCCAGTAAGCACATTTTATTAAGTATCTGGCGTTTCATTGTTCCCCTCTCCTGTTAAAGTGTTTTTGCCATATACTCTGCTGGGAGGAGTGTAAAATGGTACAGCTGCTCTGGAAAGCAGGCCGGCAGTTCCTTAAACAGATAAATATAGTTACCACGTGACCCAGCAACTCTGCTTCTAGGTATACATCCAAGGGGATGAAGTGAGCGTGCGCCAGAAGCCTGTGTACGAACGTTCAGAGCACACGCTTCCCACCGCCCAGTGGTGGCAGCAGTACAAATCTCCCCCGCCTGGTGAGTGGATAGGCAAATGTGGTCTTTCCCTGCAAGAAGAATGATTCAGAAAGAAAGGATTGTGGTCCTGACATGCACTACAGTACCAATGAACCCTGAAAATACTGTTCCAAATTAAAAATGCCAGTCACCAAAGACCACGTGTGGTGTGATCCTACTTGTGAAATGTCTAAAAAGGTCAGGGAGAGAAGGTCGATTGGCAGCGTCTTGGGATGGGATGCCAGGTAGGTCATTGCTAAGGGAGAAGGTTTCTTTCTGGAGCCATGAAAGCCTCCTAAATTGAGGATGTTTGGGGCCGCATGGCTTGTGAATATACTTTTTCAAAACTACTCAATTGTATATTTTAGGTGTTTTGTGATATATGAATAATAGTTCAATAAAACTTATTAAAATGTTTTCCTTTCAGAACTGGTTTATAAGACTACTTGCCAAAAATCTTGGAATATCTTCAGTGAAAAGGGCTATAAAATAAGATGGAGTTCACATAGTATTAAATAGTAAAGTTCAAAAAATCAGTAAAGAATACAAAGTCAGAAACATTTTCAAAATCAGAAAAGAAAGCCACCATTTCTCAGCTTAAGAAATACATATTTTTGGTAAGTACTCAAACCAAAGGAGCGTTTTATCGGTTTTGAATCAGCTCCATGGTGTATCCGCATTCCTGTTCAGTAACACATAGACAAGTAACACATTTATATTTCTGATGTGTGGAAAGTTACTGTTCATGCCACTCACAGCACTGGAGTGACCAAGGTATTTCCAGAAGAACTTCACTTTTTCTTGTAGGCAGCTTTTAAACTTAACTAAAATGATGCATGGGAGAACAAGCTGGGTTACATAGCAGCAGATCTGGTTATAAAACTAGCTGTGACTTCTATGGATCACGCCTCAGTTTCTTCTGCAAAATAATGGAGACTCCTTTCCCCGAAAGGGTTGTTTTGAAGATCAAAGTAGGCATCACATGTGTCCTGGAGGACGTTCTATAACAATAAGGCATTATAATAACTTAATAATTCTTAGCAACTAATTCTTAAGATGAATACCATTTAATATTTGGTAATATGTATCATTGTTATTAAGCATTAGGAGAACATAAGATACAATGCTAGTTGAGAAGATCAACTAGATAAAATTTGTATCTACTGTCCATCTATTTCCAAGACCTTTAATTCAAAGTTAAAATATTTTGAAGAACTGAATACTTTTCTGTTTTAAAAGAAATCATAAGTATTTTGTAGGCTATATATTTATCTGTCTACAAGAACAAGTTACATTCTCCTGAAACTTCTTAGACACTCATATTTTATAAGTACTTTTCTATGCATCAAAAAATCTGTTTTACTTAATAGGAGTGAGCAGGCACATTTATATAGCTATAAATTTGTAACCGAATCTATATCTGACTCTTTTATGTTCACTAAGTTCTATGAAAATAAAAAACATTATCCTGTAAGTCTTCAATAAGTAATACCTTCAATAAATAATAATACTTCAATAATAATAATGCCAATAAATAAGTGTAATAAATAATACTGATAATTTTAATTTTTCTTGCTTTCCTTAGGATTTATGCCCCATTAAACTTACATTCCTTCTCTTTTAAACTGATTTTACTTTTAGCTTTTTATTGTTTTACATCCTTATCATAATTTAGTCAAGCTACAGAAAATTAAGACTTTATGAACCAACGAAAAGAAATTAAAATTCTTATAAAAACTTAAAATTCTTGTAATAACTTTTACATGTCTTTTAAAACACCATAGCTAAAACATAGTTACATGACCGCTGCTTCTGGATTTCCGCCTCCCCGCCCCCCTCGCTTCTTTGTGGTGAGGAAGAACTGCCTGGCCTGTCTGACCTGAAGGCAGGGGGACATGGAAAGCTTCTGCTGAAACTCAATGCTCTCATTTTAAAAATGGTAACGAACAGCAAATGTAAGAGATCGCATCATGATCTCTTTCTAATTAAGCACTCACCTGTTTATTTTAGCCATCTATTCCTTTGCTTTTCTTTGTGGCCAAAATCATTAAAAGTGGTAATTCTACTTTTTAATAAAAATTGGGAGAAATAAAAGTCACCAAGAAAAAAGGAAACCAGTTATTCTTATCTCACAGAAACAATCGCATTTAATATATTTTTACATCTTCCTTGTCATTAACAATATCCACATAAAATCAAAAATACTTGAACAGATACATGTAAAACAGCTAAATATTCAGGTACAATTTCTTTTTCAATCAATAGCATAGGCAATAATCTGAAGCCCAGGACAGCGCTCTTCTTTTGCCATGCCTAGTCTGCTTCCTTACGTTCAGATGTCCGAACTTTGTTCGGTTGACTACAAAGATGTAGCTGCTCTTCATTCTTTGTTATAATTTGCTTTCTCCTTTGCTTGGAAGTTTTTCGATTAAAAATGTTTGTTCTTGTTTTGTTTTGTGTTGCCCTTTCACATGCTGCATCCAGTTAGAAGAAACTGGCTCATTAATTCTTCCCATCTCTCAAAA
This sequence comes from Heterocephalus glaber, assembly GCF_000247695.1. The sequence continues at coordinate 10,977,635 of NW_004624798.1, read as the reverse complement.
TAGATTTACTGTTGTTAATTTCTCCCTTCAACGTTTCTGTTTTTTCCAAAAGATAAAGATTTAATTGTGGGCCCTGCTCTCTGGGACCCTTACAGGACATTTCCGCTAACCACCATTAAGCAAAAATTGAGTTCTGTGTCATTTCACTTGTGCTGTTATTACCTGCAGCAAAGAAAGGACTTGGGAATCTGAAATGCAAAGATAAAATTCTCCGCAGCAGTTTTCAAGCCTAGTCCACAAGAAACTGAGCTATGGGAGCAATGAGTTGAAATTAGGCTGCAAAACAAACAGGACACATTAATTTCTACTTTTCCTCATTTTCTTCGCCGAGTGCAGGATAATACCTATTTTTGGAAGGAATGTCTCCCACCTGTGAGTGTGCATCTCAAGGACGTTTCGGCCTCAGCATCATTTCTAGTTCCTGAAGTTATCTCAACATTTTTCTTTAAAAAAAAAAAAAATCAGTTTTTTTTACCGCCCTGATGGCCCCGCAACCTTCTTAGTTTCTGTGGTTCATGATTTCAAAAAATACCTTGCCAATTTCAAAAAGTACCCTGCCAATTTTAAATAAAAGGCTGCCCGACGTCTCCTTTTCGTGTCTGCCTTTTCACCCCATCTTGCTGGCAGAGCCTCCATGCCCCGGGAACATCGCCTGGGCCTTTTCCAGCATCGACACCCTTGGCAGCCAGGGTTTAGTGGGAAAAGTGCGATGCGTGGGCTGTCTCACCCCGAGAGGCCTGGCCCTGCCCAGGCGGCTCCGCCCGCCCGCCCGCTCCCTGGTCGTCCGAGTCAGAGTCCCAGTTCGCAGCCCATGCAATCCTCCTCTACCTCCTCTCTCTACTCCAGTGCCTTCCTGCTGGGGCAGGTTTGGCCCCTGCGCCCTGGGGACATTTGGCAATGGAGACAGCGGTGCCCGGTGGGCGAGAGCGCTGCTGACACCTGGGGGTGCAGGCTGGGAGCTGCTCCGTGTCCCCCAGCCCAGCGTGGTGACCCCAGCATGGCCATCAGGACCGCAGTGTCGGCCGTGGGGTTCGGAAATGCTCCTGCAGCGGCCCAGCTCAGCACGTGCCTTCCCTGCTTTGCAGCAGCCTCAAGCTCAAGCTCGTGTCTGCAGCCGGCCCGCAGGGGGTACGGTGGGCCGGGCCCTTCCCGCTTCAGGCCAGCGCCACCCCGTGCTCGGACTCCAGAGCCGCCCGAGCCTCCTGAGGAAGCAGTTGCTCGCTTTCTCCTGGGTGTGTCCGGTCTGGCCTTCCATACTCTTCCTTTGGATTCCAAACGTCATAGACTTCAGTGCAAGCAAAACAGAACAAACCCTCCGGGCCTCCAGGCACTGCACGGTCTCGCTGCAGATGAGCTGCTCCAGGTACTTGCTGGCGCTGCCAGCCGTCTACAGTTCCCCACCCGTCACTCTGCTCACCCCTCAGTGGCCGGGCTTTGGCCATCGCTCCATGGAAGCAGCTCTACTGCAAGTCACCAGCCCTCCACCTGGCACATTCCTGAGATAATTTTTACTCTTAACTTGACTCCCCCTCCCTGCACCCTTCACTTCCTGTTTCCCAAAAGTCTTCCCTTGATGTCTGTGCCTGAGCAGCTCTTGGTTTTCAGCACATCTGGTCAGTTCCCTTGTGTTTCATAGATTCACCCTCTTCCTGGCCCTTAAATGTCAACACTTCCTAGGCCCAGTCCCGCAATGTCCCATCTTCTCAGTTTTCAAATTGTCCTAACCGATGTTATTCACGCTCATTGTGCCACTTAGCACCCATATGCCAGGTGCTTTCAAATTAATACGAGTGGCCCAGATCTCTCAGAGCTTCAGGACTAAATATCTAGTTAACTTCCTCCCTCCCTCCCTCTCTCTATCTCTCTTTCCTTTCTTTCTTCCTTCCTTCCTTCCTTCCTTCCTTCCTTCCTTTCTTCTTTCTGTCTGTCTTTCCTGTCTCTTTCTTTCCTTCTTCTGGCGTGTTTCAGAACTACTCAGTCTGTCCTTAGCTCTACTCGACATCTACCTCTTCCCTTAGGCTGTCTCTCTTTCAGCATTGCCCTTCCGCTCTGGGGAGACCCCTCAGTCCCAGGGAAGGACAGTCTTCAGCGTTCTCCTACTGAATCGAGCCGAACTCAGCCCTCCTTTTCTCCTGTGCTGTGGTCAGAACTCAGGCTTTTCTTTTTGCTTCTCTGCCTCTCGAGCAAGTGAGTCAAAGGCCCGGAGGCACTCAGCATTCCTCCCACTCTGCATGGTGGTCCCTGCAGGGTTCTGGTGTTGGGCTGGACCTGTCCCGGAGCGATGTTCGTGCCACCACCTGTCCTAGTCGAGTCTGATTTTCATACCAAGCTGTTAGATAGATATCAAAACGTGGTCACCCAAAAATGGATTAATTAGGAATGTATTCATTGCATATTACAAACTTGTACTAATAAATAATGAAAATGAATAATTGGATTAATGAGTGTTGAAAGTCTAGTTTTGGTTTTGTAAGAAATGAATGAATTAATCTGTTAGCTGAATGTCTAAAAGATTCTAAGGTTTAGTCTATACTGTGATGAATAAAGAAATTTAGGTATTTGTATTTAAAGATTTTAAATGCCACTGAAAGTACTAATTCCTGTCCACAGTCACTAAATTGTTTGAATCCCACTGCAGCAAAATTGCTTCCCGGTGCTTCGTCCCTGTTGGGCCCTTGGGTCCAGGTTGACAAAGACTAGCATTACCTTTTGATCACGGCCCACATTATCTTCCCCCAATGTTAAAGAAGTTTCTTAGGAGCTTTGGAGCTGCCTAGTTCCAAATTCTTTTACTTATGATGCTCTTCACTGCAAATAAGAGAAAGAAAAACAGTGAGAAAGAGAAGAGACGAGAGAGAGAGAGAGAGAGAGAGAGGGAGAGAGAGAGGAAGGAGCAGGAGGAAGGAATTTATCAGATGGACCCCTAGGCTCAGTGACAGCGTGTGTCTGCTGGCTGGTGGAGAGAGGTGACCTTGCTCCGAGGGAACCAGGGTAATGCACAGACTGCTGCCCAGAGCTAGAAACCAGAAGCCCCTGGAGCACCACGTGTAAAGTCAAGTCCAGGAGAAGAAGGCTTAGACATGAAGACCCCAGGACGTTACCAATTTCCCTCTGCAGGAATTTGGAAGACATATATGGAAGTGGAACAATAGGGAATATGACCAAGGGCAGAGAAATGTCGTTTTAGTTGGACTGCATTTATTGATTCAAGTTTACTTACCAGAGATTTCTGATGTAGTAAGAAGGCGGGAAGCTGGGCGGCTTAACACTCACCTGGATTTACAGAGGAACTTAGATGTCAGAGATGTTTCCAGACAACACAGAAAAAATGATTCGGATGATCAGGAGGTTGGAATGCCAAGTTTGATTTCATACAGACACCTTGCCACTCGTGGGATAAATACGTGGCTCAAGCAGGCCCAGGAGATGTCCTGCTCACTGCTGTCTTAGCCTGTTTTCTGTTGCTATAACTGAGTACCTGAGGCTGAGTAACTGATCAGGAGTAAAGGTTTATTCAGCTTGTGGTTTTGCAGGAAGTTCTAGAGCAGGTGCTGCATCTGCTGAGGTTCCTGCTGGACTCTGCAGAGACCCAAGGCGATGTAGGTGTCATGTGAGCCCACAGTGTCCTCACTCAGGCCTGCATTCTGCTCTCTATAAAGCCACAGCCACACCAAATTAGGGCCTCTCTGTAACTGCATTCAACTTTAATCACCTCCCTAAAGTCCCGCCTGCAAATAGCCACAGTCAGATTAAGTTTCCACCTTATGAATACCAAAAATGGGGCTTAAATTCCAGCCAGAGTTGAGCTGGGTCCAGTCAAGCCATCGCGCCAGGCCTCTGAGGGAGGCACTGCAGCCAAGCCTGGCATATTCTGGGAGGGGAGGCTGAAGGGGGGGGGCTGAAACAGAATAAGGTTTCCTGACCTCAGTGGGAGCATGGAGTCCCCAGGGAGGCAGAAGCCAATGGCTCATGTCCCATGAAGGAGCGGTGGGCCTGGTCATGGGCAGGGAGTGAAAGGGGCTGACCACAGGGACCCCACCAGTGACGATCCTCACAGGGTCCTGGGAGGCAAGTAGAAGAATCAGGTACATTTGATTTCTCCATCCCCAAACAGTTCTGGTGAACACTGTTCTTTTCTCCACATAGTACAGTATATTTGGTTTATTAGTGATGGCCAAGTCTTAAAATTATCCTCTGGGCCTCAGAAGATAAGTTACAGTGAAACCAGAGGAGAAGGGATGCTAGCTTGGTGACTGCAGACGGGCGACTGGCTAGAGGAGATTTGGTGTCCCCTCAAGTCATGCATGGATTCTTTCAGGAGAAGCGTCCTTCTAGGAAGTGTAATTTTGAGAAGAGGCAGAGGAATGAATGCTGGATTGCCAAAGGTGTGGACCATGGTGCCTTCGGCCACCTACTTACCAACAGCCCAGCGCTTCACACGTCCTTACGAGGCGGCATCGGAGTGAGCCCAGGGTGAACGCCATGTCTCGCCACAGGCTGCTAGGGCCTCTCTGGCCTGGGAGCTGTCTTGGGCATCCACCTCCGCGAGCAGACATGGCCCGCAGGGGCTGTCGCTTTGGCTCAGGGGCCGGGATTGGTCTTTGGCTGCTCAGGGTGTGGTTCTTGCAGGCGTGAAACTTTTCCTAAAATGTAATTAGAAAACACAGGTGATGTTTGAGTGGAGTTTGCCAGGATGTGCAATACACACTGGGTTTTTCCCTTCTTCCTAAGCCACCTGTTTGATTTCAGTCCAAGACTGGCTTCCATTTCCCAGAGGCGAGAGTGGAGGGCGCCCAGCCTTCCCTTCAGCCCACTCATAGCTTCTTCCTCCTCGAACTTCGAATTCTGGCCTTTGTGTTTGGCGGGATGCTGGTCTCTGGGGCGCTGGGCAGCAGGAGCCCCCGGCCCACCAACCTTGAGCAGTGCGGCGTCCAGATGGCTCCAGTCAAGGGTCCTCCTCAGTGCCCTGCTCGGGAGACTCTGGCCTGCTGCTGTCAGCTTCCGTCCCTGGGGCTCCGGCGTCCTCTGACTTGTTGACCTCTCCACAGTCTTTCCCCTCCAATTTCTCACTTCCGGGGAGTCAGAAGTAGTTTCTATTACTTGCTTGCTAACGGACGCAGCAGAGTTTAAGGCTTTACTCCCCGCCCGGATCCTTTCCCAGTGTCTCCCTCCCCACGAGCGGCACCATCGCCTGCACAGCCGAGCGGGCAAGACCCCAGGCTCATCTCCGGTGACGCTGACCCTCCTCTCTCCCGCTCACCTCCAGCCACCGCCACCTTTCCCTGGGCTCCCCTCCAGGCCGACCAGCACCCCTGGCTTGGCCACAGCCCCTCCGGCCGACCGGCTCTTTGCCCCTCCCCCATCTACCATTTGCTGAAGGCAAAATCCGAACGCATCACCCACTGCTGAGCCCAGCCCGTTCTTGGTCTCGTTCTGTCCGGGCCTGGGAACTCGCCTCTGGCTCCTTTGTCCGGATTCCCTCGCCCGGGACCACCTTCTCCGCCGCTTGCCTTGCACAGTTAACTCCTGTTCATCCCTCTGCTCCCTCTGGCTTTCTCCTTCCGCTGGAGCCTGATGGGTTGGGTGGTTTAAGAACGAAACCCCGCAGATGAGGCGGCCGAGAGAAGAGTTCACTCTCAGGGCTCTGGAGGCCGGCAGTCCAGGGCTGTCCTCCCGGGTGCAGATGGATGGCTCAGCTCTGCTGCGGCCTTGGCGGGTTCCTGAGGAGCCAGCGGGAGGGAAGAGAAACCGGGCTGGGGAGAGAGAGACGTCCCTTTGGGCACCGCCGGCCGGCCTGTTGGATCGCAGCTCCATTCGTGTGCCATCATTCAACTTAATTCCCTCCATGTCTCCTGTTGGGCTTAGGGCTTCCAGAAATGCATTTTGGAGAGGACACGACTCAACGCATGGGAACTGACACCCGGCTCCCTGGCAGGGGCTTAGAGTCCCAGCTACAGGTTCGAAGTCCGAGCCCGAGGGGCTGTCTCAGGGTGCCGACGCCCTGCTTCTATGCTGGTTACCAGCGCGCTCGCCTCCCATCCGAGACCTTGCGAGCTGAGCGCATCCAGGCCTCGGAGCCGACCCGACACCACAGCTCAGCCACTCGGCGCCGCACTGCTCAAGGTTGCTGGGCCGGGGGCTCCTGCTGCCCAGCGCCCCAGAGACCAGCATCCTGCCAAACACAAAGGCCAGAATTCGAAGTTCGAGGAGGAAGAAGCTATGAGTGGGCTGAAGGGAAGGCTGGGCGCCCTCCACTCTCGCCTCTGGGAAACGGAAGCCAGTCTTGGACTGAAATCAAACAGGTGGCTTAGGAAGAAGGGAAAAACCCAGTGTGTATTGCACATCCTGGCAAACTCCACTCAAACATCACCTGCGTTTTCTAAGTACATTTTAGGAAAAGTTTCATGGAGACAGAAGCAGCATTACTCTAGACCCAAGTTTCAGGCATTTTAGGGTTGGCACAGCTGTCAGTAGTGTGGACCAGCATAGGGATGGCCAGGCCGGGCCTTGGTATCTTCCCTGGGGAAGGGGAAGGGGGTAGCTCTCACTGGGGGTGGTGGAGGCAGCTCCGAAATACTGCATCAGTGCACCGGTGGGAAGACCACGGGCTCCCTAATGCACATCCATTTCTAATACCCATGATGCTAACTAGCAGGCTGCTCATTTTACCAAAGCAAATGATTTCCTGACACTCCTCGTGCTAATTTGCAGAGGGTTCTGGCTGACATAAGGGGACAAAGCGTGAGGAGGTGGAAGCTCCGGCTCCAGCTGGCTCCGGGGTTTCCTTTCGAAGTCCATGGAGCCCAGGGTCAGCCAATTTCTGTTTAGGACAAAAGGAAAACGAAGTAACATGCAGGGCACATCCTGAACATTTGTAACAGCACAGAGTTCATGCCAAAGTGTGGGTAATTACAGCCCCAACACGCTCCAGCCCCAGCCCCCTTAGTCAGGAAGTAGAAGCAAGAATTATGGGATGGATGCTGATACCCATGAATAAATGAGTGGACATTAACCCAGGCTATATTGTTGGGAACAAGAGTAGGATGCTAGGTTTGATTTTTATTATTTTATTTATTTGAAAGATCGGGTTCTTTGTGCTACAGTTGTAATCAGTTGAAAAAAATAACATATCAGCTGTATCCCCAAGGGCACATTCTGGCTGCATCACAGTATCAAAGTGCAGCCCAAATGTTGCCAAAAGGCCCCCTTGGGAGATTAAGAGGTCTTCAGCTACACAGTTGCTGAAGTCTAGGGCTGGCTCTTCAGAAGTCTGGGCAGGGCTTGGCAGGGTGCTGCACCTGGTACCTGACTCGGAAGTGCTCAGGAGGAAGTTGCTGAGTTACCCGAGGGTGCTGGGTCGCTCATGGCAGGGCAGTGTCCAGACCCCTGAGGCCAGCAGGAGAAGTGAAAGGCCTGGAAAGGGAGACTCCACACCAGAGCCGGGTTTCCTAACACAGGACTCACCGGAAATACAGCACTAAAAACACAGATTCTACAGCCCCGACCCAGCTCTGTGAAGTCAGAATTCCCAGAATTGACCCAGAAATCGGACCATTTAATAACTGCTGGAGGTCGGTGTTCCTCCTGCCTCGCCCCTGCGGCAGAATTACCTCCAGGCTTCGCAGGCTGGGGTGAGGGTGCTGCTCCCTGCAGGTCGAAGCTGATGGGGCTCAGGGTTTGCATTTCTAGCTCCAGCTCCTGCCCCGGGCTGTGAAAGGGCTTTTCAGGCTGTTCATGCGCAGCATGGACCGCTCTGATATCTAAACGTGCACCCTCATTCGGCAGGCCCGGGCGAGATGTAACTGTGGATTTCCGGCACAGTGACCCAGGAGCGGCCACAGCCCCCCGAGGGGCCCCGCAGAGGAGCAGGCTTGCCGCTGGCGTCCTGGGTCTTCCCTTGCCTCCCAGGAAATCCAGGAGGGCGCAGCCCTGTGAACACCAGCTGGACGCACAGCCCAGAGGTGGAGAGAGAGCGTGCGAGCTGCACACCCGTTAGGGCTAACAAGCAGGAGCTCCTGGGACTCAGTAGCAAAACAAACACAGAGACAAACAGGACCCCCTCCCTCCCCTGCTCTTCCCCTCACGCTTTCCTCCCTTTTTCGTGATTTTAGAATCAGGCAGCAGTCTAGAGCTGAACAAAAATGGTCTGGAAAGCTCTTTGAGAAGACGTTTTCCAAGAAAGACACAAATGGCTGGCAGCCATGTGCAAAGTGCTTGGTGTCATGCATCCTCCGTGAGACGCAAAGTAAAACCAGATGAGACGGCGCTTCGCTTCCCACCTGCCAGTGGCACTGCTGAGAGGACAGGCAGGCGGCAGCAGGGCCGGTGAGGACGGCGGAGGCAGGGGCATCAGCGCAGCCTTCGTGGGCCCAAGGCGGGGCGTCCCACGAAGGGCGAAGAGGCCCAGTGGGAGCAGGAGTCTCCTGGGTACACAAACGGCAGTGAGGTCGGTGCCCGAAGAGATGCCTGCGCCCCCGGCCCGACAGCGTTCCCCACCACAGCCCGGCTATGGAAACAGCAGGGGAATGGACAGAACACTGATCTGCACGTAAGATGGAGTAATGCTCAGCCCTGAAGAAGGCCTTGCCGTCTGTGAAGCACGGAGGGACCCAGAGAGCATCGCTGAGGGGAGTAAGCTGGACACAGAAGCAAGCACACCACACGGCTGCATGTGTGTGGAACCCGGAAGGCTGAGCAGACGGAAACAGAGGAGAGCGGTGGCCGCGGGGCTTCGAGGCAGAGCCGGTGGAGTGACACAGCCAGGAGGGCCGGGGATGCAGCGGCAGGGATGGAGGAGCGCGTCAGGCGACATCTGCTGTCCCGAGGGCAGGGCGGCTGGAGTGCATAACGCCCCGCTGTGCCCTGCAACTGGGTGGAAAGTAGACCTCAGCGCTCTGCACACGCACACACTCACGCACACTTGCTGACTGTGAGATGACGGTGTGTTAATTTGCTATAGTGTGTAATCGTCCACTATGATGTATCTACACCTCAAACTATCGCATTGTACATCAAAATTATCGATTAGGTGGCTTTCCACCACTGTAGCTAAATACCAGAGCTAATCGACTTACAAAGAGGTGTGAGTTCAGGACCCTCACTTTGCTCGGGGTCCTGTGGAGGCGGCAGCTCACCGTGGGAGTGCGGGGCAGAAGCCACCCCTCCAGGCAGCAGAAAGCTCCAGGCAGGAGGGGCAGGGTCCCAATGCCCTTCCAAGGGACACTGCTAACGGGCTCCTGTCACCACCTTGCACGGGGCCTTCTTTTAGTCGAAATGGAAATTAAAGCTGAAAAAAGCTTGCCTTGGACAGTTAGAGGGAAGGGGGACGGGGCTCCCCCTGAGAGGTGGGGAGGGCGCTGTCTGAGACAGGGTCCCTCTGGGTGTCTGCAGGGCTGGGTGGCTCCGAAGACACCGACTGTCCCAAGAGGAAACTCAGGGCGTGCCTTCCATGAGCAGCAAGTCAGGGCCGGACTCTGCAGCGTCCGTCCCTGTCGTGGCCCTGATGTCAGGACTGTGTCACTGCTCCAGGCCCCTCTTAGAGTCTCCGACACCCTAATAACCCAGGGATGGAGACCGAGGCTCCTGAGCACACATACCTTTGAAGGATGCTTCCCAAACCACAGCTAATGTGTTCCACTATTATTTTAAAAAAGAGAAAACTTGTAGATAGGTATTTCACAGACGATCTATGGTATTTAGCCAGTGCACTCACTTTTAATAGTTTCACAGTTTAGAGGCTATTTTTTTTTTTTTGGTACTGGGGATCAAACTCGGGACCTTGTGCTTGCGAGGCAGGTGCTGGAACCATGGAGCTAAACCTCCGGCCCTTAGAGACTATTTTTAAAATACATTGCCTCCTTTGGCCTTGAGGGCAACACTATTACACAGGCAGAACAAGAATTTCTGTTTCCATCTGAGAGCTGGGAAACGAGCAATTAGTGAGGACCAATCACCCACCTATGCAAGGTTAGACAGCTGACATAGGCAGTCTTTGATGTGAACCAAGTGCTCTGCCCACGTCCAGCGTGGTTTTCTGTTCAATCACATTTCCAGATCCTCCATTGGAAAAAATATATCCATCTGCAAATTGTATTACCTAGGAAATCGACCTTTCATATGACTGGTTGCCCCACCCCTTCAAGGTCTCCAAAAATAGGCACTATCCTTACTACCATTGGCACGCTCTCCCACGATGTTCACTTATTTACACACCTGCCACGTGACGATGTTTGGCACACCAGAGCACACACATGACGAGGGTCCCATGGGTTACACACAGCCAGCACAGGTCCGGGCAGGATGTGTGGCTCTCATGTTTGCGGTGATGCTGGGGTGTAGACATGGCATGCATGATACCATGCAGCACACAGTGCTCAATATTGATTATCAGCTGTACTCCTGGCTGGTGTATTCACTGTGCCTTACTTTAATGGGCATTCTTGAGTCTACTCCCACTGAGAAAGAGAGTTTACACAAACCCTTGTGCTGTGTGAACCCGCAATTCCAAGCTTACTGCATCTCTAGGTTGCCTAAGAGGCCAGGGGAGCGGGGACCTGCCCGTTTTGGTGTGTGTACCCTCTGTGACAGGTGCACAGGGTGGATGTGCCCACAGCGGATTTCTCAGAGAGTGTCTCCATTGCAGAAGCTTGCAGGGTTGGGCTTTGCTTTTTCCACATTTGGAATAGAGCTGCAAGTCAGGAAATACAGGGAGCCGTGCACAGCCAAGGTAAGAACAAGGCCAGAGTGCCGAAGCCCCTGCAGTCTGCTCATAGATAAAACGGCAGTCACGTAGAAAAGCTCCTGGTGTCCTCCCTCAGAGTGCGACACTTTCAGACGTGTCCTGGAAGCACAACTTTCCTCCTCTCCTGTCCTCCAATCTGAAGCGTATAAAAACCAGCATTTGGAAAGGGAAAGCTTGCTGTTACAGGCAGATACAGTGAAAAGAATGGAAAGACATCTTGGGCCTTTTATGGCAGAAAGGAGTCAGCGATCGCAGAAGGAGGGAGAGGAGAAGGGAGAACCCTCAGAGCTCAGCACCTGGTCGCATGCGTGGCAGTAGAGCAAGCCGTCATCATCCTTCTCCACTGGAGTAAAATTTTCTCTTAAAATAAGAATGACTGTGTCTCATCCAGGAAAAGGTTAGGGAACTTCAAAGAGAGCAGTAATATGTGAAATGCAATTCAAAAAGTTTATAAAGACATTTAAGTGAGCAAATCTTCAGCATCTCAGCATGTCATACCCTCTAAAAATGCCCTATAGGTGAGGTTTTATTGCATTTTCTTTCTTTTATCTCCCTTCCTATTTTAGTGTTAGAGAGTATAGTGAAAAATTATCACACTCACATTTCACGTAAGTAAACTCAACTAGGTGATCTGGACAAAAATGGGGGGATTGGAAGTAAACAAAGAAAGATCCACAGCAGTATTTTCAATAGCCACTCACTCTGGGCAAACCTTTGGCCTGAGTTTGAGATGGAAGCCAGGCTTCTGCTGTGACTTCGATCTCTGTGACTCACAGGCACTGTGAGCATCTTGCTGTGTGATGGTAATGTTTGATGGTACCTATATTTCTGTGCCATATTACCAAGTGAATATTTGATCTGTTGAATAACAGAAAACACTACTAAATCTTCCAAAACTGATTGCGTTGTACTTACTGAGAGAAGCTGGGCTGGATTCCAGGGTACAGGGTCAGAAGAAAAATAAGCCTGAGCTTAGCAGCGAGACTACTTGAAGGAGTATGGGAAGGTGAGGAAGGGGAGCTCATCAGCAGTTAGGCCAAAGCGGGGTGCGGCCTCATGGACAGGAGCCAGCGGGGCTGGGAGGGACTGGTGAGGGCCTGGGGAAGGGAGGGGAGAGCAGCACAGCATGACAGTGATCAGAAGGCTTCTCCACACCCCAGCCCGTGCTGGGAGGCCCAGTCCAGAGGGCAGTGTGTTGTCCGGAGAGAGGGGGCTGGAGTCCAGGGGCCTAGGGGAAGGGAAGCGTTCCCCCAAATTTGGTTAATAAGTATCCAGTTTCCATTGACCAGTGAGGACCTGCAGTTCAGTTAATCATTTATGAGACAGAGACGAGCACTTGCAGTGTGTGTGTGTGTGTGTGTGTGTGAAGTAGGGAGACAGCTGCAAGCCTGATTCCTGCCACGTGGGGAAAGGTCGTCCTTTAGGGCAAGTCATTTCCTGGAACTCCCAAAATGGCTGGATTCCTTACCTTTGCCATTTTTCAGGAGCACAGGGCTCGGATAAAGTTCAAAACTGTCGATTTGAGGTAGGAATGAAAACTAAACATTTAAACTAAACTTGCTGGAAGACAAATTAGGTAGAACTCTTGAAGACATTGGCATAGGAAAAGACTTTATGAACAAATCCTCAGCAGCATGGGAACTAGCACAAAGAATCAACGACTGGGATCTCATCTTATTAAAAAGCTTCTGCACTGCAAGAGAAACCACCAACAGAGCTAAGAGACAACCTACAATGTGGGAAAAAATTTTACCAGCTGTTCCTCAGACAGAGGTCTACTATCTAGAATGTATGAAGAACTCAAAAAAAGTCAGACCCCCAAATATAAAAACCCAATTCAAAAATGGGCATCTGAAATGAACAGACATTTCTCAGATAAAGAAGTAAAAGTAGCAAATAAACATATGAAAAAATGTTCAACATCACTGGTCATTCGAGAGATGCAGATGAAAACAATGCTGAGATTCCACCTCACCCCAGAAAGAATGGCTGCTATCATGAAATCAACCAATAACAAATGCTGGCGGGGCTGTGGGGAAAGAGGAACCCCGCTCCACTGCTGGTGGGAGTGCAGACTGGTGCAACCACTGTGGAAGTCAGTATGGAGATACCTCAAAGAACTAGGACTGGAAGTCCCATTTGACCCAGCTGTTGCCCTGCTGGGTATCTTCCCAAAAGAATTAAAGGAATCATATCACAGTGGTATATGCTCACCCATGTTTATAGTGGCACAGTTTGTAATCACTAAAACTTGGAAACAGCCCAATTGCCCATCAATGGGAGACTGGATAAGGAAAATGTGTGTGTGTGTTTTTTTTTATAAAATGGAGTACTACTCAGCCATAAAGAATGAGAAACTATGGACGGGATTTAGCTCAGTGATTCTGATGCCTGCCTTGCAGGCGCAAGGTCCTGAGTTCGATCCCTGGTACCAAAAAAAAAAAAAGAATGAGAAACTATAGACATTTATAGCTAAGTGCATGCACATTGAGGACATACTCTTAAGTGAAATAAATAGGACACACTTATGTAAAAGTGAATAGTTTCTCTGATGTGAAAAACTAAAAGTGTAAATAAGAATCAAAATGTATAATTGACATTGTGAATTAGGAAGAAAATGTCTGAAGGAATAGGGGAAATGGGAGTGAAAGGGGAAAGGAAAGAAGGGAAAAGAAAAAATATGAGAAAAGAAAAAACATGGAAACAAAGTCTTTGTAAATAGGGAAGGGTGGAGGGGGTGAAGGGAGGGCAGGAAAAAATAAGAACCAAGATTCATCATGTAAAGGTACAACCACCTGATGATGAATGTAACGTATTGTACAGGTAAAATGTACCAATAAACTAAGTGGAAAAAAGCCCCTAAACATTTAAATGAAAATATGTTCATTACAGAAAAAGACACATTGTCATGAATCCCTCCCAAAATTCTTCCCCTTGCTTTGAAAACATTTATCCTAACATTCTTACTTTCTTGATCAGTTCTAGAAGTTCTCTTTCCTGAGGGTCTTTAGTTGACTGCCTCCATGTCCTGAATTGACTCAAAACGTTTCCCTTTCACCTTCATTTTGACTTGGGGGAGGGGCCAGAAGTCACATCTACCAGATCTGATCAATAAGGTGGGTGTGATGAGTTGTCATGCAGGAGGCAGAGCGGCATCAAGGGAGAAGAAAGGAAGTAGGTACACACCCTTCCAGGCCACACCCACAGTGACCCCCTAATTCCACCAGGCGTCATCACACCCAGCTATACTGTCAGCGGAGTAATCCAGTGTCACACACCCATGAGTCAGTCACCTCCCTACAGCTCTGCCTGTGACTGCATGAGGCTTTGGAGGACCTCCAGACACAGCCATAACATTCTGCCCCTGGCCCGCCAAAGACTCACACACATCCCTTTCTGCAAACGCGTTTAGTCTGTCTCTAAGAGTTGTCAAAGTCCTAACAGTTTCAGCACTGCTGAAAAGTCCAAGTCCCGAGTCTTCTCTGAGATTTAGGGCAAACTCTCAGCTGGGAGCCCCTGTGCAAATGAGAAGGAAGATAAACACTTCCAACACACAATGGCACAAGATAAATATTTCCATTCCAAAAGGTAGAAATAGGGGTCAGAAAGGAATGAGACCAAAGCAAGACCAAAATCCAGCAGGGCAGACATTAATTCCTGTAGGTCCACGTCCAGCATCCGAGGGAATCTGTGGCAAGGTGTGAACTCCACAGGGCCTGAGTGCTTCTGCCTCTATGGCACTCCTTGTGGCTATAGCCCTCATGGCCTTTCTCTTGGGCCAGCTTTGGTCACTTCCTGCCCCTCTCCTCAGATCATTCAAGCTCCTGGCTTCCCCAACCTTCTGGGGTCTCCACTGCACCTTCTACTTCACTCTCACAGCCTCACACACAGCCCTCTTGGGGGCCCTGCCTGGCCTCCTGGGCCTTCTTCCGAAGTCTGGGTGGAAGCCTTCCTGACCTCATCACTCTTGCATTCTCCATGCGCCTAAAACCAGCACTACACGGATGATGCCAAGGTCCAGCTGGAGTGCTTGGATCGCTAGGACCAAGAACCAAATCCCAAGGAAGAAATTCCCTAGGCCACAACCATTCTGGAACCTAGTGCTCTAGGGCTCTTTGCTCAAAGAAAAGTCTTTCACTTTGGCAATTTTGAGGCTGAAAAGGGTAGAGTCCTGCTGGTTCTTGTGATGTCCTCAGGCCATCTTTTCTAGTGTCCAGTTCCAAAATACTTGGGTTTTTAATTCTAATATATTCAGCAACCAAGTTTTCTGCAGGCCACAATTTTACCAGATCTTTCTTTCTGGCCAAACTCAAAACACTTTAAGTCATTCTACTGGACTCTTTGCTATTGATTCTCAACATGGATCTGGCTAAAATGCTTCAATACTGTTCATGCCACCACCTCAACATTAGACTGCTTTGAAATTTTTTCAGTCAGATTACTCTGTTGCTCTTAATCTTAGACTCAGTCAAAGTCCCTGGATGTGAGCAAAATGTAGAAAAATTTCTGCCAAAATATAACACACATGGTCTGGAGTGCTTCTTCCCAACAGAAACCTCATGAGCCTGGTCTTTATCAGCTGCATTTCTATCAGTAGTCTAGTGTTCTAAGCTCTGATCACAATCTCCCATCAAGCTCAGCTTGCAGAATTCTGAGGCTGATTCCCCAGCCAGCATCTCCACAGCTTTCCAAGCTACTCCTGCAAGCCAAAGGCTTCTGAACCACATGGTCAGGTAGTGTCACAGTAACAACCTCTCTCTTGGTAATAAATCTGTCCTCAGTACCTTCTTATTGCTGAGACACAATACTTGACACTCACAACTCTAAGGAGGAAAGGTTTACTCACAGTTTGTAGAGGTTTAAGTCCATAGTTGGCTGGCTCCCAGGCAGGGTGGCATGGCAGAGGGGCCTGGCAGAGGAGAAACAGCTCTTGGCATGGTAGATAGGAAGCAGAGTAGCATCAAAGGAGGAGGAATGTAGACTCTTCTAGGCCATGCCAACAGTGACCCACCTCCTCCCACCAGGCTTCCTCTCCCTGCGTCACAGCCAGCTATAAACCATTAGTGGACGACCCCAGGGTCACACACCCATGAGCCAGTCACTCTCCAAAGCCCACCTATGAATGTAGGAGGCTTTGGGAGGACATCTAGATATAAGCCATAACATATATCTACATAAATAATATTTAAATTTCAGTTCTCAGTATTTCAAAGTCTCCAGGAAAGATATTTTATACATGGAGATAAGATACAAAATCATGCCATTCCTCAAAGAAATCTTTTTCATCTCAGATCACCATGCATTTGGAAGGCTGTTAGTTGCTTGCATATTTTCCTTCTCAATATTTATCACAGCAATGAGTCATGCACTTGGTATTTTTCTTTCATGACAGGTTACAAGATCAACAGGGACAGCGAACTCCTGGCACTGCTCACCAATATGTCTCACCACCTGGTCTATAATAGACACTCAATACATATTGTTTCTTAGCTGAAGGGAGGAAAATGATTTTATCATTCTTTCACTGTAGAATAAAATCAGGAAATAGTAAAATAATTATTGCTTGTGTTAAAGTTCCTTCACCTATTGCCTTCATTCTTTCTTTCTTTCTTTTCTTTTTTTTTCTTTCTGGTACTGGGGAATCAAACTCAGGACCTTGCATTTGTGAGGCAGGCATTGTGCCATTGAGCTAAATCCCTGGCCCTGTCTATGGCTTTCATGTTGGTTTGCTATATAGTTTACAAGCATAGTTTGATCCAGAAACTTGCTTGTAATCCAAAGTACTTGTGTATCAGAGTGAATTTCCTCATAAGAAATAATGGGAACTCATGATTTGTTTCACAACACACAAATATTCATATAAAAATGATTGTAATATTGTAATATAATAAAGTAATAAAGAAATATAAAATATAAAAAAAAATAAAAAATTGCACTTTTGAAAATTTTTGTGGCTGGTGTGAGGGAGACAAGAGGGAGGAGGGTTATTTTGTAGGACGACTTTCACTAATCACTAGAGGAATCACTGGTGTCTATTGGCTCAATGGAATCTTTCTTTTCATGCTACTTTAGCAAGGAACCTATCCAATGACACTTGCTTTTGCCTCCTTTTGAGGATTTTGTGGAAATGTGACACTGCACTGTGATTAAATCGATTCGTCACTCACACTGCTACAGCCTTATTTGGGTAGTGCTTTTCTACAAAATTTTGTACCATTTCCCACATTTTACATATCTCTCTAATCTCATTTGAAGTGAGGGATTCTTCCATCTTTTTCACCTTCTCTTCTGAAGACAAAATCTTGCTGTTGGGAAATAATCACTCAGAATGAGAGAGAGAGAGCAAGAGAGCAAGGTTTGGCTCAGTTGGGATCATATAACATTTGGAGTGAAGATGTTGCTCATTTATCAAGCTAAAATTTATTAGAAATGTTTGCTGGTCTTGGAGAACACTTGTGGGAAAAGTTACTCGCAATCTGAGGTTTTACTGTAAATTATTTTGACTAATTATTTATCATTTAGGTCTGTGAAACTGGATGGTGTGTCTTGAGAATCGTTTTACAACATTCTGCATAACTTAAGTCTGTGTTAAATTGAACACTGCATCTTATTAATTTATAATACCTAGCATTTATCAAATGCTTATAGTATGTTAAGTGCTTTTCATAGCATGGTCTTTTTCATCTTCAAAAGATTTTATCAGTAGACTGTGAATTGCAAAGGAATGGTTTTAGATAGTTTATGTATAAATACAGATTGTCAAACACCTAACCCCTACTATAATCATGAATAGACATGGGGCAAAAAAAAGTATTCCAATGCCAGCTATGCCAGTTTATAATGGCTTCTCTGTTTTTAAGTATGGCTATTTTTGTGACTGAAAAATATGGAAGAAGTTATTTGTATTATATGAAATTAGTACAGGTTAAATTTACCTCTGTAAGTCACCGAAAATGATAACTGAAAATGATGTAAGCTGAAAATATGAAGTATAATGAAGGACGGTCCTGCAATTCTAAATAAGATCCATTTCTCCTAGTGAGGGACCAGAACTCAGCCAAGCTGAACAGTGATACGCCGGAGGACCTCAGTGCTGGTTCCTTGGGTTGGGTCCAACATCCAGGCTCCTGGTCATCACTGAATCGCTCACAGCCCTAGCAAGTGGACTGGATAAAGTAATGGAACACTCAGCAGGAGAACTGCCTCACAGGC
This sequence comes from Heterocephalus glaber, assembly GCF_000247695.1. The sequence continues at coordinate 10,959,682 of NW_004624798.1, read as the reverse complement.
TTTATCTACCTGGATTCCCTGGACTCCTGACCCTGCCTGCTAAGGGTTGGAGTAGCCCCTGCTGCCAGGCAGTGTGGGGCTTCCTCCCCTCTGCCCTCCCTCCTGCTGCCTTGTGCACTCAGTGACTGCGGTTGGGGAAGGAAGAGGGATAATTAAGAAGAAAAGAGCCTTTCTCATCCTTCATTCTCTGCCCCTTAGAAAAAAGAAAGGCCTCCAATCAGTCAGAGAAAATAAAGCTGAAGAAAGGAAAAAAAGATAAGAGGAAAAGCAATGAATTAGAAAATAGGGAATCAGCTGTGGGAATCAGCTGTGGGAATCCGTGAAATCAGAAGCTGTGTTTGAGATCAGTGAAGCCGATGAGCGCTGGCTGGACTGAGCCAGACTGACCGGCAGAGGACAGCGCGGGGATGCAGGGCACAGTGAGCGCATGCGTGGGTGGGTGTGCAAAGGGAGAGTTTATAGAAACCCCAACTCAGACATCGTGCCTGTATCCTGCAGACGTTACTTTATGCTCGTGCAGTTGCCCATTTAGGTGAAATGGCAGTTTTGTGGAAGATGCCAACTGCTGCGGGTCATCCGGGAAGAGACAGATAACCCGAACTCTTGAAAATTTATTTTAAAAAAGAACGTGTATTTTAAACTTTCCACAAGGGAAGTTCCAGGCCAAGATGTCTTTCCATACGCTTAAGGGAGCAACAGTATAGTTTCTACCCATACTCTTCTGGAAAATCATTGAGGCCAGAAGAGGTCCTAACTCATTGTCTGAGGTTAGCATCTTTCTTATAACAAAATCAATGATACTGTGAGAGAAGAAAACTCTAAATAAGCATTCATCTTGAACATGAATGTGAATATTCTCGACAAGATTTCAGCCAATCGAGTCAATTTATAAAAATGGTAATACATCACGACTACATGGAGTTTATTACGGGAAGGCAAGGTTTGAGCCAACCTCAACACTCAGAATCAGTGAATGTAGTGCAGTGTATCGATAAACCGTATTCACACAGAAGACCGCCTACTGCATGACCCGGACAACGACATTTCTCACTCACAGGTTTGCTGGCTGGGAAGCTAAGATCAAGGCCAGGCTGGGCCCGGCGTCTGCTCCCACAGCACCGCAGTCCCGAGTGTCCTCGAGCGACAGAGCAGGCGATGTCCCAGCAGCCCCCCTGGACTAAGTCCCACTGCACGGCCGCGAATAACCCCAACCCTCACACGCCTTGTGTCTGCGTCCAGTCCCCCGGGGAGAGAATCTCAGCGTAGTATCCTGGGGGCACAACAAACATTCAGTCTATGTTCAGTCAGAATAAGAACGGAAAAAACCATGGTAGTCTCAAACGATGTACAAAAAGCATCTGACAAGATTCCATAAGTCAAGAAAACCAAATAAAAGTTATCCAGATTAGAAAGGAAGAGGAAGAACTGCCTTTATTCAAGATGACATGAACATCATAGAGAAAACTTTATGATAGCTACAAAATAGTTAGGAGAACCGTAAGAAGTGATCGTACCAAAATTGCAGGATACAAGGTTGATATGAAAATCAAAAGTATTTGTACATGTCTGGAACAAATAGTTAAGAAATTGATATCGAGAATTGATATTGACCATTTATAATAGCATCAGCAATAGTAGATACTTGTAAGATACCATTAAGTACTAAATCTTGTAAGATGACGGAATTACAAAAGAGCCTAAAAGAGGAAACTTTGGGACTGAGAATCATTTTTATTATTTTTATCACGATGATGTTTTGAGCAGATTCATATGATAAAATAGTTCACTTTAGCTAATTTAACTTATTGTCTGTCAATTGCACTTCAATAAAGTGATTTAAATTATATTTCAATAATGATATGACAAATATTCTTTTGTTCTTTTGGGGGAGAAATAATTTGTCCTACTTAAGTGTTAAATAGATAGAGTTATACTTAAGAAGTTTTATATGGAAATTTAGAAATGTGGTCTAGTCTTTCATTATACATCCGGGACCTTTTTGTTATGTTTCTCTCCTATTTGAAGCAGTAATTTCACTTTCAAATTCTGGTATGAAGCAATCAAGTAGATCAATTCAATAAATTTTGATGTAATGGAACACAACACTTCAAAAGCATTAGTTAGGTCCATATTTATGGATGTGGCGAGATAGCCATGCTATAATGTTATAAAGAGAATTACAGGATGTAGTATCACTCCGTTCCTATAGACATAAGCAGTGGAAGACTGTCTATGAATAGCAAGGATGGCAGTGCAGGTATTTGTGTGATTATGCAGTGGAAAGATCCACACCAGCTGTCTGCACATCTTGCTCATATTGGGAATGGAGAAACATAATGATCATTTAATTACAGTGAATGACTATTACTTTTGTAATAGTGATCGATCAAATTTAAAATTAATTTTGTCATTTTTCTCATGTGGATGTATTAAGTGTAAAGCCATTCTGATTGGTCTTCAGGTGAATCTGCATGAATTATTACTTTAAATATAAATACTGCAGTATTAATTCAGCGAACTACATCATGGGTTTTTATCTACTTCTCTTGCTCCCCCCACCCATGTGCTGGACATCTCCACTTCCCTCCCACTTGTGTCTGAGACTGCAGTGGACTCATCCATGCTGCAGGGCTCAGGACAGCACCCAGAGCTAACTGGCATAGTCATGCTGCTTATTACTACTGATGATGGCTCCTTAAAAACCCTGGCTGGCAGTTTGCGGCCGTGTGGCCCACAGTGGTGAGCAGTCCCCCTGCTTCTCAGCAGGGTCTGACAGCAGCTGCAGTACCAGTGCCCAGGGGACCTCTCCTTCTGGGCAGCGTGCCCGCTCTGGGACTCACTCGGAAATCAGGCTGGCCCTGCGGGAAGGCGGCCCCCGCCCAGCCGTGCCAGGTACCACAGCAGACAAAACCCGGCCCCACGAGACGCCACCGCCCGGAATCCTGGAGGGCCCCTCTCCCGCCAGCCCAGGCAGCCTTTGGAGCCGCCAGAGGCATGACCAAGAGGCTTAGCCATTTCACATATGCTATGGTGAAACTTTCTGTTCAAATACCATACTTTTACTACCTATACTTCAGTTTAAAAAAAAAAAAGCACACTTTTAGAACACTTAAAATTTTATTATGATGAGAAAGCCTATGAAATATTTATTTAAAAATTAATTGCTTGATATAGTAAAGTACTGAGGCATTAGAACACAGCACCAGCTCGGCATGGGTGAGTGCTATTTAAATTAGCATAGTGTCTTTAATGGAGCAGAGCTTTCTTTGGCTTTTCTCACACAGCAATTCCTCAGTTCACAAGGAGGGAAACCTTGTCTTCTTAATCACATAGATCCACTAGGAATCAAGCCACCCTGAAACACGTGTTCTGAAAGTCACCGGCTTCTAGGAAGATTTCAACAAAAGTAATTTGGGACCGAGTGGGTTTAAGTCACCCCGCAAGTTCTCTTTTAATATAATTGACTTGTGAATTTATAATTCTTACCCTACCCAGATAAAGGGACAGATTTTGTTTTATAAAACCTCTTCATGTGGTAGATCTTGAGGCTCAGAGGGATGTGCCTGGCACAGCTTAGGAGGCAGTGAGTGTGGTAAACAGCTGACCCAGGGCCAGGCAAAGCAGCTACAGTTCCAGTCTTGCGAGAAGGCCTGCCATGTCCAGTGGTTTCATTCCTCCCCTGAGAGGGGGTTGCTCTGGCAGGTCCTGTCCACCTCGCTGGTGGTGAGGTGAGGCGAGGTAAGGCAAGCTGTGTTTGCTCCTTGGCCTGTCCTCCCTGCGTGTAGCCTCCCATCCCCAGCTCGAGAGGAGGAGAGGCTGGCTCTGCTGGAGCACTGATCTCCTTCAGCTCCCAGCATGAGCCAGGCACCTTCAGACGAAACGTGCCCCACTAGGACTCAGAGATGGGATTACAAGGGTAGAAACGCACAGATGTGGGGAGACAGCAGCTGGTTAACTTATTTGTTAGATTTACATACATACCCAGGCATGCAGAGAATATTCCCAGGATTTCTCCAGTATTACAGTTTCTTGATTGACAGAGATAAGAACATAGAAACTGAGCAAGGTAATAAGAGTGTGTCTAAAATACACACATCCACGACTTGGGCTCTATCTTTTTAGTTGTTACAGGTGTGCAAATCCTTTACTTCGTGCCAGTCATGAAAGACACGGCAATGGTCTTGCTGCCCATTCAGGGAGCTGGGCAAACTGGCAGGCAAAGCTGCCGCTCACAGAGCAGACAGCAGTCTGACCAGCAGGACGCCTGTCCCACACAAGCATGACTGAGCTCCCGTGTAGCAACATGTAACTACCTTGCTCTTCAGTCAGATGTTTACAAAAAATAATTTTTAAAAGGATAAATTAAAAAATACACAAGGCATTAGTAATCTGTAAAAGGAAAAAATAGGGTACAAGTAAAAATGTTGACTTCTTTGAATAACTGAAGCAAAGATACTAAGCAATACGAACTGAGTCTCTAAAATGTTCACATCTTTTCCACCTGTTTGTTGCTTCTGTCTTCTGAAATAGTTCCCATTTTGCATTATTTATAGTGGTAAAAATAGAAACTGACACCCAGAAGTAGAGGAATGACTATGTAAACAGTAATAGATTCCTTCTGTGTAATGTAAATTCTTTAAAAACAGTACTTACAGAAATATTGAAATAATCTGGGAAAATGTTCTTGAAATGGTTATATGAATGAATAAAAACTGCACTGAGTAATTCAACACACTTTTCCAAATATTGGATTAAACTTATATTTTAAAAACCTTGAAAATGTATCCATGTACTGAAAGTCAGGGCCACTGAGGCCAGGAGAAAATGACATCAGGAGCCCCAGGAAGGGGCCAGAGAATGAAAGCTGAGGCGTCTGTGTAACACGGGAAGCTTGGGCTCTTCTGCACTCCGGGGACACCGACTTTGGGGTGTGGATCAAGGACCAAGAAACAAAGCCCAAGTCTCAGCCAGGTGTCGGATGAGACAGAAAAGCTCTCCATTCGGCGGGACCATGAGGGCTGGAGCTTTTGCTCGGGAGTGAAATAGGGACGTTTCGGATGACACAGACTGACGCCCGGCCGTTCCTAGCGCCAAATAATGGGAGTTTGAAGTCTGTACTGCAGGTAGGAGAGTGAAGAAGATTCAAGATGTGAGAAAAAAATGAGAACAAAGAAGACAGCAAATATGATAATAAATGTAAACAAACACTGATTACATGTAAAAATGTCCCATGAGGTTAAAAAATACAAATGAAATGTTTGACTGCATGCAGGTTAGGGGGGCATTACACGGAACTGCAGTGTTCTTGTACCGTTCAGCTGGAAGGGAAAACAGCGGCCACATGAATCGTTGCTAATTCACTGTGAATTGGGATTCCTACAGAAGCCACCAAAATAAGATGCACACATTGAATAACTTCCAAACTATAACAGGGCAAAACATTCTACAATCGAAAGTGAGGCAAGAAAGAAGAGAAAAGAAAGAGAGGAGGTAGAGCGAGTACTCCCCAAAATAGCCCTCCCCTCCGCGGCTGCAAGCGGCTACCCCACCAGCACAGCAGCCCTGCCTGCTTCTTTCTGGCTCCGTCCTTCTCGCTTCTCTAGGGTTTCCTGTCAATGCAGTCACACAGTGTACGACTGTCTAATTGTGTCTTGCTTCTTTTACTCTGCACGATATGTCTGAAATCCATCCATGATGGCATTTATCTGTACTTTATCTAACTGCACTTGATGGATATTGGCAATATTTCCAGTTTGGGGTTACTCAAATGTGCACACTCAAATATAAATGTTCTCCAGGATATACATTTTAATTTCTCTTATGGAACAGTGTAAGAATGGGTTCTTGGGGTTGAGTGACTAATTTATGTTTAATATGACAGGAAAATGCGTATTTTCCAATGTTACTATTCAATTTTACTTTCCCTCCAGAAATGTAAAAAATGTTTCCCATCCTTAACAATATTTGATTTTATTAGTCTATGCAGTTTAATGTATCAGGTTGATTTTAATTTATCTTTTCTTAGTGTCCAATCTGAGTATTTTTCATGTGTAATTTTATTATTCACCTATCTTTCTTCATGAAGTGTCTTCTCCAAACTTTGGCTTTTTAAAATTAATGTTGTCATATTCTTTTTATGGAGTTGTAAGAATTTTCCATTTCTTCTGAACATACATGCATGTTTAATATATTCTGGATATCAGTACTTGGTAAGTTATATATTTTGCAAACATTTTCCTCAATGTCTAACATTTCTATAACACTATCATTGGAGGAATAAATAAATTTAACAAGAAAAGAAAAGAAAATATACGTTTAAAAATTCAAGCAAAAAGAAATCCAAATGTGCCAGTAGTTAAATATTTCAGTTAAAAAAATCAGATTTATTGGCTGGATTACAAATCAAACTAAATAAAATTGAGATGTAATCTGATTACAAGAGACATGTTGAAAGCATGTCACAAAAGCTTAAAAGGTAAGTTATGAGGGGCCAGGGATATAGCTCAGTGGCACCGTGCCTACCTTGTAAGCACAAGGTCCTGAGTTTGATCCCCAGTACCACCCACAAAGAAAAGTTAAGTTATGAACTCAATTTAAAAAGTTAGAAAGGGAAGAACTAAATAAAATCCAAGAAAATAGAAAGAAATAAATAATGAAAATAAAAGTTGCTATCAATGAAATAAAAAAACAGGCTGGATCTGGTAATGCACACGTATAATCCCAGAATTTAGGGGGCTGAGATAGGAGAATTGGTAGTTTGAGGCCACCCTGAACTTTGTAGTGAGACCCTAACTGGAAAACAAAAACAGCAGAACCGAAACAACAACAACAATAATAACAAAAACCCACAAACAAACAAAAACTAGAAGAGTCCAACCAAAACAAAAATCAGATGTTTAACACTAATGAAACAAACTTCTGGCAAGTACAGTTAGAAAAAATGTGAAAAGGGTAAACAATATTTGAAATAAAAAAGGGTACGTAAATACAGACACTGCAGGTGTTAAACTGAGGCGGACTTTATAAACCATTTCACTTCGCTATGTTGAAAATTTAAAAGCAACTAACAAACTTCTCAGGAAATGTCTCCTACTAAAGTAACACAAGAGGAGACAGAAACCCAAATACCCTGCCCCCATTAATGTTGACATTGACAAGCTGTGGTTTATGGACCAAATCTGGTCAGTTTTGAATGGGTTTTATTTTATTTTGAGATGGGGTCTTGCTCTGTTGCCCAGGTTAGCCTTGAATTCCTGGGCTCAAGCGGTCTTCCTGCCTCAGCCTTAAATTTCTAAAGGTTAGAAAAAGAGAATCAACAAAGAAGAATATGTGACAGAGACTCAATGTGGCTCACAAATTCTAAAATATTTACTATCTAGCCCCTACAGAAAAGGGTCACTGACCCTTGAATTAATAAAGTAATTGACTCACTGTTTAAACACCTTCTCGGGTGAAACTCCAGGCCCATGTGATGCTAAGGACACGTTCTATCAAATGTCCAAAGGACAATCGAGTCCTGTGTTACACAAATTATCCTAGACTGTAGGAAAAGGGTACGTACCCCTCTCATTTTATAAATGAGATCATCTTCACAACAAACTCTGACAAAGACGGGATGACAAGAGCTGCGGGAGTTTTCCCTTCCATTCAGAGGTGGAGAGATCTCAAAACTACACGAGCAGATGCAGCCGCAATGCAGTGTGTTGTGTGGTGGGCACGCGGCCAGGGCGGTGGATGCTGTCTCCCAGGCGGCCCTCGGGGCATCCTCCTCCGCTTGTCCCTGCCCCTCCTCCCCATCCGAGAGCTTCCCACGGGGCTTTGGAAGTAGCTCTGGTCATGAGCAGAGCACTATGCCCCAGGGCCTGGTGTCCAGGCGCCGCTCCACTCTCCGGGTCTCTAGAAGCTGGGCCTCTCCAGGGACCTCGCTCCCATGCAGCCTTCTCTCAGGGTGGACTTTGCCCTTTCACCCCGGCCCCCACTCCCACAGACAACCTTGGAGACTCAGTGCGGTGCTGGGTTGTCCTTCTCACTCCTGACCCACCACCAAAGCTTTGAATTTCGGTTATGGGGCAACACAGCCCCTCGGTGTTGCAGGAACTTACTGAGACCTGGGGCAGACACCCTTGTTCTTGAAGAGTTTAACTCCTGGTAGTGAGGCCCTGGCCCAGAGAAATAAATGAAACAAAACACACAAACAAGAGGTCAATACTATGATGCATAAATGTAAACATTGCCTGGCTTCTCTCACATGGGAAAACATGAGGGTAAAGTGCAGAATAAAGGACAGATCACAGGAAGAGAGAGAGAAAGGCTACTGTAGTCCAGCATGGACAAGGTATCTAAAGGTATACCTTGATTTAGCATAATTGCCGTATGTGTTTTATGTAGTTTTTGCCCTGTTAGTTGGCTTGTTATTCTGTATGATAATTAACTTTACAAGGACTTATAAGATAAATAACTGAATCTGATGCTGGCAAAAAAGGGGGTAGAGAGGAAGGGAAAACAGAAAAGAACTGAGATGCGTATGTGCCTGTGCCAATTCTCCACAGTGAATGTAATCATTATGTACTGCAAACATGGAAAAATAAAATTTACAAAAAAAGAGCTTAACGGTTGGTGTTGCCAATCAGCCTGGGGTTCTTTTGCTCAAGTCAGTCTGCAGTCGTGAACTGGCAAAGTGCAGCACTGCCAGCTGCCGGATGTCTTGGGGTGGGGCTGCATCATGTGGGCTGCAGTGACTGACACAGCTGTTCGATGCTGGTTCACGCTGGACACCCGGGGAGACTGCTGGGTGCTGGTCTCCGTTACTGGTCTTCGGGTGCTCGTCTATGGACTTCTCTGGGGCTAACAGCCGCTAGTGTTCATTGCTCTTTACTTTCGAGTGACCACTCTGTCCACACTGCTCAGGACAAGAATCTTGAGTAGATTAACAGGACCTTCTGAGCCCATACTAACCCTAACCTGAGAAATAAATCATGAGCAGATCTGCAGGCCCTCCAAAGTGAGTATGTTACCAGGACCTGTGCAAAAGTACAGGGGGTCGGTACATACAAGGGAGCCCTCCTGGACTAGAAGAGTGGAGGAAGGCTGCTTCTACAGCAGCTGCAGGCCTGGGATTGGTCCACATATGGGCCTCCGATAGGTTCAAATTTGGGCCTGCTGATTGGTCTATTTGCAGGACTGTAATTGGTCTAAGTGGGTATGGGGCTTCAGCACAGTTGCAGATATTGGCAGAGATTCAGGGAGGGGGTGGGTGACTGGAGCTGTTTGATTGACAGCTGTCACATCTCTCAGAGAGATGGCTGAGCTGGAACCATGGAATCCGCAGGAGGGATAGGTGTGTTCACCACAGCTATCTGGGATTTGGGAAGGTTGGGGTGTTAGTAATGAGCCCAATCCTAGCCATGTCTGGGTTCCACCCCGGTTTCACAGAGGTGGCAGAAGTGTCTGGTGGCGGGAGTGGAGAGCCAGCTGCACTGACCTTGGCATGGCCTGGAGGAGGGACACTGATGCAAGTTGAACCAGCCCACTTGGGGAAAGGGGCTGACAAGTGTGAGCCAAACCGTGCTCTGCTCCTCAGGAGAAAGGGGAAAGGCAGGGCTTCCCCTCTGTTTCTCTAGCTGTTCAGGGGGAAGCAACCTGTGAAAGGGCATGGGAAGTGTGATTCAGTGGCATAACGTTGAGCACTCTTAGCAGTTGTGTTCACTGACACAGCAGCATGGAACAGATCAGTAAAGGACAGAGAGGGTGGTGAAGGTGGAAGATATGAGGTCTGTGATCAGCGCAGATTCCTAAACATGAGCTTGCAGGACTGGCAGTCAGCAGGGTGCAGGGCAGTGGAAGACAGGAAGAATTATACCAAATGTCACAGGGTATTCAGAGGGTGATTCAGTCCGATTCTGCCCTGTTGATCTGAATGTGAAGAGAGGGTAGCCAGGGCGGAATCAACCCCTTTGTTTCCTGCTGTCACCAGTTAGCATCAATGTATCACAAACACTTTCACGTGCTTTAAATTTTTGTAATCAGTATGCATGATCTTCAGCTTTTGGGGGTACAGTCTAATTGAAAATGGAGTACATTGTATTCAGAATGATAAAATAAACTTTGAAAATGAACTCCACTTTTCTTCCTGTTTAAAGGTCCGCACCGTGGGATGTGTGGGTATCAGTCAGAAGAAGCACCCTCTTCCGAGGAGCACCTTGAGCCCCCAGAGAGGGCCAGTCGGGCCGGAATCCGGAGGCTCGGGGAACTCACCATCCCTCGAGTGGGTTCAGTGTCCACTGTGGAGGGGCTTGGGGCCACCTGCCCAGTCCCGGCACCAAGAGGGCTGGTGGGGTCAGAGGTGACAGGCAGAAAAGTTGAAAAGGGAGCCTTTTGCTCCTTTCTTAATACATGTCTGTATCCTTATGTCTTCGATTCCTGAGGGCAGCAAAGAGGCAAAGGCCCCTGCCTTTCATGAATGAAGAGAAACAGATGCAGCTGAGGAGCAGCCTCATGGGGTGGGAACTGAGAGGTCCCTGGGAGGAGACTGAGAACACCCTGTCCCCTCTGTACCACTGGACTCAGGTTGGTTGGGAACCGAGGGAAAAGTGGGCAGCTCCTGATGTCTCCTGCTGTTCCTGCAGTCTGCTCAGTTGCCAGGTGCCACAGCCCCTGGTGGAACCGTCCCAGGCAGGTCCTGCTATGAGCTTGGAGGCCACAGGTTTTGTCCTCAAAGGAAACAGGAGAATCGCTGGGTCCTGCTCCCCTCCCCACACCCGCGGGAGGATTGAACCATCCAGGGCTGGCAGCCAAGACGGAGCAGGACTGGAGAAAGCCTCACATCATGCTGTTCTTTATATCTGTCTGCTCCTTGGATTTCATCACAGTCTCATTGGTGAGCAAGGACTAGAGAACAGGCATCAAATGAAAAATGGAAATAAACAGACCTAGCTCAAACCTTGACTATTGACATCTCCCTCTTTCTTGAACTCATCTAAAAGTGTTAAAAGGATTATTTCACTTTTGTCTAGAAAAGAGTCCTAAGCCACCCCTAAGGGCTTCCTTAAAGAGAAAACATGTGAGACAACCCTTTCGGAACTAACACTGGTTCCTAGGGCACCGGGTGCATTCTCTTCAGTCTGAGGGCTCTGGAAGCATCCGGGTTATCCGACTTCAACCTTTCCTGCAACAGCATTTCTCAGCCTCCCGCAGGGCTGGTGTCAAGGGCGTGTGACCTCTGCCATCTGTCATACAGGGCCACATGATCAGAAAATCCTTGCTATTGGTTTAACTCTCTGCTGTCACTACTGTGAAATTTAGGCTTACATTTTCATTCTCTACAAGTTTCGAGTCAGTCCTGTGTCTCAGACTGTCTCAGGACCATCTGGTATACCTAACTATCATACTCCTACCATACTGGGTCCTCTAGGGCTAAAATCCCTTCTGCAGCATTGATATAAATATCCAATTAATTCTTTCGCAAAGTTTGCAGAACTTGAGAACCACTGGGACACAGAGTTAAGATATCAGGTTCTTGGGTGCCTTTCCCTAATGAAAGATTTAAAACAAAATTCTAGGCTTTTATTTCAAAATGTGTTGGGTATGGAGGCAGGGGAGAAGCATCTATAATTTAAAATATTTTATGTGATATATATTAGGTATTTTTTTCTTATTGCCAAGATAAATATTTGGAAATATACTTAAATTTTCAATGTGAGAATGCTCACATTCTTTGTTCATTCTAGCATGAGTTATGTATATTTACATTAATTCTCTTCAGACTAAATCAAGGAAGTGCGCCCCTTATTTATTAATTAATTAGACCTGCTAAGAGGGAGTACTAGTGTTCTGAAAAAGGTTTTGAGTTTCCTCCAGTCCCTTCCACTCTGAAATATCAGAGAAGATGGAACCCTCAAAGCTTACTCAAGTTTCTCAGGACTGGCTGACTGTCCTGCAGCCGGATGCAAGATAGCCTCGAGTGTTTATTCCATACCAACTGCAGAGAGGAAAGGTTTCAGCTTTGGGACTGTGTCCTGAGCAGATGTCACCTGGCTCGGGAAGGCCAGGCCCGGGCCGAGGCAGTGAGGGTCTTCTTGGGAGCACAGAGATAATTTCTATTAGTTGCTCTGAGATTGGAGCCTGAGTGCCACACAGAGTCATGAGGAGTACGTGGCTCTTCATTCGTGTACAGGGTGACATCTCGCAGAGCTCTGGGTCACCATAGCCCTGACTCACCTGGCAGCAGTGCTTCTTGATGTCTAAGCCCGAAATTTCCTTTCTGACCACAGCAACCTCAGGCTGTGACCGTGAAGGCTTTTTAAAAATCTGTATTTCTAGGCACTTGCTGATCAATAAACTGTTTCGGATCATTTTCTGATTTTTTTGTGTACCTAAAAATTAATATTTACATTTTCTCTTTGTTAGGAAAATAAGAGAATTTCCTAACAGAAAGTTAGGAAAAAAATCTTTGTATCATCAGACAAACACTTTAAGGCCTTTTGGAGTTTCATTTTACTGACCAATAAATTTTGTTTTACTAATCAATATTTTCCATCATTGATTTTTTTCTTATTCTATGAGCCTGGATTTATAACTAACATCTTTTGAGATGGAGTTTATTTTCTAAAAAACAAGCTCCTTTTCAACTTAATTTTTGACTGTCTTTTGTTTTATTTTTTTTTTTTGGTACTGAGGATTGAACTCAGGACCTTGCATTTGCAAGGTAGGTAGCGGAATCACTGAGCTAAATCCCCAGCCCTTGACTGTTTTTTGATAAATAAATTTAAATTTTTTTTTGTAAATGAAGTTTTTAGAAACTAATGAGAAAATATGGATGCCTAAGGCAGACCCAAAAGAGAAACAACTTCCTGAGACCTCCTCGCCATCTTCCTGTTTCCCTCCTGACTCCCTCCCTCCAGGCTTGGGCTGGTGGCTCAGCTGCTCAGTTCCGCTGGCAATAATCAGCCTCTCACCTGAACCTTATCTGAACCCCTCGCAGAGTGGCCTTATGTTCGGTCTTCGGGTAACAGACTGAGCTCCACTAATTGCTTCGATTGTTAAATCAAGTCAAACAAGTAGGAAATGGCCTTAAACACATAACACATAAAAGATAAAATATACAGAACCTCACAAATATGCATGATGGGGTGTTTTTGAGGTCACTGATCAGTTAAGTAGTGAAAATACCTGTGCATGGGCTTATTCCTAATTTCATTTAGGTCCTTTTCTCTGGGTAAGAGGTGTCTGATTTTTAAGGATAAATGTAACATACTCTGTAAACAGATTTTAGGTGGTTTATGATTATTTGGGCATAAAAAGGGTAAATACTAGCAGGATCTTGAAGAGATATTTGCACTCCCATGTTCTTTATTCAGAGTAGCCCAAAAGAGGAAGTGAGCTAAATATTATCCATGGAGAAATGGATGGAAAAAGTGATGCATACAGACTGGAGTATTACTCAGCCTTATAAAAGGAAATCTTGTCACATGCTGCACCTTGGATGGACTTTGAAGACAGGCTGGCAAGAGAAGTAATCCAATCACAAAAGACAGACATGGTAGCATTCTGCATATATGAGATGTATAAAGTGGTAAAGTGTGTAGCAATGGAGGTGGAATGGCTTCAGGGCCTAGGAGAGTGGGCATGGCAGTTGTTCAGTAGTCATGGGGCTGCTGTGTTTTAAGATGAGGGGGTTCTAGAGAGCTGTTGTAGAACAATATGAATACACTTAATGCTACTGAAGTGTCCACTTAAAAATGGGTAAGATGTAATTTTATACTATAATAAGAACAAGGAAAAAGTAAACATATAATGGCTTCTTAGCTCAATGAGTTAGAGCAGACAATACAGTGTAGCCCTAACTTTAACTGTAATACAAATCTGAATGTTAATTCTTTCCAGGTATCTCTGATACATCAGTCAGGTTCGCCAGCTATTTTCTGCATGCTTGCTAGTGTTCAAGGCACAGCTACTGTGCTGAAAGTTTAAATGGCACGGCTTTCCAACAGCTTTAAAAGCATGAAGGATAGCACATTTGCTAAATACTCCACAATGAGTGTTTTATACTGTCACAGAAGCACGGCTCTTCAATCATCTTAGACTTAAAGGTTGAGAAGAGAAAACATACAAATACATTCCCCATTCCCTTTCCATTTTTGCTTTGAAATGATTTTTCACATTAATGAAGAATATTACATTTATAAACATTAAAGCTGGGGAATTAAGAGGGAATATTCGGTGTAATTAAAAACTTTGCTTAAACTATGCATTAGTATTTAATGGGTAAAGTTTATCAACAGATTGCCCATTTTATAATTACACATTAATTTTCATTATCAGGCACTGCCCTCTAATTAGAAGATTAAATGTGTGAGCTTTCTCCTCACAAATCTACTATAGTTGCTGTAAACACTAGAAGGAGATATTAGGTTAAATGTTCAAAAATTTTTCCAATGACTAATTCTTGACTATTGCAAAATAAAAATGGTTAGATCCAAGTTCCATTTGAAATGGTCCAGGTACAGATGTGCTTTATAGCGATAGTCCCAGGATCAGGAGGGTGCGCTATATCCAACAGCGAGCGCCTTGGGTACAGCTGCGTGATTTTGTACCACTACTACGCTGATCAGACAGCTCTTAGGAGGCTTGTGCCCTTCTCAGAAAGGAAACAGAGTTTTGAAATAAGTGTGCTGACTGAGCAAATTTATTACTTGGAGATATGTCCAGCTCAGTTTTTAAAGGTGATGTTAATTATAGTTCATCGCATTATATTCTCATTGAGTTATTGGGCCACTGGAACCAGAAGATTTTTCTCAGTTTTAGATCATTCTTTTGTTGACTCTATAGGAGGTCAACAACAGCCATGTCTGAAATGCAGGTATTTTTCTTCTTTAAAATCTCACTCATACAGTATATTTCAATTGCCTCAGTTGTATATCACCTGTTTGTAATCTAAGCTAAATCACTCCTGTGTCTAAATTATTGTGTCACTTATTTTATTCTACCATTCCTTTCTGGATAATCAAAATGCAGTTAAAGTGGAATTAAGCAAAATGAAGGGTTAAGAGAAAAAAACTACAAGTAGCACTCTGATAACGTATGTCTTTGCTAAGGACTCAACTGCACTTTGCCTCCACTGTGCTCCCTTTAATGTAAAAACTAAATTTATGTGATTTTTTTTTTTTTTGCCTTGTATCTATATGTAGGCCTATTTTATAACTTTGGTATTTAAAAAAACTCCACTGTCTTGGAAAAATGCAATTTATGGTAAATGTAAACATGAGGTAGATAAATGGAGACAACACTGTCTTAGGTTTGTTGCAGCAATGTTTCAATTAGCCTAATAGGAAACGTACTGCTGACGTAGAATATCCTCGGAGTGCTGGTGCCATTTACTGGCAGAGAACAAGGATTCAGATAAAATTAAGAAATGAAAGTTAAGGGGTAAAAATATTCCCAAGAACAGTTCCAATGACAAACATTTTTCTTTGTGAAATTATTTTTTGCTGTAAGCTATTTACTGAGAAGCAAAGAGGTACAGCCATAACATGGGCTTTTCTGTTCTTCAGCCCTCTTCCTCCAGCCAAGAGGCACCAGCGCATGGCTGTCCTTGTTCCCGGTCACAGGGAGGATCTGCAGAAGGCCACTTCCTCCTTCCATGTTCTCATCCACCCTCCCGCGGGCGCGGGTCTGCCCGGGCCAAGACTCGGCTACCCCCATGGCAGAGAAATTCAACCTCCACTTGTTCTGTCCATCCGATCCCCTTCTTCTTTGTGTCTTTAGCCTTTGTCTCCCTGGTTATTCTCTTTCCGATACCTTTGTCCCCTCAGAATGTCCTCTTCAGCATAACAAACATGCTGACGACTGTATCAAGCAAAGCAGAGCAAAAACACTCAGAGAATCATCCTGCAAGCCTGCACGGGCTCCACCGCTCCTCCACTTACGTCTTATTTTCCCAATTGTTGCAGAGGAACCTTCCCGGAAGACAGTGTCTGTCACCCCTTGGATGCACCGGAACTCGGGCCGGTCCACCCCTCGCTGAACTTGTTGGACAGAAACGCAGGAAGCCGTTTCGGACCAAGCTGCTGGACTGCGCCCCAACAGGCCGGGCCGAGAGGGAGAGCTGAGCCGCTCACGCGGCAGTGCAGCAAGCTTCTGTCCTACTCTTGGAGCAGTCAACGGGCCGCTGACAGCAACGGGCACATTTCCCAGGAGTTCTGTGGTTTATTTTTCCTTAAATTCTTTCATTGGTGCATTTTAGGTGTGCAATACGTTTACATTTATCCTTGGGTGCTTGTACCTGTGCATGACGCATCTTGGTTCTTATTTTTTCCCCTTCTCCAGCCCTCCCTTCCCTATTTACAAAGACTTTGTTTCCATTTCTTTTTCTTTCTCATAATTTTTCCTTTCCCTTCTTCCCTTTCCCCTACCCCTCCCACTTCCCCTACCCTTTTGGACCTTTTCTTCCTATTTCAAATTATCAATTATTCATTTTAATCCTTATTTACACTTTCAGTTTCTCAC